>JAUBOD010000663.1:1285442-1325581 GCA_032353885.1 Nothura maculosa
CTCTTCTCTGGATGTATACATGCATACATATGTGTGCATATCTTAAATGCCTTAAAAAACAGTAATGATGCATATGAAACTAAATAAGTTCTAATTCAAAAATGTTTCTAAACACAAATTTTCCTTTTGATTTGCAGAAAACTACAGAGCATTAGGCCATGCACGAGAGAAAGAAAGTCGGAATGATAACAGTTTTCTTCTATGGCACTACACACTGGGACCAGAGGGTTTTTGCATGGCAGGGAGGCAGAACAGGGCTCTGCAAAACCTAGAAGAGCTCAGCATTCACTGTAAGTGCAAAATTGGCCTCCAAAAGATAAACTAATTCATAAATATTTAGAAGAAAGCACAGATATGGACCAGCTATATGATAGGTTTCTCTGCTTTATTTTGCTTCCAGAGTGTAAACATAGGAAAAATTGTCCCATCCAAGATGTTATCCAAAAAGTGCACATATTAAAAGTGCAGATATAAAAACATCTGTGACTGAACTGAAACTGATGGGGATCTCATAGCTCTGCTGCTGCATCTTTTGAACAGGAAGCAGAAGTTAGCCTGATTTCAATCTTATTTACATTGATTTTATACAGCAGTGACTTCTGTAATTCTAGCAGACATCTTGATTTATGGTGTCAGAAGTACCCTTGATGTCTGTAATATATATGGTCCCTCGTCACATCTGAGGTGAAACAAACCTTTTTGAAAAAAAGAGCTGCACTGAAAATCTACACTGAGTGAATGCACCAAATCTCACTCTCTTCTACCTCTCCACATTCTCCTGTTGAAGCTTGAGCCAGTGTCTTGTGGCCAGTGTGGAAGGTGGTTATTGCGGCTACAGAGTAGCAAGGGTCCTGGAAAACCCACATTTATTTTTGCAGTTCAACCCCCTATCTGTCTGGGCTGGAGCATTTATTTTCCATTTCAGTTCCTATCCTTAAAATAGAGACAAAATACTTTCCAATATCATAGCTGGGTTGTAAAGATAAATTGTTTTAAGAGTGCACTTTGGGCAGTATTCAAAAAATGGAAATGCACTGGTACTTCAACAGCCCTTTTTTAAAAAAAAATCTTCATTTGATGCATAAAAGAAAACTACATTTAGATAATTTTTAACCGTAGACATAATGAATGAGTCAAAAAGAAAACATAATAGTTAAATAACAACTCTAGGATACACTGTACTGCATGCAGCCCTCTGAATGATGTTTTTATTATCTTCATATTATAGAAGGAGAAAAAAAGGAGCCCAGAGGCAGCAGAAACAGATTTAAGGCAGATGAGTTCAAAAGCAGCCCACCTGTGTCTAAAGATGTCTAAATAACATTCAAATCTGGGTTGAGGCGCCAGATCCTCACTGAATCACCCAGCGAGTGGGTGCCGAACCACTGAAGGGGATCACGAGTCTGAAAAACCTCCTGAAATCACACAGCAGGGGAGAGCCCAGGCTGCCCAAGTGGAGTCTGTGAGAGACCTCTAAATAACAACTTAGTTGCACAGAGGGAGGACATGTAATGTGGAAATTGGATCTCAGTGAATTCCATAGGATTTCCATTAAAACTGTATAAACTGATCCCATTGTCCTAGACTATGTATGTAGTCACTCATCCATCTTGGAACTAAAGGCAGCCTCATTGTGGATGCTCTTTTCTTATCAACCTTATCATCCAAACAAAAAATTGTGCATGAAGGGATGACAACAAATGAGATAGCCTGTGACCACAGGAGATGGGATCACAGGCTAGAGATGCAGTCCAGAGCTATCTTTAAGCTGTACTTTAAAAAGAGAGTATTTTCATGTACTTCATTCTCACTCATTTTATTCATATCTCACCTTACCTGTCCCACCTTTAAGCACATTTTCCTTTTTCTTTCTCTTTTTTTAAGATTAATTTTGTTTCATCTTACTGAATTATTCTCTCCACACATCTGAAGCAGCTGCAGCCAAATGGCTATCACTTTCTCTAATTAAACTCTGCAAAAAGAGCAAAGTGAGAGTAGAGCTCCTCTATAGCCCATGGAGCCAAGGCAGCAGGCAGTTTGCTGGGGCTGCTATATGGGTGCATGGGGATCACTTGATCTGACAAGGATACCAGGCTACCGGTCAGGAGTGCCCTTGGGACACAGGAGACCTCCCTGGGGTTACATACAGGCTGCTTGATAAAATACATCAGAAGAAAGGTCAGGGTTTGTTCTTTTTTCTTTTTTTTTTTTTCTGTGATTTTAACTGCATGGAATCAGCATTTTTTGTCAGGCAGCTCTCAGCAAGTCCTTGATGCTTACTCTGCCTCCGTAGTTTCCAAAGCTGCAAGCGGCTCAATCTACGATGTGGACATAGCTGCAACTTCTCTTTATCCAAGCATTCTTTTAAGCCAGCTTGGTTGTTTCCTGTTTAAATGCTCAGAAATCTTTGACGATCATTGGTCTGAACATGAGATGAGCCCATCTGTATACCATAAGGCAGATATGTATCTAACTTACAAGATGCATCCCTGTGGGATAGCTGCTGCAGAGACAGCTGGCTTTCTCCATGCCTGCACAGATCCATGGGCATTTGGACATCCCAGCACTGCTGCTGGCCTTGCCCTCTCTTCCCTCAGCCCATCTCCTTTTTGGTCATGACAACTGGCAGCAGCCAGGAGAGAAGCTAGGCCAGGCCAGTGTTCGTTGCAGAGAGGGCCACATGGGCCTTTGTGATTTCCCACATGGGCTGTTGTGATTTCCCATATGCCCATGACACTCCTCATGGCCAGCCAGCTATGACAACGGGAGAAATGAGTCACTGTTAATATCCTCAGCAAGCGCCAGACTGCAGCATGAGCTCAGCGCTCGGCAGCGTCAGTCAGCCCGCACACACAAGGGGCATCAACCGTGTTTCAGCCTCCAGAAAACGTTCAGTCAATGCCTGCTCGGTATGAGCATTGGAAAATGAAACACTAAAATGTGGGCGTGTAGAAAACTGGGCTCCTTTAGCTCTATGTCTCATGGGTCAGATGGTAACGAATGCTCCATCCCCAAGGTACAGGTCTTCGGTTCCTGGCAGACATCTTTATATGAGCTATTTTCACTTCATGTTTTTACCACCTGGCAGATCCCTAACGTTGGTTCTCAGGACACGTGGCGCTGAGGGAGAGGCGCTGCAGCTGCTCTGTGAGGATCTGCGACGCTCCCATGCTCCGCAGCAATCTGGCTTCACGGGGGGTTTGCACAGCTAAGCACACACTGACACCAATGGGCTCCAAACTGTGCGCACAGGTAACTCACAGCCTCGCTATTACGTGACAGGTTATTATGCATAGGCACCAGTGATATCTCTCCTTCGGCAAAAGGTAAAGCTGATGGGCAATATGAAGCACAGATCTAAGAAAAGACACAAAACATTTATTTTCTTCAACTTGCAAAATTAGTTTTAGTGGATGTGCTTAAAATCTTGCCCCTCAACATGGATATGTACACTCCTTGACCTTCACATTGTGCTCTCTTTCTCTCTCTCTCTCTCTCTAGTATATATATATATACAGTATAGTATATATATATAGTATAGTATATATATATATACAGTATAGTGTATATATATATAGTATAGTATATTTATAGACATATATTTGCAGACAATATATGTATTTTTTATTTGCCATGTATCTAACTCTTGCATGAGAAAAGAAATGAACTTTTATCTTTTAATGCAGACTACATGTCAGTGAAAGGACAGTAAATGTTTTTGAACAACTGCCTGCAGTACATTAATACACGCTGTATGTGTCACTACTCTTAAACCTCTGTCTCCTAAGCGGCTCTGTATGCTGCATTGAACGAACTAGAAGAGATTTGTTTTGTACTCAACATAGTGAAGTACATAAAAAAGCTGTGACAAAGCACCCAATCTGTTTTTGTTATTGTACTGAGTCAAGAAGGATCACATTTCAAAGCTCTATAAAACATAATAATACGAGCCTAAACAATAACTTTCTGGTTTACTTTTTCTATTTATTAGTTATTAGTTATATATCAGAAAGAGTGTATGGCATTTTAAGAATTCATGTTATGTACTATTTACACCATTCTTCAATGGTATTATAGATGTAAAGCAAATAACAATGCTGTAGTGAGTGGATAGGTGAAAATAAAACTAAAAATGAAAAGGAGACATAAGCTGAGGAGACTATATTTAACATAATAACCATACCTAAATAACCATACCTACATATCTGCTATGCATTGACACACATGTAAAACTACTTGAAGTAAGGATCATTAAGACTAAAAGTTTAATAGCTCAGGCCAGAATTTAAGGTCAGATATAGATTTTTTTAAAGTCACCCTGCTCCTGCTTGGCCACATGTGCCTCCTGATATTGTATGGCCCACTAGTCATCTTTTCCGTGACCAGGACAGATTTGCTGTGGCAGCAAATCATGCTGGGGGGAAATGAATTCTGTCAGTGGGATTCCTGTTTTATGCTCATCTGAGCTGGGCACCGTGGAGTGAATGAGCACTTGCCTATGAATGGAGTGTAAAATGTGCTCGCCTTAAAGCACTGTAATTCTGCCTTGGGCCTCCTCTATGGATAGCCTCCACTAGAATTGAGAGAGCCTTTTCTCAGCTGAGCCTCCCACACCATCAGGGAGAAAGCTGGTCCCCTTCCTCCCTCCATGCCCATCCTGGGATGGGGGTTGTGTGCCTGCCGAGAATACTGGGGGGTGGATTATTGACTATCGAAGGGCATGGAGTTTCAGAGGCCTGCACATTAAATAAATGCCAGTCTCACAGAGTGAGTGAGGTAGGTGTTCTGTGGAAAATTAATATATAGCTGTACAATAAGTGATTATGTATCATAGCGCACACACACGGGAGTGAAATTAAAGTGGTTCAGGTAATTTCAGTCTTGATTTTTAATTTTTGTGAGCCTAACTTTGCAAACGCTAAATAGAACTTAGCCAGAGTGAGGCAAGAAAACAAACACCTTTTGCACAAAATACCCAGTTCTGTATATCAAACCTTGTTCCTCTGCAGAGAGCTGCTAGAATTCAGCATTAAATGGCTTAAAATGACATACAAAAGAGTGCCTTTCTCCAGTATTTTGAGAGGAACAGGCAAGCTATTTCTTTTGAAAAGAAAATTATAAAAAAATCAAATTTATGCAGTTAGTTGAGCATGCAAAAAATCCGCCTGAAAGGTTGTAGCCTAGTGGCAACTGAGCCTTCTGGAAAGGCCATGAACCACAGCTCTGCACAGTACTGCAACTGCATCCATAGCATCTGCCTTGCTGATTTTCTTGTAGTAGACTTCTTGTAGACTTTTCCCAAAGTCAAAGGTACATGGAGAGGATAAGCAGAATTCAACACAGGGGAAAAGTTAAATACATTAATATGATTTCTTTAATTCAAATGTTTCCATTTCCTGATTTAAAAATGTGCTTGAAACTTCTTCTTGTTGATTTGAGGATCTGGAAGAAAACTCATGAAGTATGTGATCACTTGGTCTATTGCATCCCAGACACTTAAACTGAAGAGAGGCAAATTATACATCTGATAAAGCCAAGTAGCAGGAAAAATGTGTTCCCGATGACTGCTGGCTTATATAGAAATCTTAGTCTCCCTAAAAATGGAGCACTTATGTGATGAAAATCTTTATGTCCACAAAGGGATTTACCTGATAGCTTGTTTGGAGAAAACACAGATCAGTGGGTCTAGGGATCCAACTACACTGGACAATTAAAGCTATCAGGTCGAGTGGCATCTGAAGCACAATAACCTGTTAGTATTACCAACAAGAAAACATTCCTGTCCTGCAAACCAATTAAAATTCACCTTTCTCCAGGACTGCCATTTCAACATAAACAAGCACTGTCTTCAGTGACTGTATCTGAGCATCAATGATTTCTAATCACTTTCTTTCTTTCTTTCAATTTCCTTTTTAAGGAATGCCAATGCTATCTTATCTTGATAGTAAGTCAGCTCAGAAGGCCAAAAATATTGGATTCACTGGATTCCGGAGTTTTAAATTACTCTGTGAATTCACACTTTTGTCAATATGAAATGGCAGTGTGCTATGCAAATATTGGTCAATTTAGAAAACATAAGAGGCAATAAAGAAAAGTCAATTGCTGTGACAAGGAGGATTCCTAGGACCTCTTGCTGATTTTGTTATAAGCGCTTCTCAATCACATTAAGAGGCACTAAAGGAAAACTGCCTTCTTACTGCACTACACAGTTCTTTAAATATGGTCCAGCGTGAGAAAAAGATTGCCTTGAAAATGCCAATGAGGTGGGGAAATTTATGACTACAAAACAATTCCCCTCAATAAATCTCTGACTGCTACTGCTTTATCTTTAAAAAGTGGCAGCTAAGATAAAGAAACAGTTTGCACAAAAGCAAAAAAAAAAAAAAAAAAAAAAAAAAAAAAAAAGCTGTAGCAATGAGAATCTCTGAAATAGAATCATATACTGCCACGTAGGAGAGTATATGGGAGCTCAGCCTATAACTGGAATGAAAAATTTACACTCCAAAACGCAGGATTTTAGCAGATTGAGGAGCACCAAAAAATCTATCACTCACTACAAGTATAATTCTAACTTTTTTCATCTATATCTCTGCCTTCACAGCTTGTCTTCCAGATGAGAGAAGCAGAGAACCTGACAAAGTTCTAGGAAATAAAAAAAAGAAAAAAGAAAAGAAGAAAGAATTCCTTACTTCTTGGCCAACTGATGCCCACTGCTAACAAGTGGTACAAACTAGATGCTACACAGCTAATCCCAGTTGCTCAGATATAGGAATATAGATTATTTTCAAGGACATATTCTTGTCAAGGCTTTCATCTTCTCTACAAGATTTTGTGTATATGATGCTGGCTTCAAACAACATGAGATTGCATTTGGTGTATTGCAATTAACAGTAAACCAGAACTCTGTATCTTGAGGTTGCCACAAGGGCCTCCTGAAGTGATTATTACTTAGTAGTCATATTTGTTTCTGCAGGAAATTCTGCTGTGAAAGTACTCACTCCATCTGAAAAGTGTCTAGGGCAAGAAATAAAGTGCTGAAATTGAACAATAAAAGTACAGGTTAGAAATGGGGAAAACGATTCTAATAATGAGGGTAGTGAATAATTTGAGTAGATAGTGTGGGCAGGTTGTGGAATCACTGTCTCTGAAAGTCATTACAGAGAGACAAGTCTTTGACAAGTACAACACATGATCCTGTGCTGGGAAAAAAACCTGATATGCATGTCATCTCACATTTCTACATAGGTCTGGCTTTCTACAAGATTACCCAAGAAAAAGTGTTAGATTTTATCTTTTGAAGTCAATTTGAGAGCAGGACAGTTCCATGCTAGTTTGTTTTGTTTCTGGTAGATGATTGCTGGACTGCAAGAACATCTAAATCCAACCTTAAGCAAATGCTTACAATTCTTAGTTCTTTTCTTGTTTCCACTTAGGGTAAACTTTTAGCCTTTCTGAACTTCAACGTCCAAGCCAAAACCATTTTTAACTAGAACACATAGCGTAAAAATACTCTCAAGATGATATTTTGGTAACCGTAATTCAAAAAGTTATAAGTTGTATAAAATAAACTGAAAAGATCTCTACTGCTGTAACACAGAATGTCACTTTTTGTAGGTTTTTTTTCCCGTTATCACAATATATTCCAGCAATAATTGCTCTAGCATCCATACCTGAATCTTATGAATCTTACAAAGAAAGGAGTTTTAAAAGTTTTTTTTTTTTTTAAGCTGTGCTTGGACCTCTTCTCAAGAGTTAAGCTGTTGTCTAGTGTTATTCACAGGACCAGTTACCACTTCATGTTTGCCTTTGTTTACCCACTAGAATGTTTCATATTAAAAAAAATCAAAAAATGTTTCTGAGGTATGGCACTTTGAGATTCCATTTTTATAAGAAAGCAACAGAAAAAGAAAAGGAGAAGTGTTACTGGCTAGATTAACCAACTTTAAGTAATTTTGGGGTAATTTAAGTAATCTTTTATACTGACATTAAATTCACAAGCAAGAATTTCAAGGATAATCTTGCACTATGTTTTATTCTGGTCCCAGCACTCAGACCTTGGAATAACATGGTAGCCCCAAGCACGGTATTGTATGCTATAGAAACATAGTAGAGTACAGATATCATGAGCTGGTTTCCTTCTGTAGGTGACTTCCAGGATCGCCTTCCTGGGCAAGGAACAGCCTTCCTATTTGCTCTCACAGGCCTATTTTAACTTCCTCAGCGCTGTGATATGGCTGACATTTTTCATATCCGTTTTTTCACAATTGTTGTCATCTTTAGTCCAAACAAAACAGTTTAATGTGTTGTTTGCATGGTAAAATAGATTTAAATGTGAATTCTTGACCAAGTTTCATTAATATATTTAAAAAACACTGTGAGACTCTAAAATGAAATAAGAGGATTACTTGGTTTCCTGACAGCTTTCACTTCTTGTCCCTTGTGGGGTCATCAGTAGTGCCTGATGTGACAAAAAGGAAATATTCTAAACACCTACCCACTTAGAGACATACTGAAAAGACCCCCTTATTTTACACAAACAGTTGATAAGATGATCATAATTTTCATTGATGCAGAAATAGGTTCAAAACTATACTGTGCTTTTCTGGGAGGCATTTGTTATGACTTCATGAAGTATTTGATTCGCCAAATATCATGCAGGCCACATATATTTACATTGCATATTAGCAACAGGAATGGATTTCCTCCTCTGTGCGTAAACTGAGACTAACATGTGACTGAGTTTTAGGGTCAAAATAGAGTACTACACCTGGTGAAAAGCTGATCCTACTGGGGCATCTTTCTTAACAACTGAATGCCATGACCAGCCAAATGAGGGAACTCATTTGTAATATGTTAGGACACAGATCCACAGCAGAGAACTCCCTGTCTTGCATGAAGATGTGATGTTAACTTCTCAACACACAGAAATGGTCTATTCATCTAACTTCAGTCATCATTCACCATCTAAACAGTACATATGTTACATATGTTTAGTGTCAGTCACTCACCTAGATTCCAAAACGGAATTTCTCTGCAGACGAAGGATTGCTTTTGGCAAATTGTCTAAATTCTCAGTAGGTAGGTGACTCGAGTGCCACCCTGAATCTGCAATATCTCCTCCACCGCAATTAGCTGTTAAAACCTAATCGAGAGTTTACATGTGGAGCCATCTCATTTACAGGGATAGTAACCCATATATTGTAGTATAGGAAGAATGCCAGACTAGCATGTACCAAATGCACATTTTGACATACAGTTCATGTTTCTTAGTTTTTTAAAATCACTTCCTAAAATTGTTGATATTTTATAAGTAAATGCTCTAGAAAAGAGACCACAACAGAGGAACAAAAGATGCAAATAGTTTTTTTGCTCTTGGAGGAACATATTGCAGATAAATAATTGCTCTGATAAAATAAAAGCAGTTCCTAACAACTCAGAAATTTTTTTTTTCAAATAACAATAAGCTTTCAGCTTAAATATTGTTTTAGAAGTACTATGAGTAAGATCAAAGAGTTTAGTTTACTGAAGCTGATGAATTCAAGAGTTACTTTCCATGAAGTATGGGGGCATTCATTAATGATTATATAAATCTATATGCTTTCTTATAAATGACCAGGACATGCATATTCAGTTAAAGATGAGGATTATCGTAGTGTCCCCTTAGCTATAAGAGAGCACAAACATTAAATATTGTGCAATATATATTTTTGAGAATGATATAGTTGTGAAGCCAAGCATGAAGCCTACTGTTAATAAACACATTAATCTGTTCAAAACTTATACATTGAACTTGAGCTTACACATTGTCTAAAAACAAAACACTAAGTTCTGCTTTGAGCTACGTTTTTGCAATCCAAATAAAGGTCAATGGAATTGTATGCAAAAGTCATATGGGTTTTACCAACACTGCATCTGCTCTCCAGATGTCTTTGATGGAAAGAGTACCAATAACAAAAGAAGGTTTCAGAATATTTTGCAGATATCAGCATGCCAAGGCTCTATTCTCTGTCTTCTTCATTATTTTAGTTTATTAAAATGAACTGGAAGATCAGGTGTGAATACTGTCTTCTAAAAATTCCACCATATTCAATGGAATAGAGCAAGACTAAAAATTTCTCTTATCAAAAATCAGGACTGCTGACCTCAAAAGACAGAGGGATTGATAAAGAGGAGAGGAGGCAATAGGAGGCAATAGGAGGCAAATTTAGAACTAATTTTAATAAAATAATCTTTGGAGATATGCCTTAATTAAGTATGGTTGGTCCTGAACTCCAGGGGAAGATTTCTGCTCGGTTAATCATCCAGGACGATTTCAAATAACCAACAGACTGCGAAGTGAGCTATAAACTTCAGGACAGCATTGTGAGTGCTTGCGTATGACTGCAGTGAGTTCCCTGTAAGTATTTGTTTGCATCATTCATAATGGAAGAAATCTGGGGAGAAAGCCAGTCTTCTAGCTTCTAAATTCCCAAATATGACCTGAATTTCAGGTTCACCTCCAAACTTACAACTCATTTTTGAATTGCAACTTTTGTAAGTTTATTTTTCTTCCAGTAACCTCTCTGCTGTTACGCATCATAGCTCCTAGTGGGGTCAACATGGAAACACTGACTTCATTGCAATGTCTTAAGTAGCATTTCACACATTCCAGAGATGAATGTACTTAAATTGGCTCCTAGAAGGCAGCCCTAACAGATGCAAGACAAACATTGCGTCTTAAAGCTTGTTTAAGTCAATCTCTTTTGTATTCATTAAGTGTGATCCATATATCCACTGGGATGCTATCTTTGCTTAACATCCCTTCAAGAAGAACAGTTGTGACTTGTGCTGTTTTCAAGAAGATCTTAAATGAGGGCAAAAGATTATACCAATTATAACCGTTGTTTCTTTCTTCAAAAAGTTTGAAAAGTAATTCCACAAGCAGATGTCTGTAGCTATCATTACTGAAGTACCAAAAGAATATGCAGAGCCATCAAGTGGACTACAGAGTCTCCAGCTTTCTTCACTGTCAGCAGGAAAGCATCTGCATAAAATAATTTTGTCTAGTTCCTTTGTATAATGTGTTTTTGCATTAGCTAGTCTTTAAGAAAGACTAGCTGAGATCATGCTGAGATTCCTGAGAAAAACTTATGAGACTTTCAGCAACTTTGCCCAGGTATAGCTAAGTATGCCTCTTCGAAGTGCTTCATTTATTCATCAGGCTGCATTTCCAGGTCTTTCCACTTTAGACTGGAGAAAAGGTAGATTCATTGGACCTTGAGAGCATAAAAAAGGATACATTCTTTTAAAGAAAACCCTAAACAATCCTTTTAAAATAAAAAACCATCCTAGCACATCCTATTTCAATACTTAACAAAACTCACCAGAGTAGCCTCTTTTTAGTAAGCTTTATCAGAAGAAGATCTTGTATTGAATATCAATAAGGAAGCTTTGCTTGACCTCAAAAGACACAGGATTTCTCTTCTTTTCTCCTCTCCTCCATCTTCATTTTCCTGAGCAGCATAAGAGAGGTAGATTTTTCCTCTGGTGTCCTGCTTGTCTCTTTGATGTCATTTAAATCACATCAAATTCTTTGATGTTCAAGATGGTTACAGAATTCATTATTACATTTGACATATTGCACAAAAGACATTACTTCTGATGTTTCAGCTAATTTTATTAGACAGAGATCTCAGAAAGGTGCTATTTGCCTACATTCATGGAGAATTTTGTTCGGTATCAGTTTGCCTGGTACACTACCTGCATGAATAATTCTGCAATATAGGTGCATGCATTAGAAATCTGCTAACATACCGCTGGCCTTTTCCAAGCAGGGATTTCAAAGGATATCATAACACAGGGATATTAAAGGATATCTGCACAGTTTCTCAATCAGAGCTAGAAAATTACAATAGCAAAGCAGAGGAGAGTGGTTTGCAATCTCTGTATAAGCGAGGCCCAACAGGAAAGGTGGCAGTATTCACAGAGGAGAAAAGGAAGATGTTGGACAACTTGGACAGTAACTTCTACGAAGCAATATAGCATGGAAAAGAACTACAACTTAATGCTGAATCTGCCCCAAGAGAAATATTTTTAGTTTTATGGACTGATACACTCTTTCCCCACGTAAAAAAATAGAAGAAAAATGCATCAAAATTTTATAAATGTTTTTGACAGAAATTTCTACTTCATGATCTATATCTGTCATATACCATAATTTATGCTCTACATCTGGTCTATAGTATATTTTTTGAAAGACTATCCGGAAAGTTTTGCCTTACATTATTTCTTGGGTGTTTTTGCTTTGGTCTCAATCTGTTTTTCTTTTCTATTCTTTTTTAAGCTTTTCTTTAGGATCTTTAGATTGTTTCTTTGCATCTATCTATAGTGACTTCATCATAATTATGTAAGGCACAACTGCATATAAGTAAGTATGATCACACAAATTCACTTTTTAGTAGTTTTTTTTTGACTTTCATTTAACTGGTAGACCATATCTTTGGAGATTTTGTGTTGTTCATGCCAATAAGTCATTTTTCATATGAAGAGAGTTTTTGGATTTTTTTCTAAGAGATTATCTACAGACCTGAAACTCAGACACAAAAGACATATAGCATTTTGAATGGTTCATAAACTTTTCCCTAGCCATTAGCTTTTGGCTACTGTTGGAGACCAGATCTTGGGCTAGTTTGTATTGATACAGTCTTTCATGTATTATTGTATTTAAAAATATATATATATATTGCCTGTAAAATATATTTTTTTCAATACATGAAAGGGAAATCTAGCAGTCCTTGAATGATCTTCTGCCAGGATTGGGACTGGTGCATAAATAAGAGAGCTTGTGAATGAATAAATATAGCTTGTGACACTTGAAAAGCTGAGCACAAATACTGTTTTCACATACATATGAAAAAATGTTTTACTGAAGAAAAGAAAATGAATAAACAGTTTTACTTCAGCTACATCTGGTGAGCCCAGTTTAGCTGGTCTGGCATAGAACTGTGTGTTACTTTGAACAGGATGCAAGCATATATCTTTTGTGGAGATGCCTAAAAACTTTACCAGGCCTCAAAGCTTGGTATATAAAAAAGAAATGAATAAATGATGTCACTAAGATTAAGGAGTTCTTGATTTTCTACACACACACAAAACACAATATGTTTAAAAGCTGAATTAGGGGAAAAGCTCTTTGCAGCTTGCTTTCAGAGGACGTAACTTGCAACAACAGACACAAAGAGCACTTTTTGGAAAAAAAGCATAAACCATCTGTCAGTAAAAGAATTGCTTTTGCATATGGCAATGTGTAATATAGCAGCCTGGCAATGATTTACCTTTATAATATTCCCCACGTAAGATCAGTGTGGGTTACATTCACAATTCTCCTAAGTCTTGCAAGAGTTAGAGTTTAGTTTTTGGACTCTGTCTTATAAGCATGATAGTTATAAGACCATCTTTTGGACTCCTATATACTAAGCATCATGCTAACTGCCGTAATGTCCTTTGGTGCCCTGAAATTTGCTCGGTGCTTCCCAAAGCAACCTTGAATCTGCAGAGCAAAAAATCTCACGAAGTGCTAAACACAGAGTCATAAAAGGAAAGAAAGATAATAAGCACAAAGAAGAAGAGGAGAAAGGAGAATAATATAAAAATAATCTGTAACAGAATTTTTGGAAATGATGTTAATCTTTGAGGTGATAAAGAGGCATATCAAAGCAGATAAGAATAGATTTTACATGGCAGAGTGCATTCACACTGGGTCTATAAAACCTGAGCTCTTAATATAGGTAATGAATTAGAAGGCATTTGCTTGTTTCTTCTTAAATCATTTTTGATTTTGGGGAGTCTTTTGATTTTGTTTTGTCTTTTAATGATTTTTTCCACTTCATGTATGTATTCTTTTTATATTGCATCATGACAGAGTTGAAGTTAACTGAAATAAAATTGGGAAGAGGGAGGTGGCTTTAAGTTGAGGAGGTTGTAGAAGTTGTGCATCAGTTTAGTCTTTGGATCAAAAGAATATTTCTAGAATCCTGTTTTCTTGAACAACAACAAAAAAAAGAAAAATTAATATAGACAAGACAGAAAAAAATGCAAATTTGATTTAAAAAAGCAACATAAATATTTGTCATATTATGTTAAGTTATGTAAATTTTGGAATTTCACTGATAGTATTCATTACTGTTTTACCAGCTGCATAGGCCATTTGCTCTGCCAGTCGGTATTTCCTTGCAAAATATGATTATTCTCTTTTGACTTTTTTTGTTCACTGTATTTTTATTGTACAGCTGGCATAACACATCTTGCCTCACTACTCATATAAGTTTATCAGAGTCTTTGTGCTGTAAAATAAATACTTACCTTTATTTTCCAACACTTCTAGTTTACAACTGGTATCTTCTTTCTGTATAGTCTTCCAATGGTACCAAAGCTATGTTCCCATACTACTTGCCGTCTATGAGACTGTCAGAAGCACTCATCATCCAGCCGTCAAAACTACTTTAAACTGTGAAATATACAGAAACATTTTTATGGTCTCAGTGAAGGGCAGTGAAGGAGAAAAGTTGCATCTCGATTTTGATGCATAACACTAGATGTTCAGAAATCAGTGCTGTATAGCTATTAACCGATATATTGGAAAAAGTGGAAAAAGTGTTGGTTTCTTTATCAAATCGTCTTTCTTCATTTACTTTTCTCTGTATGGTGGCTCAGACATTTCTGTCTACACTGTAAAGAAGCTATTGTGCTATTATTTGCTATTAAACTAATTTCTAACCTATTTGACACCAGTATCATATTCTTGCTTCTTAAGGCAAAAGAATTTCTTCCAAGCTGCAGAGGAAACAACTCAAAGCTCTGGTTACTACATATGTGGTAAGAAATATGGATGTAGTCACAAGAAATGAAAGAATCCAAGATTAATATAGTGACAGAAAGCCTTTCACTCTTCTATATTTTGCATTGCTAGACAATTTATTAGCATATATTACTGTCAGCAATTTAGAGACATTATTAAACCATCAGAGACAGTGGCTACATAGGAATCTCATCCTGATGACGTCAACCAAAACAGACATGCAAGATAGCTATGCCAAGCTTTACGCAATTTCCTAGTGAAGGAAGTTCAAGTGGAACTTGCTTAATGGCATGTTTATATCAGAGTCATGGAGTAGCCCGTCAGTGATGGACAGATGAAAGCCACTGACAGTCACAGCTCTAAAGATTCCCTTTGTTGTTAGGAGAAGCTGCACTGAAGCAAAAAGCAGTACACAAAATACAGATATTACTTCACTAACTGTTGAACTGCATCTTTGTGTTTTCCTGTATTTGTACAATAACACATATGTTATGCTCTGCCACACATTGGGATGATTTTCTTCTCTGACCAAAGATTCAGGCTGAGAATATGGTATAAATCAGCTTCCATGGTCTGGACCATCTCTTTTCCATAGGGCAAAAGATAGAACTGTTCCTAGCATCCCTGATATTAAGATCAAGATTATCATGGCGAACTCACAGAATCAAAGGGTGGTTGAGGTTGGAAGGGACCTCTAGAGATCATCTAGTCCAATCTTCCTGCTCAAGTAGAGACACCCAGAGCATGGGGCACTGGGTGGCATCCAGGTTGGTTTTGAACTGTCTACACAGAGCATAGTTAACACACTTAACATTAATATTATTCATAAAATCGTTAGGCTTTTTTTTGCTCAGAAATGGCAATCTTTTCAATCTTTTCTTTTCCCTCTGAAACTGCCAATAAAATATAAAAGGTTAACTGGAAAAAGACAAAGGCTTTATTTTATTAATATACATTTGTTTGATTTCTATGAGGCATATATTAAATATGAATAATTTAATGTGAAAAATCAATGAAATAGTTCATCAAAAAATAATCAAATAATGAGAAAAGTTAATCACATTGTATTACCTTTCATTAATTTTAGTTTAGATGTTTCTGCATCTAGTATAGTGTATACTAGTATAGTATAATAGTATATATATAGTATATAGTATAGTGTATATATACTCTACTATAGTGTATATATAGTGTATGTATACTATAGTGTATATAGTATATATAGTGTATATAGTGTATATACACTATAGTGTATATAGTGTATATATACTCTACTATATATAGTGTATATGTACTCTACTATAGTATATTGTAGCAGAAGCAATTAAACAAAAATTAGTAAAAGATGGTACTATTTGATATTGTGGTAAGAAAATGTTTCCATGAGTTTGCTCCAGTGTTAGAAAGAAAAATTTTATTTTTTTCAGAATTAATGTTGACATTTAAACTTATTTCCCCCCATTAAGAGAAGAGAAAATAAAATTTGAAAACCTGTGGAAATATATTTGAAACAGATTGGAAATTCTGAGAAAAAAAAAGTACAGAAATGTTGAAGAAATCATAAAATAATTTTTCTAATGTAAGTTTCTGCATGTTTAGCCTGAGTTTTAGTAGCACTGAACATGAAAAATAATTGCTTTGTTCAATTCATCATGAAAAATAAATGCAATTTTAAGATAACAGTATTTAGTATTTCTCCTCTTTTCCATAGAAATTGCATTTTCACTCACTGCTGTTTTTTTTTCTTTTTTGAAGGAAATGTTCCAAAGGGAATGATATGCAGTTACTTGATACAGACTACTGTAAGCGTCCATAAATTTTACTGATTCAGCGGTGTGAGAAGAGGAAGGTAGTCACACATCAACTTCCTCTCTGGTTTTGCCTCTCAAATGGTTTTGCCTCAGTTCTTCTAAGACTAGAGTTTAGCTCAGTTTGAGAGCAGAGACATAAAATGGAGCTATTTTCAAGTTCCCAGCATGAAAACACAGAAATTGAAAAAGAGGGATAAAAATTGCCTTGAGATATTTTGTCATAAGCAACCATGAAAGCCTGTGAAAGCTTCTTGTGGTCAGCTGCTCCCAGTGTGAAGGAAGAAAGCCAGCTGGTGCAGTCAGTGCTCAAACTGAGATACCACAGGCTTAACCACGAGATGGCTTAATCATCTGCTAGAGGTGGAGGGCAATGGAGCCCAAAACAGGAATTATTTCAGATGCTGTTAGAAGAGAAAAGCACCAAGAAATACTAAAGAAGTCTTCATTTAGTCAACTGGAGGAAGTAAAGTGGGGTTTTAGTAATGACTGCATGGTCTATTAATAAATATGTTTGACAATTATCTTTAAAATTATGTTGTCTGGATAACTTAGCTTTGAATCCTAATTCTTCCTCTTCTCCCTCTCCCCTCAATGTCTGGCATGCATCTAATGAAAATATAAGAAACATATCATGTTTTCTCTTTAGTTTTACAATTTTGGGGGGTGAAATGCATGGAGCGTGGGGAATAAGTAAGAGGAATTGGAGTTGCACGTGCGGTTACAGGGCCATGATCTCATTGCAATCACCATGGAGACATGGTGGGACAGCTCGACCATGGAGGGCTTCAGGCTTTTCAGGAGGGACAGGGCAGGAAGGCGAGGAAGCGGAGGTGCTCTCTATGTAAGAGAGCAACTGGAATGCATAGAGCTCAGCATGGGAGTGGAAGGAGCGCTAGTAGAGAGCCTGTGGGGGAGGATAAAGGGGCAAGCCAACAGGGACGACACGGTGGTGGGAGTTTACTACAGGCCTCCTGACCAGGATGAGGAAGTGAATGAAGCATGAAGCCTTCTACAGGCAGCTGCAAGAAGCCTCCTGATCACAGGCCCTGGTCCTCCTGGAGGACTTCAACCACCATCATATCTGCTGGGAAAATCACATAGCCAGGAACAGACAGTCCAGGAGGTTCCTGCAGAACACTGCAGATAACTTCCTGATGCAGGTGGTTGGTGAACCAGTAAGGGGGGGGGGGCGCGCTGCTAGACCTCATACTAACAAACTGAGATGGTCTAGTGGGTAATGTGAGGGTTGGGGGCAGTCTGGGCTGCAGTGACCACGAGATGTTGGAATTCACGATCCTGCGTGGAGGAAGCAAGGCGAGGATAGCTACCCTGGACTTCAAGAGAGCCGACTTTGACCTCTTCAGGGAGCTCCTTGGTCAAGGTCCTACAAGGAAAGGGAGTCCAGGACAGTTGGCTAATAATGAAGCACCACTTCCTCCAAGCTCTGGATTGGTGCATTACCACAAGAAAGAAGTCAAGTAAGTGGGGCAGAAGACCTGTATGGATGGACAAGGAGCCGCTAGGCAAAGTTAACGAGAAAAAAAGTGTACAGCTTGTGGAAGAAGAGACACGCCACATGGGAAGAATATAGATGCATTGTCAGAGAATGCAGATGCGAAATGAGGAAGGCCAAAGCCCAGGTGGAATTAGAGTTGGTGAGGGATGTCGGAAACAACAGGAAGGGTTTCTATGTGTCAGTAGCAAGAGGAAGACGAGAGAACATGTTAGTGCACTGCTGAATGGGGAGGGGACCTTGGTGACAGAGGATGCCGAGAAGGCAGACTTGCTAAATGCCTTCTTTGCCTCTGTCTTTACTGCTAAGGCCACTGCTAAGGTCCCCATGAACTGCAGGGCTCAGGTGAAAGAGATATAAATGTGCTAGTGGAAGGCCTTCCATTGGTAGAGGAGGATTGAGTTAGGGATCGCTTAGACAAACTGACCACGCAAAAATCTATAGGCCTCGATGGGATGCACCCAGGAGTGCTGAAGAAACTGGCGGGTGTTATTGCTCGGCTGTTCTCCAACATCTTTGAAAGATCCTGGAGAGCAGGGGAGGTGCCCGAGGACTGGAAGAGAGCCAATGTCACTCCAGTCTTCAAAAAGGGCAAGAGGGAGGAGCTGGGCAACTACAGGCCGGGCAGCCTCACCTCCATCCACAGAAAAGTGATGGAGCAGCTCATCCTAGAGAGCGTCTCTAGGCATATGAAGGATAAGAAGGTGTTGAGGAGCAGTCAGCATGGATTCACCAAGGGGAAGTCATGTATGACGAACCTTATAACCTTCTATGATGGGATGACTGGCCGGCTGGACGAGGGGACTTGACTTCAGCAAGGCTTTCGACTCCATCTCCTATGATATTCTCATAGGAAAGCTCCAGGAGAGTGGTCTGGACGAGTGCACAGTGAGGTGGATTGAGAACTGGCTGGATGGCAGAGGTCACAGGGTGGTGATAAATGGAGCTGAGTCCAATTGGAGACCTGTGGCCAGTGGTGTCCCACAGGGATCAGTACTGGGCCCAGGCCTGTTCAACTTCTCCATCAATGACCTGGATGAGGGGACAGAGGGCACCCTGAGCAAGTTTGCAGATGACACCAAGCTGGGTGGAGTGGCCAACACTCTGGAGGGCTGTGCTGCCATCCAGAGGGACCTGGACAGGCTGGAGAGTTGGGCAGAGAGGAACCTCCTGAGGTTCAACAAGGACAAGTGTAGGGTCCTGCACCTGGGGAGGAATAACCCCAGGCACCAGGACAGATTAGAGGTTGACCAGCTGCAGAGCAGCTTTGCAGAGAGGGACCTGGGAGTCCTGGTTGACACCAAGTTAATCATGAGGCAGCAGTGCTTTTGTGGCCAAGAAGGCCAATGGGATCCTGGCTACATCAGGAGCAGTCTTGGCAGCAGGTGGAGGGAGGGGATCCTGCCCCTCTGCTCAGCTCTGGTGAGGCTGCACCTGGAGCATTGGGGGCAATTCTAGGCTCCCTAGGACAGAGAGATGTGGAGCTTCTAGAGAGGGTCCAGCGGAGAGTGACAAAGATGATTAAAGGACTGGAACATCTCTCATATGAGGAGAGACTGAGTGAGTTGGGCCTGTTCAGCTTGGAGAAGAGAAGGCTGAGAGGGGGATCTTATTAACATGTATAAATACATGAAGGGAGAATGTAGGGAGGAAGGGACCAAGCTCTTCTCAGTGGTCGCCAGAGACAAGACAAGCGGAAATGAGTATAATTCGAAACACAGGAAGTTCCGTCTCCATGTGAGGAGGAACTTCTTCACTGTGAGGGTGACAGAGCCCTGGAACAGGCTGCCCAGGGAGGTTGTGGAGTCTTCTTGTCTGGAGGTCTTCAAGATCCCCCTGGATGCCACCCATGCTCTGAGTGTCGCTGCTTGAGCAGGAAGATTGGACTAGATGATCTTGAGAGGTCCCTTCCAACCTTGAACATTCTGTGATTCTGTGATCTTTGAAGGACAGACTTTCTCTCACTAATACGTGACGCAAAGAAAGAGAAAGTCCCAAATTGCTTCATGCACATACCCAGAAACAAAGATACAAATACATCCATCATTATTTAGACCAAGAGTGGGGGATATCTACATTGTCAGGTATTTCTTCAGAAGGGAAAGAAACACATTATATGGTTTAATGGAAAGAGGATCCAGATTAAGGTGTACCCACGACCTTCCTTCACAAAAGTTTTTTGAATAACCTTGTGTATCAAGCTTTTAAATGTAGCATTTTCTGAACAGAAATTAAGATTGCTGCATGCATTATTCTTTCTATGTCTGACAAAAGCCCAATACCAATGCATCCAGGATCCCAGTTTCCCTTGGCCACATCATGCTATTACCAGGAAGAGAACAGTGACTTATGCAAACCTTCTTTAAGATGCAGTGTTTTAGCGCTGAATATAATTTAGTGTCCTATAAGGTTGTCACATCCATTTGCAAAATGAATCACCAGATTGCTATGGCAGAAGCACATGCAAGAGAGACATCAGTATTTTAATAATTTGTGATGACAAAGCCTTGTCCATAAATCCAGAGCTGGAGATACAGCTCTATCTTTGCAAATGAGAAACTTCTTATATTCCTGCTTATCCTAGATGAAGCATGGGATTAATTACTATTTCCTTTCTTTGCTGGAGATCAGATTTAGATGTGCAAGTTCAGTTGTCTCTGGTCTTCTTTTACTGCAGAAAGAATATATTGAAAATTACTATGATATCTGAGTGTTCAGAAACAGTCAGGAATTTACACCCTCAGGACTGAGCAATCGATTGCTGCTCCAGTTCCTGGAGCTGCTGAAGTCTCAAATTACAAGTTACCACTGGTAATTTGGAATCAGAAAACAGTATCAGATTTTCTGACACTATTTCTGATTCTAGAAGATCATTTTGCAGGTCACTCGTATCTGCATCTTTTAGAGACAGAAGGGCCCAAATAGCTCCATCATTGTGGCTAAATATTAATAGTTTGCTTTCTGATACGGTAAGTCATGACAAACAATAGGCTGTAAGAAGTGCAACACCTTTGACTGCAGCATTTGGTTGAATTCTGAAAAAAAGTATCAATTCCACTCACCTGAGAATGTGTTAGATATTGCTAACAGATTTGCAAAATTAACAGCAGCATCAGAAACTTGCGGTTCTGCAGAATCTGGGAGAGTAGACAACAGCTGAAAGGAAAAGTCTGGGGGATTGGATGTGCATAGCTTAAACTCAGTCTTCTGGGCAGATGGAGTAATCTCATAGGAAATACTAAGAGTACAAAATAGGCAGGAAGAGGAGCTGGACTGTGATTTGCATCAGAAGTCATCAGAAAATTCAGCAGCCAAAAGGTGACTGCCATCCAAAGTGATAACCAGCACAGTATTTTTAAAAATACCTCTATTTCCAATCTCTATTTCTATAAAAATCCTTATCTCGGCACAGAATGAAATTTCTTGGATTTTGTCTTCTGTGTACTAAAATGATTCACCAGTCATACTCAGAGCCTTGGACAAAATCATACCAGAATTATTAAACAATAATAGCAACATCAAGCAAAACATTCATGATACATGGAAGTCAGGAAGACTGGTTCATTTCCCTTTGCTGATTTAGAAACTGTTACTTCAGCTCTTTCCTTTGGCTAGCTTTCCTCTTAAACACTGACTCAGAAGCAGGTGAGCAAAGGATGGTTTTGTTCCACCATATAGTAGTGACTCTCCTATAACATTTTCCTTAGAACAAAACAAGGTATTTTTCTTTCTTTTACATCTTAGTTGTTATTACACATCTTTGTATAAATAGGGCAAATAAAGTGTTTTCAAAAGTGACACCAAATGATGATTAATAACTTTATATGTAGCATTTCAGCAATTTAACAGCTTGCTTAAAGAGAGCTCTTGCAGGAGAGCTAATATTTCATTTTTGTATCCTTTCTTTTTAATTTTTTTTTTGCTTTAAGATCTTTGATTTCTTTGGGCATCTTATTTGTCCATGCTCATTGTCTTTTGTATAAAGGATTTATAAATTCCAACACAGAGCAATATGACCTTATGATTCATTAGGAGATGATAGGATTGTTTGGAAACAGAAGGTAAATTAATCCATAAAAATAATTGCTTCATTTTATTTTTGTCACAGAGAACCATTTTGCATACACATAATCCTCTTCTTGTACTGCGGAGTACCAGTAGGACTAATACGTCCAGCTTAATTATACTCTGGATGACAGACAGAATTGAGTTAATAAGGGATGAGAAAGGTAACCTAAACCTCATGCTTCTTAAATGAATTTGTCTGTATAATTTACACATAATAGAATCCAAAGCTTCCTTGATTCTTTTTATAACTATTTCTAATGCTTACTCTGACTCATTCGCACACACAAATGGCTATACACAGAGCTGTACAAAACAACTGACTCAACCTGAAGTGTGCTCGTGCTCAGCTATGTTTCCCTGTTGCGACTGGATAAATACACTTTCCCTCTATTCATAGAGATATTCTATCTTGATGGAAATCAGAACACTTTAATATATTTCAAATACACTTTTCAATTGAAAGAGAGACAAGGTCCTATAGCGAATCCTGGGAATATTTTTATCCACAGTTAACACAGACAGTTGCAAGTGAGCGAAAATCACATCTTCTCATTTCTTTTACAGCAAATATGAGTAAAATGGCCCTTATACCCAGGCTGATGCTCTTCACTAAAAGGTCGGAAGCCTGAGCCTTTGCCTGAAGCAACTCACAACTGTGTTGAACTGCTGGTGATGAGATAGGAACTGAAAAATACAATCTGAATTCCCAATCACTCTCCCTGCAAGACTGACTGAAGAAGAACCCTAACTGTCTTCTGTTAAAATAAACAATTTTGCACTATTCCAGTATCACTGAAAGGCAGAACGCTGTGTCTGTGGACTCACTGTTGGTACTTACAACTTTAAACAGAGTGTGCTGGGGAGTTTTGAAATGCAAGTAGTAGTTGTTTTATATGAAAAATTCCCATGTAGGGCAATTCTTTGAATGAATCATCATCAGCCTCAGTTCAGAAATCCCATTCTTCTGTAGGCTTTATAAGATTCATCACTTATAGCTATATCACAGAATCACAGAATCTTAAAGGTTGGAAGGGACTCTAGTGCAACAGGATTATGGTGCTGGTCCAGGGTACCTTATAATCCTGAAAGTATATTTATTTTATGATGTGTGTCCTGAACTCTAACATAGCTGACTTTTTCTTTTTGGTTGAGAAAATTTACAGACCTTGAGGAAATGTTAGCTTATGTGTGTTTCACTTCCTAAAAGCGTTCACACGTGACTAGCTTCCAGAAGCACATGGTTGGCAGCAGCCCACTGATTTCAAGTTCAATTACATCAGTTGTGTTGCACTGCTTGAAGCACAAAAAGACTAGCACAACGTATTTTTATTTTATCACCATCCTATCAGAGGATAAACGAGCTGCAAGATCTGTGTTAATTACATTTTCTGGATAAATTATAAAAATTGAAAGGAGAATCCTTTCAGAATGTTTTTATTGTTTGGGCTGAAGAAATTGAATACATAAATGTCCAGTACCCAAATAACAGGAAGCAATGCTCTGTAATCAATATTCAGCCCAGATTTAATGGTCACTGTAGCTGCCATTTGCAAACTGTCAAAGAGAACTAAGTGTACACTGATTGAATGAAGCACTGGGAGTTTTCACCAAATCTCTCAATTTAGATGCCTCATTTTCACCTGCATTTTGAAAAGGATGAGGTGAACTGCCAGATTATCAATTAATATAGAAAGGCAGTGGAGCAAAGAGAGAGGTGGGTTATTTTGAGCATAGTAAATGCAGTTTACTATCTGGATTTACTACAGTGTCTTTCTTTGGCTCTAAAAAATTATCTGAAGATACATTGATTTCAGTCAGTACAAAGTTTTTTTAAAGGCATTGTTATCTAAATGAACTCCCTCATTTTACAAGCTCTAAGTAGATATATAGATACACATAAACACATATTACATAGAGAACAAGAAATACACAATATTACAATGCGATCTAATTAAAATTACAAAGTTGCACAGGTACAGGGAAATTGTGTCATTGACTTTCACCAGTGTAAGCATTAAAGTTCATGATTGCAGAATAGTCTATCCTGAAAATGTTCTCACATCAGTACGAACTCATTTGGTGACATGCTGTTGTCATTTAAAACTACTTAATTCAGACTTCAGCAGAAATTGTAGTTTTAGAAAATGAGCTGCCCACTGTTTTAGTCTGCATTGTGAAGTAACCAAATAGGATATTTTTTTTTTTTTTTTTCATGAGTTTTCCATTTCATTCCTCACACTCATGGTCATCTCTGATTTTTTTTTCAGCTTCTTGTACTGCCTGGCAGGAGCAAAATGCCTTTATTACAGAGCTAAAGAATTTTAACATACTTCCTACAGTTTTTATCCTCCATGCAGCTATGAACAGAACAATATTTATGTTCTGCGTCATCTTCTGATTTGCTTTTATTGCATGTCTTTCTCTTCTGTATCTGAGACTGACGTTTGTATCGGAAATAGATTTTGAAATTCTATCATGTCTGAAACAATTTTGTTTCTTGTTCTTTTTCCTTAGTATGCTGAATTATCGCTGCCCTTAATAGGACCCTGACTACACACTTCTGCTGATATCTATTTAAAATTTATACACCTCGACAAAAAAAAATGTGCATATATATATATCTTATATATATATTAGCTCACGTCAAACTATGTAAGATTCTGGCAATATTCGGCAGAAGTGAGTGAAGAATTTTCCTATAAAAAATATTCATGACTAATAGGAAAAGATTTTGTGATAAAGTTGTATCTACCAACAAGGTAATGCACATGGTAAATGTTTACAGAAATCTCCTTTGTGATATTCTGTTGAAGAAAATGGCTTTGAAATGGCTGCAGCTATGATTTACTCTGCTCTAAAGCTCTTTGTTCTGTGAAAATGGCAGTTTAAATATACCCATAATGAAAACAGCACTCTAATAAATTACAGAACTAATTTATTTGTTTGGCTTTGCATTGTCCTGATTTGTAAGGCCAGAATTGTGATAATGGCCTGGAAGGTGAAAGGAGCACTGTGAGACAAAATGAGTTCTGTGTCAAGTTAAAATAACTACGTTTGGGAGAGGATGCAAACAACAAAGACTGCTGCATTATCTCTTTTTTATTTTAGTGGTAAGAAATCAGTGACAAGGTTGGCATTCTTTCCGGTTGAAAAAGATGCATCCAATTTCACAATCTGAATTTTGAGGCAATGATTCTGACATAAACAAGCATTGGATGTGCCCTAAAATATTTGTCCCTTTTGTATCACTAAATATTCCTTTCCCTCAGCTGTTTCTGCTCTGTACTACCCGAGAAAATGCAGAGCAGAACACTGAATAGAGGATACTCTCGTTTACATTTTCAGCATTGCTTGACTTATAATCTAAAATTGGCTCGAGTCTTCTCTGTTGGATTTCACCCAAGACCACAGACTTACACAGTCCATCCATAAAAAGATAGAGAAAAAATGTGTATTCTTGAAAATCATTTTTAATACAAAGATGAGCATATACTGCAGAAAAAAAGAAGTGTCATAATACTTCTTAACTCATGTCAGTGTTTCAGGAGACTGACAATAATGGCAGGAATTTCACTGTGCATGTCTCAATCTTGAGTTCAAATGAATGAGAAATAAACCCAAATAATGAGTATGGTGAAAAAAAAAACTTCTTATATCCATTTTTCACTGAATAGAAACTATTAGACCCTAAACAGCTAAGTAATACATTGAAAACACACAAAAAAATAGAACTGGAGACTGCAAGCCATGTTTGTCTTTGGTCCAATCCTTTTGGTCCAATCCTTTTTTGCCAATGTGGGAGAAAGAGAAGGCCAAAGAGCTGCCCTAGGGAGTCCCTGTGGACCTGATGGTAAAACATGGAAACGGGAGTAAAAAGATGGGCAAATATGTACAGAGTTTCTGTACTTCACAGATCCCACACAGACAGTGTAAAAAGGAATGAGGAAGAGAGCTAAGATATAGGTGGGTTGATGCCCTGGACTACCCCTCAATATTGGACAGGTCCGTCAGAAATGAGTATAAGAAACACCTGCATTAGCGCCTCTTTCTCTCTTCACTCATCTGTACTCTGATTCAACATGGAGGGACTTCAAGACCACACACACGTGCTACAACTAAAGAGTCCTTATATCTCTGTGCCACTGGTAAGTCTTACACGGGCATAGCCTATGGCTGTAAGAGAGGAATGCAGGGCACTGACCTGTGGAGGAAACACATTCCCCTTCCTGGGAACCCAAGACATTGACCCAAATTCAACAGCTTTGCTTTTCCAAGCCCAAATGGGTTTTTCCTTTTAATGTGTTAGTATATTATGAGTTTATATAGCATTTCACTATTTATATCAGCAAAAAAAAAAAAAAAAAAAAAATCAAGCAATCTGATTATTCCAAAAACAGAAAAATCATGCTTTCATTTTCTTAGTAACAAATAAGATCATTATTACTTCAATGATCATTATAGACAACAAAGCAATTTCTAAATATTAGTAAAGAATTCACTCATTTCAAGCAAATTCTCGGGACTACATCCTTCCAACCTGCATTTCTGCTGAACTAATAAATCTTTTCAGGATCATCAAGTATAAGTGAAGATGAGAACTGCTTGGTACATCCTTATATCACAAGGCACAGTCTAAGGGTATCAGTATGTCATTCTCAGCATTAAATATTTGTGCTTTTCCGGTTTAAATTCAGTTTCGGCAATGTGCTTCTGGTTAAACACTCATTCATCTGATAGGTTTCTAAGACATTGTCACTGCTTTTTCTGTGCATGTATATCGTAAATGTACATGTAAAATTCTTTTTGTTAAGCCAGCAGCAATTACAGCTAGTCCTACTGACACTGAAGGTTTAGTAAAAAGATAGATTGTAAAATGACCCAGATTTGCCTTCCTGCTTCTATATACCTCTTTGGATAATCTTGTGTGTTTTAAAAAATCTGTTTATATAATATAGCCTGCAGGCTACATTCCTCTCTGCAGTAAATCATTTTAACATCACTGGATTCAACAGAGGAGCAACTGACTTATACCTGCTCTGCACCCTGCCCTTTATTTTTAATCCTTCTGTGGAGAATTAGAACTGGAGTGAATAGCCTCCCACATATAATTTAGCAATTCTTTTTAGTTTATGTTTCTCTAAGCTTATTCTGCTCAGGGTGGTATCTTTTTTAAATAGATTTTTGTTTTTCACAGTTGAAGCAGCAGAGGACACACTAGTTGCTATTATTGGCTAGTTAGGTACTGAAAAAGCTGCAGACAGCAAAACCTGACTTTCTGAAAAAGGCATAATTTAAAATGTGATATAAGCCCTCCATCTCACTTTTTTTTTTTTTTTGATATATGAAGAGCAGGATATCTATTCTGGTGACTGTATACTGGTACAGTGTAGCTTTCTATACTGAGTTTCCAGATGGGCTGATGGACTTCAATAGAGCATAAAAAAAAAAGAAAGAAAAAAAGAAAGAAAAAAATAAAACACATAGTGCAGCACTTTCTTTCTTGCTCTCGAGATACATGGCTGAATCTTCTCTTCCTTCTGTTTCTAGAAACTGTTTAGTACAAAAAATAGCATTGAAGGAAAAGGTAAACAAACAAAAGGGAAAGATAAATAAAAAGAAAATCCAAAGGGAATTTTTTTTCCAAGCATAATTTTTAGTTATGATTACAATAACTGGTTTTGAAGTTATTTAAATAATTTTCCTGGAAATAACTGTCTTGAGAAATACCATCTTTAGAGCAACAGAAGTTCAGTTCCTAGGTCAGTTCTTCCCTCCTTTGAAAAGCACTTTGTAATTTGCACATGACTGTAGGGATTATGCAAGCCACGCATAATCAACATGAAGTTTGTAATCCTGGAAATCAGATAAGCAGGCTGGGAGAGAAGGGCCTGCAATCTGTTCTGTTTACCTTGTTCTCTGGCACTCAGTCTCACTTCCATCCCTAGAAAAGCGATGGAATAGCTCATCCTGGCTATTCTCTCCAAGCACATGGAGGAAAAAAAAGGTGCTTTGGAGTAGTCAGTATGGGATAATGCGATGTGGAAATGTGGAAACTTAGTCTTCTATGATGGAATGACAAGCTGGATAGACAAGGGCAGAGTGGTGGATGTGGTCTATCTGGACTTCAGCAAGGCTTTTGATCCCGGCCCTCACAGCATCCTCCTGGGCAAGCTCTGGAGGTGTGGAATAGAGGAGTGGACAGTGAGGTGGTTGGAGAACTATCTGGATTGCACCTTTGAGGGTGGTGATCGGTGGCACTGAGTCCAGCTGGAGGCCTGTAGTTAGCAATATCTCCCAGGGGTCAGTCCTCAGTCCAGTCCTGTTCAATTTATTCATCAACAACCTGGATGAAGGCATGGAGTGCTCCCTCAGCAAGTTGGCTGATGATACCAAACTGGGAGGAGTAGCTGATATCTTAGAGGGCTGTGCAGCCTTCCAAAGGGACCCAGACAGGCTGGACAACTGAGTGGTGAGAAACCTCATCAAGTTCAACAAGGGCAAGTACAAGGTCCTGCACTAGCGAAGGAATAACCCCAGACACTATTACAGGCTGGGGACTGACCTTCTGGAGAGCAGCTCTGCAGAAAGGGAGGTGGCTATCATGGCTATCATGGTGGACAACAAGATGACCATGAGGGAGCAGTGTGCCCTGGTGGCCAAGAAGGCCAATGGGATCCTGGGATGCATTAAGAAGAGTGTATCCAGGAGGTTGAGGGAGGTGATCGTCCCCCTCTACATAGCCCTAGTGAGGCCACATCTGAAGTACTGTTTCCAGTTCTGGGCTCCCCAGAACAAGAGGGATGTGGAGCTGCTGGAGAGAGTCCAGCACAGGGCTATGAGGATGATCAGGGGCCTTGAACAACTGCCCTGGGAGGAAAGGCTGAGAGAAGGCTGAGGGGGGACGAGATCAGTGTCTACCTCAAGGGAGGCAGTGAGGAGGATGAGGCTGGCCTCTTTTCAATGGTGTAGATAGGAGTAGAGGAAATGGCCACAAACTGCAGCACCAAAAGTTCTGCAGGAACTTAAGGAAAAATTTCTTAACAGTGCAAGTGACAGAGCCCTGGAACAGGATACCCAGAGAAGTTTTGGAGTCTCCCTCTCTGGAGGTCTTCAAAACCCACTTGGAAACAATCCTGTGCCACATGCTCTAGGTGACCCTATGTGTTCAGGGAGTTTGGACTCTAAAGGTCCTTTCCAATCTTAAGGATTCCATAATTCTATGATTCTAAGTAATGGAGAGTAGAGAATTGAGCATAGAGATATATCTTTGTAGTAATGTAAAGTTGCAATGGGAGCATGTGGGATAGAGATGCTGTTTGGTGTGAGACTGGCCTGAAATTTGTAACCTGTTTTGATCACTGCAAGGTATCTTGACCAGTTCACAGAAGGACAGCAGAAGAGATATATCTTCGTATTGTCCCAGGAGACAGGTGTTTGTGCTCCTGCTTGGTCAGGGTTACCACCTCATCTGAGTGAGGATAGTATTGTGCCTTCCTGAAAATAAAGCAGATCTTTTGTCTCTGAACTGAGGTTCAGGTTGAGTGCAGCAAGAGCAGTATCAGATCCCCAGCTGCTGGCACAGTGACAAAGTCTCCCAAGACTGCATTTGCTAAAATTAGTATTATTTGGCACTGAAAATTCGGCTAGTATTTATCTTTTTAATGTAAGATCATTTAAGACAGAGAGAGATCTTTAATGTAAGATCATTGAAGAACATTGTGGGGAAGGAACACTCTAACAATGTCCAGACTGTAAAGAGGAACTTGTTGAAGGACTAGCTGTGCTGTGCGGCAGATTAATTTGTAGTAAGTGGTGATCAGAAGGCCATGCTGACACTTTGAAGAGCAGTACTTAACCTGAGAATGTACCCTGAACTAATGGAAAAAAAGAAACTGCAATGCTGAATTTAGACACAAAATTTTGGGTTTAGTGGAAGAACAGATTGCACACTTACATTCACTGCTACTTACAGAAGTGAATATCCAGCCTTTAACTGGATATTGCAGCATCATCTGGGAGCTTCTGTCCTCAGAAGACATCATCAGTCTCTGCACTCGGGAAAATGGCCAAGATTGTCAGGTTCACTGATAATCCTTGGAAAGGTCACAAAAATTGAGATATTTTTAATGAAAGGAGTAAACCCTAATAACCTACATTTCATTGCAAAGTCTCTTGCTATGGAAAACTGGAAAACTATAGAAAGAACTGATCATCTTCTTTCTTGCTTAGAGAGAGATAATGGGCTTTGATGAGAGCTTTCCACTATTTGTGTCCCTACAGTCCTCTGTGGTCGCTCCCTATTCTGGGGTGGGGTGCGGAGGTGGGGGGCCTTTGTGGTTAAGCAGGCCGGGGTAGCAGACCATCTTTAAGCAAACCCTTTCTAGTCATTACATTTTCATCTAAAATTTGATTCAATAAAATAGTTATTTCCAGTCTGCTTGCACCAGTATAGTTCCTCCTGAAATTACAATATTTTCTAAAATGAAACATTCAGTGTTCACACAGCAATGGATTAGAATGGTCAGGTTTATCTGTGAAACATCAGCAAATTTAGCAGGGAAAGAACATTTGCTAGATTTAGTGAGATTGTGTTCCTCGCAAAATGATGAAGTGGTAGCAGTTAATGCAAGTGTATTCCCTCTGTCTATGCCAGTGCAATTGATTAAGGCAGCACATACCCGCATTCATCCTTGTTCCAGGAATGCAGCAGTTACAGAATGGATAGGGCTTATTTATTTAGAAGCAATTTACACAGGAAGGGCCAAATTCTCAGCTCCACAAACTGGCACATCTTCACGTCTAATTTCAGGGAAATTCAGCTTGCCTTGCACTCACTGAATATTTTGCTTAAGGTTGCTTACTTGTGCTCTTACACAAGATCTCCCCTAGAAATGGCAAAAGCAACAACAGCCTTCTTTGAGATAGCTCTGAGATATTTTAGAACACTGATGAGAAAATTTCCATTGTGGGACACATTTTGCTATCTTATGCAAGAATGCTGGTATTTCAAATTATGCTCAGAAACCTACTTTGTAGGTGCTACTCCAACCCAACAAGACTTATTTGAATGATCACATTATAACTGTCTAATACATGGCATCATCAGGACAATCTCTGTTCTGATATACAGAATTTGTACCCTTGATCTACTCTCTCAATGTGAATGCAGCAGAACTAGATTGACATGAATGTAAATGTTTGCATCATTGCAGAGTCAGAAGCACTAAGAATATAAACTTTTAACTTTTTAGTCACCATGCAGAAAGTGTGGGCTCTTTGAACATGCCTATATTGCCACGCAGCACCATACCAGGCACTAGTACAGGTCAACAAAAGCACTGCACTGCACTTTGCAGCCAAGCGAATTACTTTGAGAACTGCTGAGCTGAAATAACTGTTCTGTTTTGAGTTTTGGAGTTTGCTCATTTGGCACAGACTCAGGCATCACGGCACAGACCACATCATGTTCTTTAGATACACTTTAAATGACTCAGATCTTATGACCAAAAGTCCTACATCTTCCTGCATCCACTTCTACAAACTTAACAAAAGAGAAGTGCCCAGAGAATTTGAGTTTGGATTTAGCAAGTGTCTCATTGGTATCTATGCAAAAGAAAAAGAAATCACAGTCACCATCACAGTATAGTTCTCTGTAGGGCTCTAATGCTCTAAACAAAGCTATGTTGTTGCACGTTAATAACCTGAAGTACAGTAACAGTGTCAGAGAAAAGGGTTTAACTAGGTTGCATAAGTGGTATATTTTTTTTAGTTTTTCTTCATTTAAGAACCAATTATCTTAAATAAAAATGATTATGATTTTATAAAAAAAATGATAGCTTGGTATTATATATTTCATTAAAGGAGAGCAAATACTATATATTCCTTTATGTTTGCACAGTATAATAGCACATAGCCCGCACAGTGGGTAATTTAAATGAACAGCAGGCATTCAAATTACTCTGAAAAGGCTGTTATATTTCAAGCAGAGAACATTTTTATTACAGTCACATTCCTGATGTCCTACAGGATGCAATAAACTTTTTTTTCTTCCTTCCAGCTCTCAGACAAGCAGACAACTAGCTGTGATATGTAGGCAACTCTGAGACACCCATGGACAGTTCATGAATACAGGTACCTCACCTTTTCGATGCTGGAATAGTTTGTATATGGGGAAACTGTATTTTGTACTCAGAAGCATGAACTGCACATGTGAAACCTAATCACACACATGCACTGATCCAGTGATGTATTTAGAGAAGATAGCTACTAATGGCACTATCCAGTCCATGGAGTGCAACAGGCGTTCCCCAAAACATCAGTACACCATTAAGGGAGGCAGTTAATCAGGGCACCCTCTGTTTGTAGCCCCTTGTCCTTGCTACAGCCTTTACTTGCTTTAGGATGAGCCTGCCCATTTTGCCTAAAGGTATTTGAGGATCCTAATCAATAGCAGTTCTACCCTGCATCTTTAACCTATGTTTATTTCTTTACCTCATCAACTCCCTCCTTTCTTACCCTCACTATTTCCTTTAATTTAAAGGCTGCATAAACTGTGATTTATCAGCAGTAATCTCTCAGCTGTACACTATTGGAAATTCCTCACTGAAGAGCTAAGATGCAGCTAAGATGAAGCTATGAACTGAAGGGGTGGGAGACTTTAACTGAAGGGTTGGGAGACTGAAGTGTCCGAGTGTCAGATTCATAGTCTTTGTTCCCTAAAAAAGGGAATAAGCACATCCGGGAAGTTCTAAAAATGCTAAATTTTAATGAATAGTACTAAAAAAAGAAGAAAGCGTAGATGTCTAGGAACATAAATATATTTTTGTAAATCTCAGTGACTCAGACTGTGTCTTTATTGCATGCAGATGTGTAGCATACACATATCCAAGAATGTTATCAACAGTGTCTTGCAATTCTAGGAGCAATCCAGCTAAAGCAAATCATAGCTCCAAGCAAAGGAACTCACCCTTATTGAGGCAACCATGGTAAGACTGCTTCTGCCCCTTCAACAAGGAGTGCACCTGTATCCCCTCAGCTGCAATGAAAAACACTGGAATTTGTGCCTGTAAATGACCCAAGTACTTTTAAACATACTAGCTGACTAGTCCACAGCCATATTCCTATAAGGAACAAGCAGGAAGGATTTGTAACCAAGAAACTCCATTAAGATCCAGAGGTTTATTCTTAGCTCCATCAATGAAAATCTAGAAAAAAATTGGCCACTGAACTTTTTATCTCTTTGGGCCTCAGCATCACTCACTGGAGGACAATGATAAATACACAGCTTTGGATAATCAAAGAATCACAGACTGGTTGAGATTGGAAGGAACCTCTAGAGGTCATCCAGTCCAACCTCCTTACTCCAGCATGGGGCACAGGGCGGCATCCAGATAGGTTTGGAAGACCTCTAGAGAAGGAGATTCCACAGCCTCCCTGGGCAGCCTGTTCCAGGGCTCTGTTACCTTCACAGGAAAGAAGTTCTTCCTCATATGGAGAAGGAAGTTCATGTGTATCTGATAAGTAAGTGAAAAGTTTTCATTTTGGAATAAACTCTATTATCCATGTTCAAAGGTAGATGAAAAAAAAAAAAGCAAATTCTGCCTGTAATCTATTGTAGTGTAAGCAATGTTTGAAAGATTGAAGATTGATATGATTAGTTACTTGGAATAATATTCTGAAGGGTGAATTAATTCTGTATTCTTCCAAATGAATGTAAAAGAACAAGGCACTTCTGCCAAGAAATTTTGCTTACCCAAGAACTTTCCTTTTGAACATCATTCTTTGAACTTTGGATAACATTACTTCCAAAGTGACTTTTAATGTTTTAGCATCCACAAAACAAATTTCACTTTGCATTCTCAAGTCCAATTAATAATAAAGAAAAACTCGATGAATAGATTATTTGTTGTCTTGATCAAACTATTTAATATAATGCAGCGGAAATTGTGATATTCTTTTCTATTGTGGCAATGGGAATTTTCTGTTTGGCTAGCAAGTCTCATTCAAAATTGTGTATTTTAAGGCTATGCAGGAGAAAGAGAACTTGTCCTTGTAAAGAGAATAAACCATTTGACCGGAAACCACCTGGCTTCTTCAATGAGTCCACGGTGACAGGATGGACATGAAACAGGTATATTGGATGACCAGTGTCCTGGCTGCCAGGACATTTTACACACCTTGCAGACATGAACGTGCAGTCACCAACAAAGACCTTCAAAATAATGAGATATTCAGTAGAAAAGTATATTGCAGAAAAGTTGAGAGAATTGAAGGCTTACCATGACATCCTGGGGAGATAGGACTACTCCTATCATCTGCATGGGTTTTTGCATAGGAGTAAGTAGTGACAAGGAGTAATCTAAAGCAACATTACCAACTGGCCATTTAATTTCCAAGCAGTGTCAGCTAGAAAAGGCATTGTGAAGAATTAGAGGAGAAGGCAGCCTGATCCTTCCACATGACTGTCAGAGCTGCTGCGCTCACCATTATATCCCAGTCACCCAGGGGAAACCTCAGCAGGCTTAGCCAGCACTGCTGAAAAGTGTGGAGGTGTCTGTGCTGCCCTGTGCTTCTCCTCTAATCTTGACAGCTAAAGGCAAATTTCAGTGTTAATCAGGTAAGAAGCAGAATTCCTCACAGCTGAGAAAAAACTGTTAAAACCTCAGCTATTCTTAGTAAGGTGATAGCACACTGCTTGATAAAAGACTGCCAGAGAGACATAAGATATTTTCTTTCTAAAGAGAGAAATAGTGACAAGAGGGATCAGATCAGCGGTGTAAAGGGCTGGCACACTGGGCCATGGAAAGTGAAGGAAATCTGTTCATCTCACTTTCACTCAATACATGGCAGTGAACAAACCATACACATGTTCTCAAGCCTATTACACTTAATCATATTGGCAGCCATGCCCTTCTGCTCCCCACCTTGAACATCTTCAAGAAAGAGGTGAGCAAACAGTTCACACCGACATGTACAATGGGAGCAACTGAGACATTCTTTCTATATGAACTATTTGCTTCAAATCTAGTGAGAATAAGTGAGAGGTAGTAGAGCACTTTGCCCAGAGCTGATGGGAGATGATTAAAAAGACCTGATAATATTCTGGCAGAAACCAGGAAATTGATAACAATGGCCAAATTGTATGAATCCCAATATGGCACTTTTAAACCAAATAGCCATTCTTGTCCTTAGGCATTTCTTCAGTTATGTAATAGATTATACCAAAATACTGCTGGAAGAGTTTCTAACCGCATCACATGTCAGCTTAGCACTTTTTTTGTTACCTGTAGTGATACACCGATACTTCTGTTTGCAATGATGCACAGTAATTTGTCAAGGGACAGAGGATCTCTTCCCCTGATAACCCACATCAGGCCATCATAGCAACTGAGGGATTGGAATATCAAATAGATATGGGATCCTATGATCAACATATCAATTTAAAGTTGATAACAAAGATTTCTGATGAGAATGGTGGCAACTGTGACTTAGAATCGATAAAAATAATCTTATTTTTGAAGAGTGCTGAACACAGGCCATAATGAGAAAGACAAGATCTTTCCTGGAATACTTGATGAAGTCTAAACAATTATTTAGGAATACTTACAGCTGATACTGCAGCCAATAAGCTCTGAACACAGAAAAATCAATCTCTTCAATCTACGGATATTAAACTGTTTCTGACTCTATTTTTCAAAAAAAAAAACAGCTGATAAGAGGAGATCTTATGTTGTATTGAAAAAGATACACATATGTTATAATATAACTGATATGAATTCTCAACAAATGTATATTGATATGTATTTTATATTTATGTATACATATGTACACACATACTTGCAGCACAGTATAACTAATGCAACTAATACTGCATAGTTTGGGAATTTTTTTAACTTTCAGTTGCTGACAAAACTTGAGTAACTAAGGCACCATGTATATATGAACTGAGGCTTCTGGTCACCTAAAATTCCATTTCTTGCCTTATGAATCATAGTTCATATATTCGAAACAGCTGGGCTGCCTTTTCTGATTGTCAGTCCTTCTATGTGAGTGTTGAAGAAAATGGCAATCTCTGCTCTGAAATTTGTTTCTCTTTTGTTTCCATTAGCATCTCAGTGTTTGACACAATAAACATGCATGTACATACTGCCCTCTGCAAGTAGCACAGTTAAGATCACTGGGGCTACAAGCAGTTAATATCATTCAGTTACCCTTATCAAGTCTCAAGTTTACCAGCCTTCTCCATCATCAGAAGTCTCCTTCACTTTCCCTAGATGATTTTGGATCAGACCTTGTGGATTGTGGCAGTGAGATATTTTGTGATGCATATTGATCAACAAATGAAAAAAACCTCTTCCTAAAACACTCACTCAAATCTAATCTATGGTGTGATGGGTGCTAATATAAGTTAAGGAAGACAAAAATACTGTTTTTGTATAAAGGGGTGCTTCATGAATTACAATTATCACGATTTCCTTTTAGCAACAGAAAATACTGTTTGTGGACACAGCACATTCACTTTGTCTATTTTTAGATATTTGTATAATATATTGACTTTGAACCATTAGTTTTCAGTTTGAGTTTTACCTAACCATTAGGTAAATTATTTAGGAATCATTATTTAGGAACCATTTAAACTATAGATGAATCATTAAATTTGCACATATGTGTATTAGGCCATGATTCCATGATTTAATTAGGTGAATCTCTGGAGAAAAAAAAAAAGGAAAACAGAGCAGTTACCTGTGAGCCATTTTTGATCTTCAAGTTGGTTATTGCTATAAATGTTATCTTTACTGCTAGGAAATAATTACATTAAATACTGAACAGCATTACATTCTTTCTGCATTTGGCAGAGAATGAGCTTAAGCTTACATTGCTACAGATTTTCAGGGACAACTGTACTCTCCTCTGTGCAGTAGGTCAGATATTAGAGAAGGGGCCAAGAGCCTGCCGCCTTCTGTCACTTTTTCTGACATCTCACCCACCACTTGTAGGCTAAGTCCCACTTTACTCACCAGGTAAATGAACAGCAAAACTCTATGTGGTATTCCTGATTTGGAAGCACACCATGGTGTTGTGTCTGTCATATAGACAATGAGGCAGAACTGACTTTTTTGACTCTCCCATGACCTGGCTGAAATTTACAAACTTCTGAAGGAAAATAAGAGAACTCTTCAAGGTCTCTAAAGGAACCTGTTTTATCATGTGGCAAATCCCCTGAAATCTAAAGAAGAAAATTATGCTATGAGATCTGGCAGCCTTTTCTTCCAACAGCAAACTCCCTCTATAGTCCATGGGAGTGACATGCACTGCAGGAGCAGCTGCTTTCCTTTATTGAAAGCTAAGAACTTCACAGGATTTTATTATGATGGCAATGATTTAATTTTTAAAATTCCTTCTGATCTCATGTGCACTATACAAGGCTGGCTTGCAAAGTGATGAGTGGAAAGATGATGGTTGGTGATACTAGTACTGCACACATCCAGATACAAGCCTTGCAAATTCTACCATATAAGAGGTTCTCCTTTGGAAAAAATGCAACAGGAGCTTTCTCCACAACCCTTTTTCACAGAACGACTCACCATCAGATGAAGTTGTTATAGTGCTGAATTATATTAGATAAAGATCTGCCTCTGGAAACTCAGAAGAGCCTGGAGGTAATCAAGTGTTATTTTAACATAAATGAGAACCTGTATGACTCCCTGTCACCTCACAGTATTCCTATAAGGCATCCACATATCTTTTATATATATATATATATATATGTAAAATAGTGCCTGAGAAACTAGGCATGGCTTTTAATCACATTTGCTTAATATATAACATGCAATTCTATTAGAGACAGTGATCCAGTGCATTTTAAATAGTCTATGATACAGTCTGGCTGAATAAGAAAAGCATAATGAATAATTTGATTATTACATTTTCAAAATGATATGCAGTAGTGACTTACCACTTTTCGGCTTATGTGAAGCTTTATAAAGTTCAAAGCAGCATGCAAGTATTAAAAAGACCATGAAAATTTTATGCTTCATCTACAAAATGGTGGACGGTGCCTAAGATTCAAATGCAGCACACTGATGCAAAATAGAGCTTTTATGATCATCCCTCCTGCAGCCAAAGCCACAGCACATTTACAAAGTATAAATCTAATTATGCACCAAGTACAGGACATTCACAAATCCACTGTTCACCATGAGCTGTCCTGGAGAAGCACTCTTCATAATAATCTCTCCCTATTTAGCTATTGGACAAAGTAAAAGCTATTTCCAGGCAAAATTCTAGTAGATCTCTTAAAAAATAAAAATAAAAGTAAAATATGTTCTTTTCTAACATTGTAGGTACTGCTGATTAACAAGTCATTAGCTCGATTTTGAACACAACTCTATAACAGAGTAAGGGAAATTAACATAATGCTATAATCACTATTTTTATTCTAATAATTTTAAGGCAGAACTAGATTTCTTTATCGTTTCATGCAGCTAAAATACAATTTGCCAAGGAGACAGATGAAGAATGTGAGGGAAAATTGATGTACTTTAGTTAGGACATGGAATTGCAAGTGTGTCCCAGAGAAATATAGAGACAAGCAGATGGGAAATAATAAAAGAGAAGAAGAGTTTTTGCTTTCTCCTTTCGCCCTTGATCATGACAGGTTTCTGCCTTGCACATAAACAGTCTTTACAACAAAACAAGAGTTTTCCATGCCAAACTACAACAGGGAATCTGAATACCTCATTTCCTTTATCATACGTGGACCATGGAGTGAATCGTAACCCAGAAGCCATACTGCCAGTGCACGTGCCAGGCTGTGGTGGTTGCACATTCAAACTTTAGGCAGCTCATATTTTGGTAACTCAAGGGGTTCTTGTTCCTTGAACACTCTCTCTAATTCAGGATACTATGCCAAAACATAATAACCATGAAGTCTCTGCAAGACTTTTCTCTGGAGGAAATTTCTCATGGAAGTGTAGTCCTGAGTCTTTGCACCCTTGTCCTCTGACGCTTGCCTGCCATGCAGCAGCGCATGAGGCATGCCAGTGTGTATTTTTAAGTTTCACAGTGGAGGTCCTTGGTGAGTCCCTCAGCATGAATAACACAGCAAGGCCAGGCATGAACGACAAACGGGAGTACACACTGACATGAATAAATAAGATGTGGCCTGAGGAGTCTACTATAGGGACTCAGTGTGAAAAATCTAGTTTTATGGGCTAGGTCATACCTGAGTTTTCGAAAGCCTGCACAGTCTGGACAACTCCATGGGATGAAAAAACAGTACATGACCATTGCTGAAGAGCAGCACTGCTATTTCACCTGGGCAGGAGTAACCTCGGGCACCAGGACAGATTAGGGCTCGACCTGCTGGAGAGCAGCTCCATGGAGAGGGACCTGGGAGTCATGGTGAACACCAAGTTACTCAAGAGGCAGCAGTGCGCTTGTGGCCAAGAAGGCCAATGGGATCCTGGCTGCATCAGGAGCAGTGTTGGCAACAGGTGGAGGGAGGGGATCCTGCCCCTCTGCTCAGCTCTGGGGAAGCTGCACCTGGAGTATTGGGCTCCCCAGGACAAGAGGGATGTGGAGCTTCTAGGGAAGGTCCATTGAAGAGTGGCAAAGATGATTAAGGGACTGCAGCATCTCTCATGAGGAAAAACTAAGCAAGCTGGGCCTGGTTAACCTGGAGAAGAGAAGATTGAGAGGGGATCTGATCAATACATATAAGTACCTGAGGGGAGAATGTAGGGAGGATGGGGCCAAGCTCTTTCCAATAGTGGCCAGTGATAGGACAAGGGGTAATGAGTATAAATTTAAACACAGGAGGTTTCATCTCCATATGAGGAGGAACTTCTTCACTGTGAGGGTGCCAGAGCCCTGGCACAGGCTGCCCAGGGAGGCTGTGGAATCTCCTTCT
>JAUBOD010000663.1:1325681-1345868 GCA_032353885.1 Nothura maculosa
CCATACCCACCTGAATGCCGCCCTGTGCCTTTGCTCTGGGTGTTGGACTAGGGGGCTTGGACTAGATGATCTCTAGAGGTTCCTTCCAACCTTAACCCTTCTGTGATTCTGTGGTTCTGTGCTTTCATAAGAGCCTGAACATCGCATCTTAGCAATTATAGTTCCAGATTGTAAAATCTCTGAGACTTGAAATGTAAGTTGAACAAGTAAAAGATGGGGCAAATCATAACTCTAACAGTCATTAAGGACCTACTAATTTAAAGGCAAATTGAAAGCCACATTCCCTTTGAGGGTGCACTCAATGAGTACTTGCACCTGCAGCTCCAAAGATTACTGAAGAGCTGCACTGTGTGGTACTACAGCAACACTGTGCAGAAACCAGGAGAAGTGGGGCCAGCTTTTGCAGTCATAATGCAGTCTGTCTGTATAAGACACAGACTGAATTCCTGTGCAACAGCACAAAGTTTATAGGTAAAGCTTTACTGCATTGCCAACATCACTGTCATCACAAATGCGGCATGCCGTGCTATGGCAAGATGCAACACACACAAACTACATGCAACTCAAACATTGGACTTTGTGAACCTAAAGACCTGTTTCCCTCCCTGGCATATGCCCGAATTCTGGGCAATGAGTCCTTCTACTAACTCGGTGACTCAGAGCCAGATCCTGCAAGACTCAGAGCCAGATCTTGAAACCAAATTCCCTCTTGCAGTGGTACTGCCACTGGACCCTGCTTAAGGGTGGAGAAAGAAAAGCCTTTCTGAGGGTTTCCAAGAGATGCTTTAAACAGGAGCTGGAGGAGCCATTAGATCTTTTCACTTTCACAGATCTCTAAAAATCTACCACTGTAGATGAGTGTATTCACATACTTTACATTTACTCATAAAGTTGTAAGAAAACTCTTTTGCTTTGCTATGTAAAAAAGCAAGTGAGTGAAAAATTGAGGGGCTGTGTCAGGGTAAAGATATTTTTATGGCTTGTTTTCAGTATTGGATTCCACAGTATTTTGGCAAATAAATAGACCTAAGAGACTGAAATCTTACTACTATAAATCAGCACAGCTCCAAGGACTTGAACGCTGATTTATGCCCCCTGGGTATTAGCATAACCATAGGCTTTGTATGCTTTTGAAAGATTAAAAAAAAAAAAAAAGCAGGCTTGTTCCACATTCAGCTGCTGATTGAAATGGAGACACATGGGCACAGATTAATGTAAACTACAGCTTTAAATGATAAGCTAGTAAATATTTGCAAGCGTGAAAAATTGATTGTAAAAATGCACTGCATTTTGGTGAGACAGATAGAAAATAGCAGCCTATATGTATGTGCAGATGTATGTACACACATAGGCGCATTCCACAATTATTCAGTAGGTGGCAGTTAAAAGCTGAGATGAGCTTCGCAGTCGCCATTTAGGCATCAGCTCGGGCAGGGGCTGGAACTACAGTCCGTCAGTGGGAGCGAGCGAGCAGCTGCAGCCCAGCCAACAAAAGCACCAGCCCGGCCCCGGCGCTGGGAGAGCGAGTGCAGGGAGCAGAGCAGCAGGAGCAGATCCACGGAGCGCACGCACATCCCACAGCAGCAACGCGCCGCGTTGGGAAGGCAGCAGGAAGCAGAGATACAGCCCCCAGACCACCCCACCGCCCCTTTTCTGGTGGAGAACCCACTGGTGCAATGACAGGCAGAAACTGAGGAGCATTTGGAGCTGTCTCTTCCTTCGCAGGTAATTTCAATCCTTTTTTTTTTTTTTCTTTCAGAGTCTCTCATAATAAATGTAGCATTGCCTTGTTGAGATCCTTATTTCCTTTGGTTCACAGTGTCCGCTCAGGCAAAATTTCTACTTAAGTCAAAAGAGTTTTGCATGAGTTACAACTGCAAGATTTGATGTGATAGTGTGTCTCATGTAGGGAACACAGCACATTACAGCTGGGGCTGCAAAGAAGGCTGGAGGCTGGTCACATGCACACTGGCCAGCTAAACAACATTATTTTTAAGGATGCTAACAGTGGCTTCATAACATAACTTTATTTATTTATTTATTTAACTCTAATTAAAATCTGCTGCGATGTATTTTGCCCTAGTTTATGCCACTGCCACTGCAGTGGTTTAAGAAGACGTTGCATCTTTTTTAGTTTCTTGGGGTTTTTTTTTTCTTTTAAATGAAAGCTACTTTAAGCTCATGTAATGAAAGGCTATTAAAATTTTGAGTTTGAATAAAATAGCACCAGGGCTTACTTCCTCAGAAACATATACAACTTTGCAGTATTCTATTTGCGGAATGAAAATATTCTATGTATTCAGCAGCTTGTGCTACTCAATGAAATGAAATAAAATAAATCCTGAAGGGCCATTCTCACATGTTTGTGAGTGACATGAATTCAGAGTTGGTAATACTTACCCCCCTTGCTATGGTGTCCCTGAAAGGTGGGATGGTCTGTATGCTGCAGCACTTGGTCAAAGCCCTGTGAGCTCAGAATGAAGTAACAAGATTAGATGTATTTTTGTGAGAATACCTTCTAAATGTATTGTTTGTGAGTGCTTAATTTTACAGGAATACATCTATATATGACTATTTATAAATACATACATGCTTAGGTATGGAATGTGTGCATATATACCTATCCATATGGATGAAGCCTTTACAATTCATTGTTGTTACTCCTCTGCCAGAGTTAAGCTGATTGTGCCTCTAATGTTTGCAGATTCCACAGTTTTTAATTCTGGGCCAGATGGCTTGGGGCTTTTCTTTTTTTTTTTTTTTTTTTTTTTCCTTTTTTTTTTTTAATTATGTTTTCTGACTGATGGACTCATGATTCAGGAGCTGCTCCCCAACCTGGAGGCTCCAGGGGTACCAAACAGGATCAGTAGTGCCTGATTCTAGTAGAATAGCATCCATGCAGTCACTTGGGAGCTGCGAGGCACAGTCTCCCTCCAGGTTTCATTCTCTGTCTCATGTTGTGGTCTGCACCTTGTGAGATGATTGTGTGATGGACCGTGCAAACACAGAACAGGTTCAAATGCACAGCTGCAGATCTATGGTCTCATGGAGATGAAAGTCTTGAGGAATGGTTGCAGTGTACAGCTATTTATCTTTGTTCTTGAGCAAGGAGAAGAATGAGTGTGTAGGAATTGGTTGTGCTCACATTTAGAATGGAAGATTTCAAACCAATAGAGAAGTAAGGTTCTCAAATTACCTTCTCAAGGAAATAATATATATAAAAATTCTACTTTTTTTTTTTTTTTAGATTCATTTATGGTACTGATTACATGAAATGGTTGCCTGCAATAACAAAAGAGCGAATTTCATAAACTTTCAGTGCTGTTCTCCTTACTATTAATTGGGAGTAGCCCCTATCAAAACAAATGTGTCAAGATCTTTGATAACACAGCTGTTCATCAGCTGACATCAATGCCAAACACAAGTATATTTCTATCCTAGAGAGTGCTGCACTTTGCAGGGCAGCAGTCCTTACAGCAGAGGCATGAGGCCTGATGGTCTTGAGATGGAAGCACATGCCATTCTCAGAGACTAGAGCTTTTCCTAACCGGTGAGTAATGATCAGAGTTTAGTGGCATGGTCACTTACTGGTCTAGTGGTCAAGATGGTCAAGCATTACACCATAGGCCAGCAGCACTGCAGTCTCTGCAATAGCAACAGAAGTAGTACATCGGGCATAAATTGATACTGCTTATAGTCTATAACTAATGGTGCTTCCAGCGGTTCTTTGTTTGAGGTTCATCTGGTACTTTGATTTAGTGCTATAAACACATCTATCCATGTTAAATGTTCTACCATCATGGGTGAAAAAGTGTAGACCCACGATTTCATTATGATGGACTTAGTACTATTTGCCAGGTTTAGTTTATCTTAACAAGCAGCCACTTAAAAGCGTTTTATTTCAAAGATAATCTCACAGAATGACCACTCAATTCTGCATTTTCTATCCCTCTTCCTTCTCCTTTTAACCAGATCCCGCCTACATTTTTTTTTATTTTTATCCAAGGACACCACTATATTGAATTGCTTTTAATTTGCAATGTACCCCAGTAAGTAATCATTTTAGTACTTATTTTGTAATAAGTAATAAGCTGCATATTGATCTTGTATCTGCCAGGATGCATGTGATCATTGGGCCAGTTGTACGCATAAGTAGAAATTAACCGTGGAACCAGTGGTACCAACACTATTCAGTATACAGTGCTTGTTTGAAATCTTCTTTTTTTCTTCTTCCTAATGTATTTTAGTACATTGAGCAAATATCAGTATTGCATGATTGAAATAAAACAGCGATTTTGTGAAGCTTCAATATATTGTATTAGAAATGTTTATTTTTGGCATCTTAAATCAATTGCTAGCAGTAAAGAAAATGCATGTGCACAACACATCTGTACTTGCTATAGGGTCAGCAGCATTTCTTCAGAAGCAAATGGACCTAAGGTGAATGTTAGACTCGTATATCGGGGATGAAAATTGGTGTCTCTGATTTATTTGGCTATGTAGGGCTCCTCAATGGTATAGCTGCGAAATGCAACCTCATGCTGACTGCAGGTAATGGAATCAGTTAAGGTTGAATCTGAACAGGCAGCAGTGAAGTCGTAGCAGTTGTCTAACTTCTCCACTTAAAGTGGCAGGTGGTATGAAAGGATAGTGGTATGAAAAGAGAAAATCCATTTCTATGATTCTAGGATAAAGTAGGTTCCTACCCTAAAAGAGGAGTAGTGCTGACTTAAAAATTATGTGAGATTCTGATAAAGAGTGTTGCTGGATTTTGTTATGTTCTTTCTTAAAGATCTAGAGTAAAAGATTTTATCTCAGAAGTTGAAAAAGTTGGCAGTTTCAGAAATCAAATATTTTAAAATTATGTTTGAGCAATAGTTCAAATATTGCCGCAAGTTCAACTAAAAAATACATTTTTCCCAGTTCCTTCAATCAAACATTATAATGTTGGCATGTCTTACTGAGAAAGTATTTTTAACTTGTCTGGTGCTTCAAAGAAAAGAAACATGAATTGAGAACAAACTTCTGTGAAGGCTAAAAGTGTCATTCTTACTTCCAAATAAAAACTCCTTAACGCTGAGCATTTATGAAGATTAAGATGAAATTGTTTTTGTATTTAAAAGTAAACAAAACTCTAGAAACAAAAGTGTCCAGTTTTCTGAAAGTGTTGGCATTAGGGAGATAGATTTGAAAGCTACATCTTAAAAAAATTGCACTCCAGTGTAGCAGGAAAAATAAATAAATCTTAAAAAAAATTGGGACAAATTGCACATCACAGACAGCACATAGCTTCTTATCAAATTTTGGAAACTTCTATCAGAAATCTGTAGTTCCTATATGATAGCTCACAGTTATACTTCAACCAGTGTTTTTCAGCACTCTGTGATACATTGAAAATGTTCAGAGGAAGCACAGATTTCTTCATAATGTCTGTGAGTACACTTGCAACAGGAGCGCACTGCTTAATTGCTTCCCAGAGATCCTTCTGGCTCCTGTAAACTGCAGCATTAACCAATTCATAAGTTTTGGCCCAAGAAACCCTTGAAAGCTGTGTTTTATTCATTGGTAGGCTTTTTGGAGGAGTTACCACATCAAGCTAGGAGATCAAGAGAAAGAGAGATACTCTCACTTGGAAAAAAAACTGTGCTATTGGGAATAGGTGTTTTATTTGGGCTGTGTAAGACTATCAGAGTGCATCTTAAGAACCAGGACAGCAATTACTAGATACAGCCTGTAGCTATGGATATTCATATATCTGCAGCCCTTAATCTTCGAGGCTTCTGTTTCTGCAGGAGACTTTGGCAAAAGGCCTCAAAATTTAATCAAGCAGCTGAGGACTACAGAGGAAAGGCAAAAGGACCACTGGCCCTTGTGTTGCTTCCTCTACTTAATGGAAAACAGTCTTCTGTAGACAATTCACTCTGTGTATAAATGTACATATTCTTGTAGAAGTCAGTGGTTTCCTGTGTTGAGACTTTCATCACGACCCTCCAATGCAGATTAACATCCAAGACTTTGGAGTAAAATAACTTTTTGAGAATTTTTGCTCTTCATTTTGGGGTTTGTGTGCTTTGTGCATTTCTAACTTCCTACTCAAGAAAACTTTAGCAGCATAATTGTTTCCAAAAGCAGGAAGGCTTCTATTCAAAGGCACATTTTAGATTGAACATCTGGAGAAGCACAAGCACAACACACAAGTATAATGTGGTAGGTAATTACTAAAAGGAATCTTAGCTTGTTAAAAACAAAGCAGCTGAAAGTCAGACTGAATCTCTGGGTAAAATTTTATTTTGTATAAATTATTCCAGGGATTAAATTCCTTATGAACAGAAGAAACTCCCATTACAAAAATATTCCTACAGAAAGTTGAACATAGTGCTATTCCTTTGACATTTCTTGCTTCTTGTGTAAACTCGCAAGTACCTAACCTCACATTTGTACATATTTCTGTGAGATTCTGAATGAATTTTGGCATTAAGCACTTAAAAGATAAAGGCATTCATTTACCAAAACACTTAAGTTAGCAATGAGTGTACACCTCTTACTCAAGGAAGCAGTTCTGAGGGGTCTTGGGCAGCAACAGAGTGTATTGAAGCATATTTTTAATTCTGAGGCTCTTTTGCTGAATCACATCCAGCATATTCTGCATTTTGTACACAATACTCCGTAGCCAAGAAGGGAATTCACAGATTTCCAACCTCTATCGTCTTCCTTCCTAGACAGGTCATACCATTTTGAGCAATCCTAGGTAAAAAATCACATGCAACTTTATTGTCCTCCTTAGACAACTCATCGAATGCTCCTCTTTTTCCACTATAAGCCTTTCTTTCCTTCAGAAACTGCATCTACCACATCTTCTCATGGCCTTTTATTGGTCCAATGAGGTAGTCAAGATTGCTATTACCTTAATCAAAACACTATAATACGATACTATACTAATCAAAACAGCTACGTATTTGGGGTCTTGTGATTAACTCAAGGAAAATGACTACTATGATATCTGATAGGAGTTAAAGCAATTTTGAAAAAGCGCTGTGTGAAATAAGATTTTCAACATCAGCGTGTTGAGTATGTAGCCTTTGCTTTGTCAAATGAGGGCACAGAATTTGTGAATTTAGATTTCCTCTAAATACACATTGGTCTTTAAGATAGATGTCCTTAAACAATAGTTTATTTTTATAAATACAGAGGAAATTAGTCATAATTTATTCTGTAGAACTGATTTTCTAGCTATTTTTCTTTTATCTTATGAAAGAAGCATGAAGGGAATCTGCAAAAAAATTGCAGAGAAGCTTCCTGAAGTAAAACTTTTTAAACTGGATATGGCTTGATATCTATACTGTACCTTCACTGTGACATACAGTAATATCTGTAACGTAATGGAGAATCTGCAAAAACTATGAATACAGTTAACACTAAAAAAAGAGGACTTTAATTTTTTTTTCTCTTTTTCCGTTTCTTACAGAAACTTGGAAGTAATTGCTGCAATTACTCAGTCCAAATTCTCCAAAATACACACACGGTTCACTGCAGTTTTGTTGTCTCAGTCCTATCCAGTTTTTCTCAAGCTGAGCTGCTGCTTTTGTTTCACTAGCACATTCAAAACAATGTATTTTATAGTCAAATTATAGAAATTCAAGCCTGGGAGAGAATCTAGCTTTAAAAGTGAATCTGTTTCCACTGAATGTAATTTCATTAGTGGTCTGAATCTGTGCTTTCTGTGAATATGTGGAGTAGAAAGATAAATTTCTGGTTATGCTTCTTATTCTCAAAAACAAGACATGCCAAATAGCAACACAAAAACATGGTGTCAGTGAAAAAAGTGAAGTTTAAGACAAATAACTTTTTGTTTCAATAGAAGATGCCTTTTCTGCTGTGGCAGAGGCTATTCCACTTCCTTCTAACTGGTGATTTGCTTTTCCATCAAAGTAGACTTCACAGCAACTTTCTGTCACTGTCCACTGTGGCCCATAATGTTTTTGTATTCACTCTGCAAATAAATTTTGGAGTCTAACAGCCTCTATTGAGTCTGCTTTCTTGTTAGCCATGCTTGGTATCTTCCCAAGCAATCTTAATTTTCAATTATTACATGTTTTTCAGTGTTTAATATTTGAATGCAGTTTGGTCAACATCACTTGTTACGTCCAAAAATTGTCACATCATTCCAAGTTGTTACTTCCTTGCACCTTCCAAAAGTCATATATTTTCTTAACATTTCTTTCACTGTCAACAGCTCCCTAACTACGTGAAGGCTACGTGGCATATTTCAGAAACAATGCTGATTCCGAACACAATTATGCTTGAAATTAGAAAAGAGAAAGAGAATTAACATAATTAAAGCATTTTCTTAAGGCTGGAGTGGGAGATGCAGGCCAAGTAAGCAGAGTCTATTTTCATTCTTACGATAGCAAAACTCTACATGGCAAAACTGAGCTTTCTTTTGGTCCAGTAAGAGAACTCTTGCCAATTAAATACTTGAAATTTTGCCGTAGACTTGATTTTCCATGATCATACAATATGTTCATTATCCTGAAATGTCATTCTTTGTCATCTTATGGTGTCAGCTGAAATGAGTGTTAACACTGGGTAGCATTCATTGACTCATCACATCAAGCAATGGGCTTGGAGAGTCTCCTGTTATGAGCTTTTTAGACTAAATCAAAAACCAATCTTTGTAATGAAACATCAGCAAAACTGTTCCTGAAGTCTAAGAGCTTGAAGCAAATAATTCAACTAATCACCAGCATTTCATCATCATCAGAATAATTACCTTTCCTAAACCTAGAAGGATGTTTCTTAGAGAGTTGTTATTAGGTGAAATGGCTGTAGACGAAGAAAATTTGTTAACAATAAAACTAGATTTCTGGAAGATACTCAGAGAAAACTCAGAGAAATCTTAAATCTAATGACTTCGTGATCTCTGGTACTGCATAATCACTTTTGACAAAAATACCAATCAACCAAAATCTTTGAATCTCGTTTCACACTATTTTGTGAAAGGCATATTCTGAGTATTTCAAGACCTCTTGTTTCTTATAGAAGAGATAGGATCTGAAATATCTGACAAAAGTCTCTATATTTTTGCCTCATAAAGTTATTGAAAAACTTGCAGAAATTATGAATAGATAATATTTAACTTTATTACCTTTATTAGTACTGCAAATTACCTTTATTAGTACTGCAGTCTATGCATGGGTCCTCAAATTGACATGAATGCACAAGTTCCCTTTCTATTTTATGTAAATATGTGATACAAAAAAATGAAGTGTTTTAAATGAATATTAACTGAGTTAAGGCTTTGCTCAAATCTCTACTACATTGGCATTAACAATGTGCAAATCTCACAAAGATAGCAAGAACACCACCTGCAGAAAAATCTGTGATGACGTAAATAGAAAGTGCTCCAATATTCTGCAGTGAAGAAATCACAATTTTGCACAAGCTAAAGATCAAGGAGCAGGCTTTGAAGGAACATTTTGTTCACAATTAGATTTTTTTAAAAAGTGCTTTCCACATGCACTAGAACCTCATTTTGAAGGAATCAGCTATTTGAACTGTTACTTTTTTTTCTTCAAATATCAAATTTCTCACTGGCTGGTGAGAAAAGTGAAAAGAGAAAAGAAAGGAAAGGGAAAAAAAGAGGAAAGAGAAGGGAAAGAGAAAAGGGACGGGAACTGATGTAATAAAAGTAACCATGTAGTAAAAGATAGAAACATTAGGAGTAGGAAAAAATCATTCTTTTCTTTAAATCCATATTTATTGGCAGGAAAGGAGAGAAAATATGCTTTCCAAAGTGCTTAGTTATTTAAATACATGGTGGTCAAGTAAAAGTTCATCGAAGAGCTTCTTTCTCTCTCTTTTTTTTTTTTTTTTTTTTGGTAAATAGTACGCACCTCTTTCATCTTTCATATAGTGAAATGGCCATCGGTCTCACAAAAATTTGAAGGTTCTTATCTATAACTAGATTTTCATTTATAATCCACCTCATAATCCAATGTATTATTGCATAGCACTGGATAGTCTGATGCCTTCTTATTTTAAACTGATGCAAGCTTTTCAAATAAATGCATTCCACATACTTTATTAGGTTTTCACCCTAACAATAAGAATACAAACTGAGGCATATCCTTAGATATAATGAAAAAAAGTGACAGACATGAAAGGATCTTACTGAAAGAAAAAGATCTTTCAGGAAATTAATACGCAGCAGCTGGCAATTACTGTATTGCCTATCACACTGACATCTCAGTCAGATGTCGTCAAAACTCAAAACTTGGATCAGCTAAGATACAATAAAAGTTGCTGGATTCGGGTAATAGTGTTCTATGAACAGTGTTCTATGAAACTAACATTATCCTAAAATAGCCACATCATTTTCAGGGATGTTCACAACCTGTGACTTGGAAGCCTGGCAATACAGATAAGATGAAAATCTTTTGTAAGAAAATACAAATTGTGGATGGATTGGAGAGAGAGTATGTTTTTCTCTTCTACTTTTCAAGTACAGAGATAGGAAGATCTACCACCACAGCAGGCCCACAGGATATTCTAGACAAAAATTTCTCTAGGTGTAAGTATTCAAGCAGATTCATTTTCAGAAAACGTCCAATGTATTTAACATGCACAAATTCAGCCTCTCTACCCCTTTTGCAGTGAAAAGGAACAAATATATTGTTAAATGCACCAATGCAAACATGACAGGCAAATCACAAATATGATGGACAAATTAGACCGTGAAACTGATTACAATCAGAAAAGACTGCTTGGAGGTCTGGACTGGAGGATTGGAGGTCCATGGGCTAAATTCAAGATCAGTGACACTGATTTTGTACTTGCTAACATATCCACACATAATTCATTACTTAAAGAACATTAAAGGTTTGAAATATCAAGTGTAAAATCTGTAGCGAGAAATATCTTGTTTAAATATTTAAATACATATTTTTATAATTGTTATGTAACACAATGACAATCTGATATCAAAATGACACAGTCCCTAAATATCACCTTCCTGTCAGAACAGCCCTTTGTTCTACCTGACATGTAAGAAACAGCTAGAAAATAACTTAGTCTGAAGTAAAATTTTGTAGCTGAATTTGAACCAGTCTGCTCTTATTCCTAGTGCATTATCTATCAATCTCACTGGCAGCATCAAGGACCCAATGTTAGAAAAGAATATAGGGAAAGCAGAGCTAAGCCAGTGGACACAGTTAGATGGAAACCCATTAAGACTTGCAGAATTTTGCAAAGGAACAATCACAGCACAAAGAGGATGGATAAACATTACAAAAAGTGATAATCTTTTTATTTAAGGTATGATAGTTTTGTTTAAACTAATACTTGAGAGGATACTAGTAAACTTGCACTAATGCAGTTAGTAAAAGTAGCCATGACCTCCTGCCCACAGGGAGGTGACTGAGATGGATATCCAGGCTCCACACCATGGTGCATGGCAGGAAGACAGAGGGGACAGGTATAAGTTCATAGAATCATAGAATGTGTAAGGTTGGAAGGGACCTTAGAGGTCATCTAGTCCAATCCCCCTGCACAGGCAGGGTCACCTAGAGCACATGGCTCAGGGCTGCATCCAAGTGGGTTTTAAAGATCTCCAAAGAAGGAGACTCCACAACCTCTCTGGGCAGCCTGTTCCAGTGCTCTGTCACCCTCACAGTGAAGAAATGCTTCCTTAAGTTGGAACAAAAAAATGTTCCTTAAGTTGGAACAAACGAAATTGAAACTAGATATAAGGTGAAAAAAAAAAAAAACGGGCATTACAAGGATAACAAAGCAGTGGAACAGCTGGCCTGGAGAGGCTATGGAAAATCACAGAGGTTTTGGAGTCTAATGCCCGAACAATCTGGTCTGTCCTCAAGACTGCCCTTGAGTTGAGCAGGAGGTTATACACTGCTGCTGAGCACCCTCTCAGCCTGAATCTTTCTTCCAGCTGTCAGCCTGCAAAGTCTCCACAAGCAATATATGTGCTTCCCACTGGAAACTCTTCCTAATGTCTAACAGGAATCTTTTGCTCTGCAGTTTAAGCCCATCAGTTCGTGTTTTATCCAGCATACATATCTACTCTTCCTCTTTGCAAAAATTTATTATGTATTTGAAGACTATTTCCATGCCATTTTCAGATTCACTTTGATGCTTTTCAGGTGCTTAATATTTAAAGGCAGCCTTTAAGTCCCACATTTCATTTTAACTATTGGGCAAGCATTGGATAGCTTTCTTGGAGACCCAGCAGTATGTTTAAAACATGCAGCCTGGGACAGCAAGACTACAATCAATAGGCTTTTTAAATTCATTTTTTTTTTACTCTTACTCTATTTCACTGATTTTCATTGTCAAATATTCTATGATCATTTCATACACATTATCTGATTGTGTAAATTAACTTACACTTCTACTCTATCTGGGCTAAAATAGTCATTTTTTCTCTATTGCTTTATTGCTGTCAGATATTACTAAACCATAATTTGCGCAGTACCTCATTCTCTCTCCTTGCCTACCATTGCTCTTAGTTTGCACATTTGCAGCTTATGGTCAGGTTTATTTTCAGTGGAACAGCTTCCTGCCACCTTTCTCTAAGTCTCATTTCTTCCTAACTATGGTTGTTTTTGTTTGTTTTCTCAGCAGAATCTCTTTGCCCGTTTGTCTTTTCCTTGAAGGATCTTCCCCTTCATATATTATAGGGTGCAATGTTTTCTGAGACTACTCTTCTTACCAGTCCTTCAATTTTGCTCTCACAAAGAAATTATTTTTTGTAGTGCCCAAGCATCAACAACTTTATTTTTCAGGGTGTTTGCTATGTTTAAGTAGATCTCAGAGAACCACATTAGTGGTTCTGGTAGTGTAGGAGCAGTGGAAGGGCCAATAATGCCACCTGCCTGAAGCCAGGCTGGGCCAGCACTACTATCACAGCTCTGCAAATCACCTCAGTGGGGGTTATTCTGCTAAGGTGTGACAGAGGAGAAAATACAAGTCCTTCATGCAACATGTTATGCAAAGACAGATGGTTTTGTCTTGCTTGGACATTAGAATTAGAACAGAATAGGATGCCCGAACAAGGATAAAAAGGAATAACAAAATCAGGATATGCTTGAACAGTAAAATGAAGACATTAGTGCAGCATGGATAGGCATGGTTTCAATCTAACTGGCACAGGCAGAAATAGCATTGAAGATGCAAAAGCATAAAATTCAGTGTGAGCAAGTGACAGGGATAAGGTTAAGGGGGCTCCTCTCACCTCGCTGCTGCATCCTCTCTCTTATCTCTCCCTCTCTCATATAGATAAGAGGTACCTTAAAGTTCTTCTCACTGCAATCACTCTTCAACTGCAGAGCAGAAATACCTCGAGGACTCTCAGCTTCCTCAGTCAGCAAGGTAAGCCTTCAGGTTACTGTGGATTGCCTATGTTGAATAGGTCAATTGACCTGTCCCCTGAGGCACTTGGACAAAAGCACTTTCACCTACAGTCTGCCCTGTTAAATGACCTATTTCTCTCAGAATAAGCAAGGATGCAGCAAATTCTGCAGTTTGTTCAATGAATACTATCTATATAACAATTTACTTAGCTTCAGTCTGAAAAATAAGGTTAGCATAGACTCTGTTCCTTCTAGGATTCCATTTTTGCAGTAGTTACTTGCTTAAATATTACTGAAGGTTAAAGTGTGTACCTAATGAACTGCCACTGACAGTAAAATAAATTTATCTTCATATTTATTTATTTATTTCAAAAACAAATCTTTCAATCTTGAAAAGGCTTTTTTATGATTTCATATGATTATAATAGCCATATCTATGGTCCTACTGTTTACAGATCATTTTTGACAAATGCACCAAGCTTTGAGGCTCACAGAGTTTATGACTGTACCTATACACATATTTGCCTTTTATTCTGAGCATGATAAAATGAGCCTTTTATAAACACTGTGAAGATGCCTGCACATCTCAAAAATATGGGATGTCTCATTGGAAAATCATATATTGCAAAATAAAAATAAAAATGAAAAAGCAGACTGAACGTGAACAATCTTAGCTTACCAAAGTGTACACTTTGGACTACAAAGTGAAAATACAAAAAGCACACACTCCCCAAAAGTTGTAGCCTAAATCATTGAAAACTACAGCACTGTTGGCACGAGATAAAAGCTATTAATGCTGCTGTTGAAGAATCCTCAGATGACTCACTCACTTCACCTACAAATGCTGTCCAGTTGCATGGGAGATAAAGTCTCTTGTTATTGAAGAGACTTGAAGCCATCAATATGGCTTGTAGAGAATAACTCTCAGATATGTGTCTATCAGAGTGCTTCACTAATGATTTAAGGAAACTCATTTTAGAGACAGCAGAGGTTTTCAGCCCTTCACCTTTCTGAGGGACAAGTTACCAAAAAATATAGGTGCAGCTTTTTATCCTTGGGGTATTAGTCCATTAGGATGAATGCGTAAAATAACAAGGTCAATTTAAAATAAAGTGTGAAGTAATGGATATATTATGAGTTCAGGCTAGATTGAAATTTTAAACTTATTGCTGAAATAAATCATTCTATAATTCATAGCAAGTCATAGAGGCACAGAATCATTGTGGTTGGAAAAGACCTTCAAGATCTCTAAGTCCAGCTGTATGCCTCTCTCCACCCTGCCTGCTAAACCATGTCCTTAAGCTCCTCATCTACAGTTTCCTGAACACTGCCAGGGACGATGACTCTACCATTGCCCTGGGCAGCCCATTCCAAGGCTTTACCACTCTTTCCTGTGCAGAAATTCTTCCTAATGTCTAACCTGAATCTCCCTTCATATAACTTGAGGCCAATTCCTCTTGTCCTCTCTGTAGTCATTCTGGAGAACAGTTAACCGCTGCCTCACCCCAGCCTTTCAGGTAGTTGTAGAGAGCAATAAAGTCTCTCCTGAACCTACTTCTCTCCAGGGTAAATAATCCCAGCTCCCTCAGCCGCTCCTCATAAGGTCTGTACTCGAATCCCTTCACCAGCTTTGTTGCCCTTCTCTGGACCTGTTCTGGCATCTCTATGTCCTTGTAGTGAAGGAAGTCTTCTGGAAATATCACAGGTGGGATGCCTTTACTTACTTCATGTGCATGTTTCTTACTGGAAAAGTTAGTATTAAATCTTATTCACCCAGAGGAACCTGCATTAATATCATTGTTTTTGATTTCGTTTTTGTTTTTGTTGTTTTCTTTCCTAGATCTTTCTTTCTAGCTGACAGCATCGGACACACCAAGAAACATGCCTGAGCAAAGCAATGACTACAGAGTTGTTGTGTTTGGGGCTGGAGGAGTTGGCAAAAGTTCTTTGGTCTTGAGATTCGTGAAAGGCACTTTCAGAGAGAGCTACATCCCTACAATTGAAGACACCTATCGGCAGGTGATCAGCTGTGATAAAAGTATATGCACTTTGCAGATAACTGACACTACTGGAAGCCATCAATTTCCAGCCATGCAACGTCTTTCTATTTCTAAAGGACATGCATTCATTTTGGTTTACTCAATTACCAGCCGACAGTCCTTGGAGGAACTCAAACCCATCTATGAACAAATCTGTCAGATTAAAGGAGATGTAGAAAGCATTCCAATAATGCTGGTGGGGAACAAAAATGATGAGAACCAAAACAGAGAGGTGGAGAGCAGTGAAGGAGAAGCCATGGCCAAGAAATGGAAATGCGCCTTTATGGAGACCTCTGCCAAGCTGAACCATAATGTGAAAGAATTATTCCAGGAGCTACTAAACCTAGAGAAACGCAGGACTGTGAGTTTACAGATTGACGGCAAAAAAAGCAAGCAGCAGAAAAGGAAAGAGAAGCTGAAAGGCAAATGTGTGGTGATGTGAAGTTGCATTGCCATGAGTCAGTCACATAGTCCCATCTATCTGACAAAAGCAGTGTGAAACCAATAGAAGACAGAGAATCATACAAGCATCTCTTGTATTATTGCATATTACATATTAGCATCTGTTTTAAAAGAAATATTTGGAATTTGAAGAAAAAAGTGTTACTGTGGTTACTGGTAAAAAGCCAATAATTCAACCATCATTTGCTCCTGCTATGAGTTTAAAAAAATATCAAGACTTTAACAACAAGACAGGCTAGGATATTTAGTTTTATAATTAAGAGAAGAAAACAGTTTCCATCTTTACCATACTGTGGAAAATTTGGGAAGTCAACCTCATAATCTTTATATTTGTACATAACTGCAATGGGAGGCAATGTATCTATACAACATATTTTTCAAAGAAAAAGCAACAAATGCCCATGAAGAAATCTAGAATGTATAAATGCATGCTGGATTAAATTATCATGTCCTTGAAGAATGCGGCAGACAAAGCGTTCTGTACAGTTTACAGTTCCAGTACTGACTGCGGGGGCCATGTGAATAAGAAAGGTGGTCTCGGATCTGCCAGATAGATGGACTGTTTTGTCCTAAAGGGAAGTATGGAGGTTAAAAGCAGGTTCTCTCCACCTTCCATGGCATGAGATGTCCTTCTAATCTGATGCACTGCTTGAGTGGACGGATGGGGTAAGAGCAGGAGTGCTGGAGATCACTCCTTTTCTGGACACATCATGTCAAGAATCACTTCTGGCCCCAAGATGTGTCAGAATAGTAGATGTTTGCTTTTGTCTGACTGTATACAAGTGATGTGCATATACGAACTGAAAAATTCCCAGAGGGCCAGGCTGAGAAATCTCCTACAAAAGCCCTTATGGAAAACTCTCCTGATAGGTACCCGGCATGAGTACTGAATAACCGGAAGTATGTTGAAGTGTCAGCACTATTGGAGAACAGTCAGAAGAGTAAACAAAGTTTTTATTCAAATGACCAGATTAGCCACGCAACATTTCTTTACGTTAATATATTTTAATTAGAGTGATTTTGCATTCGTGCTAAACATCTGATACACAGATTTATTGCCTCTAGATTGTCTAAAGGATTTTGTATTTACCATCCAAACTCATGCTTTGAACTGCTGCGACTATTTATAGAACCAAATCCTTCATCTCGAGTTAGGCCCAGAAAGTCTCTATTGGAAGATTTGCTGAGATTACTACAGGATTTGGCACATTAAAAGTTGCAGTCAGAACTGCTTTACAATGCAATACAAGGTTCACAATAGAAAACAACTGCTCCAAACTACTGTGTCAGGGGAAACTGCTCTTCTCAAAATCTTCAGAACGGAAAAATGCATTCAGTGTGAGTTTTTCTGGATCTTTCTCCAAAGTTTTTCTTTAAAAAAAATATGAGTTAAGTACATATCTTACAAATAACAGCAAAACAAAGACATTCAAAGACAAAAGAAGCACATACATTTTTAAAGGACGCTTCAAAATTGTATACACTGCAATTTGCACCTTAGGAACTGCTTTGAAATAAGAAAAAAAATTGCATTTTTGGGGATTATGTATATCAAAATCATACAATGGGGATATACCGTCTAGTACTAGAATTAGCATGCATGGTGTTGCATTATAAATGTCTTCTAAGAGCTGTTTCAAGGCAGTATTTACATGAAGAAAAATCTTACCTTGTTGCTCTCAAATCTACTGCTTGTTTACCTTCCACCTTCCAAACAGAAATGCAGATGTTTTATGGGTAAGAATGAGCTACTAGCACTCACAGAAATGAGCGCAAGTTTTGTCATGCACTGCAGAAATGTTGGCACCACTAAAAACACATGTAGATCTCCAATTGATTGAAAAGAGGGTAGAATTTTATGTGTTCACTTTACTGCATTGAAAGAGAAAACGAGAGGGAACATGGGAAAGGCTCTTCCTCAACAATAAATTCCTGATTGGTACATGATGCTTATTCCCCAAGAGTCTCAAAGTGTTTTACCCAAAGGATGGCTTCATTAGCTTTGCTTTACAGAAGGTGAAACCAAGGCACAAAACATGGAGCAACCTTCCCAAGGTTATCCAGCACCCTAATGAGAGACCCAAGCCCAAAGCACCCAAAGCAAACTCAACCAAATCTCCCTGAGCCCTTTCCAGTACTCTGCCTATATTTGACCAAACTGCCTCTTCACATCCATAAATACTTTTTTTAAAAACACAAGAAACACAAGAAAGCTGGTATAATTTACAAAGCTGAAAGCTTTTTTTTTCTCTTGACAGTCTAGTGATAGATCAAACAGTATTTTCAAATCAGGGATGCAACACATTTCAAAGCACTATGTTTAGTAAAACTTTTATACATTTTGTACATTTAATTTGTTTGTAAGCAAAGAATCGAAGCTCCTCACTTTTACATTTTTGGATTCTGATGACAAGATCAGAAACTTAAAAAACAAAAGAAATTAAAAAAAAAAAAAAAAGAATGAGCATATTTGAGAAGGGGTCATTTCTAGAGGTCAGCATCTTGGGGTCCTGTAGCCAGTACAAATGGAGTGGTGCCCAAGGCCATGCATGGTATATGTCGGCCAGCTTGGTGCAGCAGCCTGTATTACAGATGCAGAAAAGTACTTCAGTAGACACAGAAACTCCAAGTCAAAGGGCCCCAGAAAGGAAGAGATCCTTACCATACTATAGTTTTAACAGTGGGATTACATGATGAGGAATCTTGCAGAAGCAGAGTGTATGGGACCTGACCTGGATACAGTGCTTATGACTCTGATGTCCCTGACTCTGGCCCATTGACTTGAGTTGACCATGTCTGATGGCAAGAAAGGTATAATTATATGGACAAGGTGGAAGTAGAGCAAATAGCCACCTGTTGTTAGGCTTACAAACCTTTTCCTTCAATGCCCAGTCAATCCTTTTCTTGTTACATAATAAACCATGAATTTTTTCATGGACTTGCATGTATCAAAGCAAGGCCAATACAGAAGCAATATTACTTTTGGACCACAGACTCAAAAGAGAACGTGTTTTATATCCTTGCATTGTCATTGTAGTTTATACTACTTATACTACTAGATTTTACATATCTTACATATATGTGAGCTGTTTTAAGACATTTGTTTTGCTATTACACTTTTTTTTTTAGATACAGGAAAAAGTTAGGTAAATAAAGAAAATATACAGCTTTGTTATATTTTGTGTTTTCTTTGGAATGTGGTATCTACATAATAAACTCTTAAAAATGTACAGAAATATCAATATCTACTTAAAACATGTAAGACCTACAGTGAATTTTAGCATCTGCAGAACATGATCTGTGCTAACTGAACTAACTCTTCACAGTGCATGACTTTTATATATGTATATGAAGTATTCAGATAAATAGCTATCATGAAAATGTGTTGTTGCAATTTCATTAGCAAATACTTTATTCAAAAATTCTGGATATGAAGTAATTTGTGCCTACAAGTTTTTATGTTTCCAGTGATGTTCTGAAAAGAAAAAAAAATAAAGTTTTAAATGCAAACATTTCTCTGATCTGAAGTTTACCTTTATTTTGTTGTAGCAAGACTTGAAAGCAATCTACCTTCTCCATCAAACCCAGACTTTGCTCCCTCTGGTCAAAAGAAGTGAAAGAACACATATGCCAATATTCACTTCTAAATAATGGCATATTTGAACTTTTTGCTTGTTGAAATTTTGAAGTGTCCTATATAGAGGCTGCTCTTCCTCTTCTTTTCTACCAAGCACATGGATTTAACTAATGGATAATTTTGTGGAATTTCTCAATCCCAACAACTATGGCTTTATTATGTTACCACTAATGTTTCAAGCTAGTATTTCAAAACATATATATAAGTTTCTATATAAAAGCAATAATCTGCACACAGTAGAGGAAGGGCTCAATAAGCAGCCATCAGTACTTCGGCACACTCATTTAAAACATTTTTAAAATATTGAGTATTGAATGCAATTTTTATATCACAATGAAGTAACTGGACACATCAATCAAGATAAATTTTGATTTTTGGGACAAGACACTTAGAATTCCTAATAATTCCTATTACTCTCCTTTTTTTTTCTTATAATACACTGTCAAGTACTATATATTTCACTATCTGTGACACAGTCAATCCTGAATTTCCTTCATTCCTGCTTCTCAGAATCACAGAATCTATAAGGTTGGAAGGGACCTCTAGACATCATCTAGTCCAACCTTGCTGCTCCAGCAGGCACACCTAGAGCAGGTGGCACGGGGCGGCATCCAGGGCGGGTTTTGAAGACCTCCAGAGAAGGAGACTCCACAACCTCCCTGGGCAGCCTGTTCCACTGCTCTGT
>JAUBOD010000663.1:1345968-1382272 GCA_032353885.1 Nothura maculosa
AACAGCACTGGGCCCAGCACTGACCCCTGTGGGACACCACTGGCCACAGGCCTCCAACTGGACTCGGCCCCATTTATAACCACCCTCTGAGCTCTGCCATCCAGTCAGTTCTCAATTCTCACTGAAAAAAAATTCCTTGTTCACACCTGCCCTCACTTATAGTACATATTTAAGTCAAATCCAGTTCATTGCCATTTTAACTATGCCTCATTCACATCTTGTGAATATTTTCTCACTAAATTGAGTGTTTATTTTATATACCAGATGGTATCTAAAGTCCAGCTCCAGAAAAGTTAGAATGAGAAGCAGTGCATAGCTGGGCTATCTCTGAGCACATGAACGTGGATGCTTCCTTGTGCTGGACTAAAATAAGCAGTGCAATATAGGATTTAGGGTAAGCATCATGTTCCATCTGTTCATACAGTTTACTCCAGTTCAGCACTGCTTTTTATAATGAGTCATGGGGGACATATTGAGAAGTCAAAATGGAACCGAAGCAAAAAGAACATTTGTTCTTCAGTCAGACAGATTTACTCCCTGTTCAGATGCTAAAAGATGGCCTGAAATGGATCCTGCAAACCCAATTTTACCCTGATGCTCCAAAAGCAGTGGATGACATTATCTGCCACATGGAAGCTGCCATTGCATTTACATTCACTTTCGTGGGAAAAGCAAGAAATTAAGAAGCAAAAGATACATTTTTTCCTTTAGGAGGGGATGATAATTTTTATTTTTCCGTATGTAAAAGGAGAAGAGGAGGATCATTTGCAGGTGACTTACAGAAGCATTAGTTTATAAAGCCCACAAGGGGAGAGCATAGGGTGCCTATCACTCCATATAACTGCTTTACAGTATAATTTATGTGGTGCTGTTGTAAAGATCATTTCTCTCTGATACCTTCCTCTCTAACTTAGCCAGTCCTTAGTACATGCAGCCTGTCTTAACCAGCTTATGGATTTCTAAATCACAATGCAAAGACACTCTATATTCAGGTGTATAAATTTAATTCCAGATTTGACCTATGGGAATCCCGGAACCCTGACTATCTTGAATACAATTGAACCACTGTAAGGAAGAAGCAGGAGGAATATAATGCAGGGAAAAAAAAGAAAAAAAAAGTAAATGGAAATACCAGAAATAGTTGAAGACTTTACAGGAACTTACTATTTTCCAAGAAATTCTGAGATCATCACAGGCTTGTAAACATATTTCCAAAGGAAAAATCAATATTCAGTGGTCACATCTAGCTGCACTAATGAGTGCTGCTGCTAAGGACATTACAACAGCCCGTTATCTAGGGAGAGCAACTGTTGCTCATCTGTCAATCTAGTCAAACATAAAATCCTTAAAAAAAACACTGTAAGGTGAATGGTTAATTTATCCACCTATGTATGGGAACACACTTTTTAGTCACAACATTTTTTATTCTCTTTTTTTCACCCCTTTATTCCAGGGGTATAAGCTCTTCAAAAGCAGAAGCCCCAGGCAGATGTGCAATAACTTGGGTTAGCCCTTCCCCCAGAGAAGTATTTTTCTGCAGGGGATTCAGGAACTAAATGAGGACCCCCCCAACCTCCTTCACTTTGCTGGTTCCAGAATGATATTCCATGTGCAATCAGAAGGCTCCATGTTAATCAGCTAAACCATCACACTGATGAAGATGGTCCCAAAGTCAAAGTTACAGAGTCTATCCACTGGCAAACTCCAAGCCTAGAACTAAGCAAAATGAGAGGATGCCTATGGAAAGAAGCTACAAAAAAAACAGCAAAATGAGTAAGTAGCTTCCTCATTAAACACTGGAAAAACTGAGGAGGAGGAGAAGGAGTGCAGGTTTCCCCCTTTCCCTGCTCTGTGCAGGGAATCTATCCTCCACCTCTCTCTAGGTGTGCACAGCTCCAGGAGCTACTCATGTCCCCTTCTTGTTCCAAAACGCAAGAGCAATCAAAGTCCATCTCTGACTTTGAGATTAAAGAATGATTGGGACAGTGAAGTCTGTTACAGCAGGCAAGAAGACCAAGGTAGTTTTGCAAAGCCTGTCTATGTCTAAATAACAATCTTCTTTTCACATATAACTTGCTTAAGGGCATGTTTGAGCATCGACAAGGAGATTGAAGGACTCTTTTAGAAGAAAGATTCATTATTGCAGACAGTGCCTTGTCTGGGGATGCCCAAGATGGAGGGAAGACAAATTGGTAAAAGTGATAATATTTAGCAGATAAGATATGAAATGAATAAGGAAACAAATTGATTGTGTATCATCAGTCCTAACAATAAGGCTTATCTAAAAATATATTAGGTTGCAGAATGATCACTTGGAGCATGTAGCAATTTATCCAAGCTTTAAAAACAAGGAGGTCGAAAAAGTATTGGAAGTCTTAAATTCTGCTGTCTTTTGCTGCTGCCAAAAAAACATATTTGGCCACAATTGCTTTGTAGTTTCTTTTCAAATTCATATCTGAGTTTAATTATGAAGGTTTGAGCAGCGGCTAATCAGTTCATAATCTTTTGCTTACCAAATAGCTGAAATCAAGTGTCATTGTACATAATTGTACAATGATGATACAATGATGGTGTACAAATGATTGTACACAAACAATCGTTTAATTCCCTTATGGCGGGGAGCATTTTATTTCAATAATTAATTAATTATGAACATTGTAAAATAACTTCACCTGTCCAATACTCAGAGGAATAAACTCTTAGGTGATGCTCATGCATAAAGAGTAGTTCTTTTTTGGTTAAATACGTAACAACCTGGAATGTGCCCAAATAGAAGAGTTGGAAAATACCATCAAAGTCAAAGGATGAGAAAACAAGATTTTATTCCCAGCAGAGTAAGGAAAAGCACAAGGAGATTCCCTATTTGGCCATATCCTCTACCCCTCTGCTCTGTTGGAAGAGCTGCTGGCGAGGCTCTGCCAGCAGAAGGCAAAACCCTCCCTCATCCTCTGACTAACTTTTACAGAAGAAAAAGGGTAGGAATAGTGCATAGTCAGGGGCATTTGTGTATTTTCTCACCTCCTCTACCGCCAGTACTTGCTAAGTATGCAATCCTTAGCTCATGAAAACGAGGGGGAATAAGTGAAATGTTCACTAAATATAAAAAGCACTTGAAGTACTGGGTACTTTGGTCTGTCCAGAGTGTCCACAGGCAACTTTCCATCCTTTTCTTCCTTCTGAAATCTCCTCCCAGCTAAGTGAAGACTTGTACATTAGATGACAGGGATAAGCACTAACATATTACTTAAGTCATACAAATAGGTGGGATTTATATATTGTGTGCAATTCTAGTGATGGGAGGAGAATTGAAAAGGATATGAGTTGTAAGTAACATACATTGCTGTATACAATATAGATAGATGAGATACATTTTCAAATGGAAGGTGGTAATTATGTATTCTCTTTATTGGCATGATTTGTATAGACTGTTATTTGTATCTCTTCAGAAGCTTGAAATTAGTGCTCTTTACTGGATTTTTTAATGTGAATTAGTTTTAGGGAAAAAAATTTCATATTAGGGCTATTTTCAGCAAGAGATTTTTGAAGTACATTCAAAGGCAATTAGAATTTGAAGTTCAACAGAAAATTTAAGACATTTGTAGAGACAGTATTAGTCATCTATTTCCCACACAAATATGTTTTATGGTTTGAAATGTCACTTTTAGAACACAAAGCAGAAGCTCAGATAGGAACAGCTTGAGCTCCTTACATTTTAACATTCAGGGAAGAAAATGTAAGTTCAATTTCTTCTTTTTTAAGGTCAAAGACAAAACTCATTCCCGTGGTTTAGGCTGCAATAAACTTTTCTCTAAAATGAAGGAAAAGAATGGGATATTCTGCATTTCCTCAAGAAATCTGAGGTACCTGCTTTGTTTTTCCGACTTTGGTTATTTGTACATAGAAGGGCAGTGTACGGCCTCTGTGGGAAGGCGTTCCTTCCCACAAGTCATCCCTTGACAACTTCATGTTAGCCAGCAGGGCTCTCTAAAAAGTCCAGCTGATTGCTCCAAGATTTAAAATCAGAGTTGAAGAACATTTCTGGTCCATCCAGGAGATTTCTCTGGCTATTGTCTTTACTATGACATCATAACCAAGCAGAGCAAGACTACTGGACCTTAGTCCTTTGATTTTCTAGTTGTTAGTCTCTCTGTGTTGTGGGGAAGAACTATGAGAAAGCACAGGTACTAGATAAATATAATTCCACACTGTTTTGAAGAGTCCAAGGATTGAGACTTCATCCTTGTCAAATACAAATGGGACTGGGATTCATTACTACAGACTAGTGCACACAGATTGAGAGATTAGAAGAAAAAAATTCTTTGAAGAGGATTCAAAGTTTGATTTAGTCTCTAAGATGTGACCTCACTGATGTATCCCTTGCATCAGTTCTTTAAAAAAAATAAAATAAATTAAAAAAAACTCTGCAGGTTAGTTTTATCTTTAAAGTTTTCATGAGAAAACACCATTTTAAATGAAAGCTTTCTGGTGCATTCATCTAAAGCCAGCTTTCCTGTGGAGTAAATTAGGAATTCTAATCACCACTTCCAAAAGAGCAATAACTCAGTACCAGAAAACAATCAACCTGTGCTTTCACTGACATGATCAGCTGTGCTCAGCGGGGGCGGGAATAAAATGACAAAAGATATTAATTGCATCACAGTGTGAGAAAAGGAAAATCCAAGCCAAGAATAAAAAGTTACCTAGAGGGAATGGTGGTGAATCTAATGATTTTGCTTTTAACTTCCAGCAGTGGAAAAAGAGACAATGTGCCCATTAGCCTTTTTGAACTGTAAAGAATAAATATTCAATCCTTGAGTGGATTTACAGGAAAAATAAGTAAATTAAGTTTGTGTAGGCTTTGTGCTAAGTTTATTCATTGACTGGAACAGGCACATTAAATGACAAGTAGCTCTTGACCTATGATGAACACTGGCAAGTCTGGAAAACAAACAGACAAACAAACAAACAAACATATATTACTCCACTTTTCTTACCTTGTGACTAGGATCTGGCCAGCCTCAGAAACAGATATCAAAACACATACCGGAGACAACTATGCATGTTTGATTCTTACATTATTGTATTTACAACTATCAAAATTAAAATTTTCCAAAGATTGAATAGGAAAGCATTGAGGGTTTTTGACACATCTAGATAGCTTTCAAGGAGAGAGAATGAATCTATCTGAATGAGTGGCAACAGAGAGACCAATAATCTTAAATCAAAATTGTACTTAGAACATTTTTCCTTTAATTTCTAGTTTTTGAATAATATGAGAATTGAAATGAGCCTATTTGTGTTGATATAGTCAAAATAGATATATATGGCATAATACTCTTATAGGGGTTTTTTTTGATTTTTGTATTATTAGACCAACAAGAAACTTCTTATGCACCCAGGGACACAAGCGTCTGCAGAGAAAATTTCACACAGAAACGCAGCTAAGGCAACAAGCCAGGAAAAAATCAGAACTGTAATTCAGCTCTACTGCTTTCCCTTCAGTGGAGAAAGAGAGGATTTGAATACTCCCATCAAGATGTAAGTATTTTCTTAAAAAAGAAAAGGTGAAATTGTTGCTGTAGACTAATTATTGATAAATATTCTTTAGTCTCCTTCTAAGTGCACCAATTTCTGAAAGGAGTTCCTTTTTTGAAACTGATTTTCAAAAACTACTTTTTAAATATTCACTTTGAAAAATATCTATTCGCAGGACAATGTAGTTAGGTTGTTAAGCTGAATGGAGGAGCAACACTGCCCTTCAGTCATTCCAAACAGCTTGGTCAAAAGATGGAATTTATGAATCTCAGTGTTGCCTGCTCAGCTCAGATGAATGCCCAGAAGGATCAGACCAGCTTCAAATGCTTGCATTCATATTCATTCCCCTAAGGTTAAAAGCAATAAATACATACATATGGAACATCCCCATGAGGCAGAGTTTTGCTAAAGAGCGTATTTGCATACTTCAGGAAATGCCAGTAAAATAAAAGCAGGCACAAAGTCCCATGAACTGATTTGCATAGACAGGAAACATGCAAAGATTAATGACACAGGATTTAACAAACACTTCAAAGCAACTGGGAGAAGAAATGCCTCATTTTTCCTCAAATCAGGTGTGTTATTCTGGATGTGCCTGGATTAAGTCAGAACAAAATCTGACCTGGGAGGCAACATTGCAGAGCAGCCTTGAGTATTAAGGAAGTAGTGTTCATTTGATTGCATTTGGGCAGAAGAAATAAATAATTTGGGGAATATGTGGAATAATGTGGAGAGGGATCTTTGGACTGTCTTAGTCTTGAAACCTACCTGTCTTAAATCTTTAAACTCACTTTAACCTGAATCTTAAAATATTACTTCAGTTCTGAGTACATGTGCAGGCCAATTGGATAGAGAGGAGATAATAGGTCATGTGGAAAGCCTGATCTAAGACTAATAGCTGAAATAGTGGGGTGAGAAGAGAGACAAAAATACTTGTAAGACCTGTAACAAACTTCAAATACATTAATAAGTGAAGAAGAGGAGAAAGAACTCTACTACACATCCACTTTCAGGCAAATTATAATGGATTTACTTTACAGTGAGGAGGATAAAAATAATACCATGCTTTTAAAGCATTATTTTACAGCGGCATACTGTTACTCTAATGCTATAAATAGGAAAAAATGATGTCTGTGAAGTGCCTTCAGTATTGAAATGTATGAAATACAAAGGAGTTGTAATATGATATTGTAGTAGGCACAGGAGACACCCCTCAGGAGGAGTGGAGATGAAAAAAGCAAATCAACAACTACAAAAGCAGAAATCCAGATATCAAAGCAACCCTGAGGTTGCTTTATTACTTTCAATAATTTTTCTTTAGAAGAATCTGTATGGAGTTTATTTTTGTCCTTTTTAGTATTCCTCAGGTTCTATATATATTTTTCCTCATAGTAGTTCTTAATTTTCTCCCATTTTGCTCATGAACTCCTCTGAGTATACATTTTGAGACAAAAATATAGATAAAATCTTTTTTTTCAAAGCCTTATACTTGGCTGTTTCTATTGCTCTATAAATCATAGAAAAATCTCATTCTGGTAAATTCTTGAGTTGGTTGCACAATTAAGGCTAATATTTTAATTTAAATGTGATTTCAAAAAGTATTCTTTGTCTCTTTCAGGAAATCAACTATTCTAAGTTAACAGATTGCAGAAATTAACAATAATTAATAATTATACATATAAAGCTTAAAAGCACACAATCTATTTTTATTATTACTACAGGAAAACAAAAAGTTAATATTTACCAGTGCCATCTGAAAAACAAATAAACAAATAATTTTATTAGGAAAACAGAGACGACTACCTTTTTTTCTAAAAAGGTCTGTATTTGCAATATTAATTATAATACTTTGCCATTTTATCCTATTTTCTGTGCTTCCTCCTGGAACATTAACAGAACATGTTTACAGAAACCTTAACACTCTGAATATTACTTCTTTTGCCTGTCTTTCTAAAAACATTCTCTTCAGCAACAGTATGAAATCATGACTGAAAGCTTTGATCTCTTATATTAGCACTTGCATTAAAAAGTGGACATAAAACATACAGAAGAAAGTCAAAACATTTAAATTCAGATCATGTCGCAATATTAGGACTTCTTTGTTCTCTTCTGTGAGCTCTTATCTGAAAATAGCAGCCTCTTATAAGTAATAGTATACATACTTGAAATTTCATCTCTTACTGATTAAGGACTTTTTATGGCCTCTGGATATAGTTACTGTTATGTGAGAGAAAAACCCCACCTGGCAGCAGAGGCTGCCACAGTGACAGCAGTATGGACAACAGGAACCATGATTCACTGCATTTTCTATGGCTCACTTCATCATCTGCACAGAGGAGAAGTGCATCTGGCCTAGGATTACTTTTCAGGGCTTTTTTTTTTTTTTTTAACCCAGTCTTCTGTATTTCCAGATGGACAAAAATAAGCTAGCTTTGGCCATCTGATGAAATACTAATGTGTTGGCCAGCAAAAATGATGGGAGATTTGTTTTATGGGAAATCGGAAACACAGCCAAATAAGAACCTTGGTACTCCATAAATTACTTCAGTGCTCTACAGACAAATGATTCCTGTAGTAAACAATCACAAAGGGAGATTAATCATGATAGATCCACTGGGGGAAAAGAAAAAAAAAAAAGCACTTAACCTCTGGGAAACAACAAAACACGCTACATTTCTCACAAGATGGTTAATAATGAATTAGATTTTTCTTAATAAAATTTTATTTAAAATGTTGCCTATTTCCATCTTCAAAACATTCTGGAAAGACTAATAATACCTCCATGGAAGATCCCCACTGGAATTTGAAAACACCTCTCATCCTTTTTATTCTCTTTTATTACCATCAGATGGAAAAATAAAGATTTAATTTCACTGGCTGGCTTTATTCTTGCTCCTTCTATAAGAAATATTCCCAGTAACCTTGAAAAGTGCAAATCTTAAATGGAATGCAGCTAGTTATAGCACTACCCATATTTTCTGTTTGAATTATCATGTGCATTCTCACAAGTAATGTAATACTTCTGAATGTATCTCCAGATATCTGGACAATATCTGGATGAATAATAGAGTACATAATGCTGTAGATTAAAGATAGTCGTTCTTTTGAACATTTTTTTTCCTACCCAGAGTAATAAAGGTTAGACTACATAAATTTGTTATCTGTTCCTGTTAAAATTCATTTTCTGTGGACTATATTTAATTAGAGCAGGCTGTAAAATATAATTGCCCAGTGTCTTTGAAAGAAAGTTTACCATAAAAAGCTATTTTTCTAAGACTATCATAACTTCTACAAGCAGATTTAAATGCAACTGTTTCAAGAAAGTAAGGGTTCTCGCATCATGCTTTCACCATTGCAGAAGATCTCTCCGGCATTTTACATAGGGTATTACTAGTATTTAAAGAAGTGGAAAATTATTTATATGAACTTTCCACTTAATTTCTTTATATAAAAGTGTTTTTTTTGGTTTGGACTAGTTACAGTTATTGTCTAACACCCACAGTGTTAGTTCTTCTGCATATCAAAACAATAGATATAGCCAGACTGTATTTGAAATTTGTATGCAACCACAAAGCTGAACAGATTTGCAGAGCTCAAGGTCAGGAAGATGAATGTGCAGAGCCTTTCTGAGAGTTCAGAGGTGCTTGCTTTCTTATTCACTGCCACTTGAGTGCTTGAGAAAAAGGAAATTGCTTTCTCCTGGTTTGGCAATATCTGATTCGGTTGAAATAACTACTGCTTGAGATGTTGACTTCAAGTACAAATCAAACTGAAACATTTAATTCAGATTTTCTGGTCAATGATTCAAACTGCAAAACAATACACTGAAAAGTAACATGTAGCTATAACTCTTCAAAAAGCAGTAATTTTCTAGCATTCAGGAAAAAAAGTGAAATGTATTAAAAAGAACATGGAGAGGCGCCTCCTGAAACATCCACAGACCCTCTGCCCAGAGGGTCTCCTTCCCACTGTGGCCCTGTGGTTGTAGATATTCAGATACTACCTTCACATAGCAAATCAGATATCTAATGATCTTGTAAGAGTCTGCTTACTGACAGAACAACATGGGGTCTAAAAAACACTACCATGTCAAGATGTGTCCCATTCAATTACAGGCCAGCAAATCAAAAGAAAAGCTAATAATAACTGATATATGCAGATGGTTGCAACCCATGAAGTGCAATGCAAAGTATATGGAAAAAGATGGGGCAAGTCAGAAACACACCGTGTCAACAAAAAAGAAAATGTATTAGCACCAAAGCACATCCACTTAGCTTTTACCAAATTTTTAGCATGTATGAACACACCTGCCATCACCCACTTAAACTTCATTTTCAGAGATGCATTTTACATCTTCAGGTGTTTGAGGTGAACTTAGAGAGCAAAATTTTTATCAATATTTTTAATTCAAATTGTTCCTCTGTTTTCCACGTCCAAGGCAAGTTTGTGTTCTGAAAAGGCTGCTTCCTCCAGCACTATGTGGTAGAACAAGCAGTAAACTTATATTTTCCTCTTGCCATAAACAACCTATTAACCTGGCTGAAAATTAAGATGGGGCTAAGGCACAAGGTGAATTCTAGTGCAAACTATAATCTATCACTCTCACCATTAGTTTAGCTTTAGCATTACTCCAGCTGCAATTTGCTTATTAGGCAATGGACTTGCACATTCAGGTTGACAGAAAGAACATTTGCTGTTCATCAGACTTTCATTCATGAAATTGTGTTCAGAAATGTCAGCAGAGAGCACTGTAGAGAGCATTTGTCCTTAGTTATCTAAAAGCCTTTTCACTTGTGGAAGGGGGCCTAGGTTTTAAGTTCTTACTGCTGATTTTTTCTTTAAACAGGTAGAGTGCTAAAAGTGCTAAAATTTTCCAAATATCACAGGAAATAAAAGTTTTTTTCTAAGGAAAAATTATACTGCTTTGATGTATTTCAGTTAACATCTCAATTATGTTTTCCATTAGCGGTAATCTTTAAAATCAATAGTACATTAAGGATATTAAGAAGTGGAGCAGGAACAATTCTCTCAGATAGCATTTGCAAAATATTCATTTTATGGTCAATGAATTTATATATGATCAAGATAATTAGAGTGATGTCTGTCTAAAGATTGATTTCTATAGTAAAATCAGATATATCTGCATCTAACAAAAAATATCCAATTCAATATTATAGTACAGTGTTCCTGTTCTGCCTAAAGGATCTTACTAAAAGTTTTCAATATAAAAACATGAGTAAGAGTTCAATAAAAGAGCATTTTTATTTCCATTCCTTCAGTGATACTAATCAATTTAAATGCTCTTCTTAGAAGTATCATTGTAAATAAGAGATAAGCACTTAATTGCAAAATGAAGTTCTGTATTCATTTACCTTGTTAATCCAGCATACTATCCAACAGTTTAAGATGGTCTAATTTTGTAATCTTTGCTTTTCTCATTGGTTCATGGCAAGCTTAATAAAACTCCTTCTATACTAGAAATGGGCAATTTATTTGCTTTGATACAAAATTGCAAACCTCAGACTATAATAATCTTAGTTTGGATTTTTGTCCTATTTCAAAGTAACTTATTTCTATAAATTCCTATCAGCATATTACTATATACCTAAAAATGCTAGTAATGTTTCATTTTTCAAACCAAATCAGTTAGATATACCTTTAACAAGACTCATTTCCGTTATTGTATTTCAAATTCGCTCCTTCTTCTCTCTTTCTTTCTTCTCTCAAATTCACTCTCAAATTCACTCTTTTGATCTCTCAAACGAGATCAAAATGTACTAGCATTTGTGACAATACAACTTAATAGTGTTAATCCTTCTCAAAATTATATCGGTAAAGATTTTGACAAGATTAAGCACTCCATGTTTAAGTCATCAACTGAAGAGAAACAGACAATCTAACAGATTAATAAAACACTTCTGAAATACAGGACTTTTCAAGAATGCTTTATTAAGCAATGTTTTAGGAGAGGACATTATATTTTTTCCTACATTTCTGTTCCTGTTGCCACTTTGCAAATCTTGTTTGACTTTAAAAGTCTAGAAAATGAAACAAAGCATTAATATACAGTGAAAAATATCTGTTTTGTGATATAGTTCAGAATAAAGGAAATAGACACCTCAAAAAGCTTTGTAGGAAAGACTAAAATGGAACTAAGTATATCTGTAAATAATACAACTCAATAAACATTTCATAGCAATAAGAATCATGCATATACAGCAAAGATACATATACTGCATATCGCTGTATAATCTCATAATGTTTGGCACATTTTTCTTTATTGCATGCCTGCAAGGTACAGAAGTGATATTACCCTATCTCATAGGGGCAGCAATGAAACACAGAGGACTGGAAAACATAGAAAATCTGTTACAGAGAAAACACTTTAATCTAGGTTGTGTAATTACTGAGCTAGTGAAGTGAGCACTAAACATGTTTTACAGGCTATAGAAAAGGTCAGAAGGAGATTACAGCAATACTTCCTTTCAAGAAGGACTAAGGACCGAGTGCTTTGAATACCTACCTATTCTTGGCTACACCTTGGATCCAGCTATTTCTGCAAGCTCTGCGGGATCAGCACAACCTGCCCTTCTGTTGGCAGTGTAGCTTTAATATGGAGAAAGAAAGGACAGAAAAGTAAATTAGAGCTAAGACAGATGACCAAGGAAACTGCAGTTCAAAGAATACATTACAGAAAGACCTCTCTGTCTACGACTTTCTTAAAATTATTTTTTTCTCTTGGAAGTTCACATACTATTGCTGCTAGTACCATGACTGTTTACTCATAAACAACTAAACTGCTAGCTGGAAGAGAAGGAGGATTCAGCTTGGTTTCAGCTGTATGTGGAAGCTGTCAACACATGAAAGAGCATGAGTTATGGGCCTGTCAGAACCAGACAGATCTTGTCTGGCTAGAGCACCTGATTGCAGTTGCAGGGGCTGAAGCACCACACAGACAGCAGGCTGCATGGAGATGAGGGTGGGGGAAATGCACCTCCAATACTCTGCATGTATTTAGGCTAAACAAACCCCAGTCTGTCAGATCTCCCAGTGAACCCCGTGCTTCAGCTGCTCAGCCACCTTGGTGTCTCTCTGCAGGATTTCTTCCAATCCGTCAATGTCTTTTCTGGACCCAAAACTGGGCACAGTACTGCAAATGTGGGCTTGTGAATGCTAAATAGCGGAGAATGATAATTTCTTTCAGGGTCTTTCAAATCCTTTCCATGGAGCGGCAACAGTGCTCTCCAGTTTATCGATCACTAAATAAAGCTGGGAATCATTTGTGAACTTGGCAAGAAACACTATGCCATCATTTGCTTCAGCAAGAGGTTAAACAGTATTTGTTTTAATATTAACCCCTGAGGAAACCCATTAGTAATCAGCCATCAGCTAGACACAGAATTACAGAGTAGCTGAGGTAGGAAGAGGCCTCCAGAGATCATCTAGTCCAACCTCTTGCTCCAGCAGGGACACAGTAATCAAGTTCCTCCTCAACTGGAAATGGAAATTCCTGTGTTGCAGCTTACACCCATTGCCCCTTGTCCTATCACTGGCCACCACTGAATAGAGCTTGGTCCCTTCCTCCCTACATTCTCCCTTCACGTACTCATAAATCTTCATCAGAACCCCTCTCAGCCTTCTCCAGAGAAAACAGGCCCAACTCACTATTTCTCCTTGTACAACAGATCCTCCAGTTTCTTAATCATCTTTGTTGCCCAGCATGGAACCCTCTCTAGGAGCTCCACGTCCCTTTTATACTAAGGAGCCCAGAACTGCCCCCAGTACTCCAGGTACAGCCTCACCAGAGTTGAGGGGCAGGATTCCTTTCCTCCACCTGCTATCAACACTGCTCCTGATGCAGCCAGAATCCCATTGGCCTTTCTGGCCACGAGGGTACTGCTGACTCAGGGTTAACTTGGTGTCAATCAGGACTCCCATGTCCCTCTCTAGGAGCTGCTTTCCAGCAGGTTAGCCCCTAATCTGTCCTGGTGCCTGGGGTTATTCCTCCTCAGGTGCAGGACCCTACACTTGCCCTTGTTGAACCTCAGGATGTTCCTCTCTGCCCAACTCTCCAGCCTGTCCAGGTCCCTCTCTGGCATAGCCCTCCAGAGTGTTAGCCACTCCATCCAGCTCAGTATCATCCACAAACTTGCTTAGAGTGCTCTCTGTGCCCAAATCCAAGTAATTGATGAACAAGTTGAACAGCACCACGCCCAGTACTGACCCCTGGGGGACATCATCTGGGGAACTCCACTAGATTTTAAGATGGCAGCTAATTTTTGAGCCAAAAATCTAGCCAGCTCTTAATTCATCTACTAGTCTACTTGTCTGTCCTTCTGTAACTTGGTTACATGGACTTTATGGGAGACAGCACTGGAAACCTTGCTCAAGTCAACCTAAATGCTATCTCCTGAACTCTACTCAATGTAGCCAGCTACCTCATCAGAAAGGATAATCAGGTTGGTTAGGCACAATCTGCTTTTGATAAATCTATGCTAGTTCTTGCCAGAAATGCACTTTTTTTTTTATATACACAGACTCTTTTGCATTACTCCATGTAGACTTCTCAGGAACATGCAATGGAGTGTATTTTTAAGAACGTATACTCTATGTCTGATAAACCAGTTGCAGTGGTCTGATGTCAGCTTTGAATATGACTGCCCTTGGAAGAATCTACAGGAATGTGGTACCAGGTTGGTTAAGACTCAATCAATAGGCCAGCTAAACTACAGACTTATTTACACTCTCAGGTATCTGTGACAAAGGAGACCTACTTCAGTCCAAGTAAAAATACACACTACCAAGTAACTTGGCCTCGCTGATGCAAATTTGATTTAGGTTATGAATCATGAAAGTGGTTATTTAGACTTGGAATTTCAAACTTCTTTTTTTAGTGATGGAAAAACTATACTGTTCCTCCCTTCATTAAAATACATCAATAATTATTCTGATATTCACATCCTATGCCATCTTACTTGCCTCAAAGAGTGAATTATTTTTACGCATCTCTCCCACCCATGTGGAGGTTTCACAAGAAGAGTGATCTCACATCCTTTAAGTGTTACTTTTTTTACCTCCTGACTGTTGGATGGTTTATTTTCAGCACAGAATTCAGAGCAAGATGCACCATATAGATGAAAGCAACATTTAGAAGAAGTGTAATAATTTTTAGACTTTCTTAAATTGCACTTGGAGCACTGCCCAATGCCTGAAAATATAGATTTTTCCAGGATCATATTTGAATGCACAGATTTTTTTCTTACTTTCTGGATAACACTAGTTTTCACTTAAATACTTGAACAGAGTATCTTGCTTTAATAGTTTATAATTTTAAACTTGGACTATTACTGTCTTCAGTTCAGCTAACAAATTGTTTGCAAAGGTCGATTTTGTCCAATTAGACTATGCTGTTGGCATACACATTTCACTTTTTATTAGAATAATTGGATTAAATTGGTTTGCAAGGTTAATGGTGTTCATTGTTAAGCAGAATATTACTTCCCCCATCTGCCATCAGTAAGCGCAGTAGAAAAACGGAAACTCATTTCGACCTAGCAGTGGTATAACTCCTCCATTAAAATGGCCTTGAAAGAGAAATGGATGGAAGTGGGGTGTCTCTGTTTGACAAGGGATTTATTTCAGTATTTTTCAGTTTGATAGAGGCAGTTTGGCATATAGACATCTTTTTTGGGAATTCAAGTGAAGGAAATGTGCAAATAAGCAAGATCTGTTGCAGGAATTCAAGTCTCCTGGTTCAGCAAGAAGAAACTTCACCACCAAGGACTTCGTGACCCTGTGCAGAGCGAGAGCTGAAAGGCTTGAAACAAAGTAGGGACTCGAGAGGTTCTGGAGAGCAGGGGAGGTACCCGAGGACTGAAAGAGAGCCAACATCACTTCAGTCTTCAAAAAGGGCAAGAGGGAGGAGCCGGTAAACTAGAAGCCGGGCAGCCTCACCTCTGTCCCCAGAAAGGTGATGGAGTAGTTCATCCTAGAGAGTGTCTCTAGGCATGTGAAGGAGAAGAAGGTGTTGAGGAGCAGTCAGCATGGATTCACATGTCTGACAAACGTAATAGCCTTCTATGATGGGATGACTGGTGGGCTGGACAAGAGGACTTGACTTCAGCAAGGCTTTCAACATCATCTCCCATGATATCCTCATAGGAAAGCTCCAGGAGAGTGGTCTGAACGAGTGCACAGTGAGGTGGATCAAGAACTGGCTGGATGGCAGAGCTCACAGGGTGGTGATAAATGGAGCCGAGTCCAATTGGAGGCCTGTGGCCAGTGGTGTCCCACAGGGATCAGTACTGGGCCCAGGCCTGTTCAACTTCTCCATCAATGACCTGGATGAGGGGACAGAGGGCACCCTGAGCAAGTTTGCAGATGACACCAAGCTGGGTGGAGTGGCCAACACTCTGGAGGGCTGTGCTGCCATCCAGAGGGACCTGGACAGGCTGGAGAGTTGGGCAGAGAGGAACCTCCTGAGGTTCAACAAGGACAACTGCAGGGTCCTGCACCTGGGGAGGAATCACCCCGGGCACCAGGACAGATTAGAGGTTGACCTGCTGAAGAGCAGCTCCATGTAGAAGGACCTGGGAGTCCTGGTTGACACCAAGTTAATCATGAGGCAGCAGTGTGCCCTCGTGGCCAAGAAGGCCAATGGCATCCGGGCTGCATCAGGAGGAGTGTTGCCAGTAGGTCAAGGAGGTGATTCTACCCCTCTACTCAGCTCTGGTGAGGCTGCTCCTGGAATATTGTGTGCAGTTCTGGGCTCCCCAGTATAAAAAGGACGTGGAGCTCTTACCGAGGGTCCAGCGGAGAGCTACAAAGATGATTAAGGGACTGGAATATCTCCTATATGAGGAGAGACTGCATGAGTTGGGCCTGTTCAGCGTGGAGAAGATAAGGCTGAGAGGTGATCTTATCAACATGTATAAATACATGAAGGGAGATTGTGGGGAGGAGGGGGCCAAGCTTTTCTCAGTGGTGGCCAGTGATAGGTCAAGAGGTAATGGATGCAAGCTGAAACACAGGAGGTTCCATCTCCAGATGAGGAGGAACTTCTTTACTGTGAGGGTGCCAGAGCCCTGGCATAGGCTGCCCAGGGAGGTTGTGGAGTCTCCTTCTCTGGAGGTCTTCAAAACCCGCCTGGATGCCGCCCTGTGCCATATATGTGCCTGCTTGAGCGGGAAGTTTGGACTAGATGATCTTTAGAGACCCCTTCCAACCTTGAAGATTCTGTGACTTTGGAAAAAGGCAACTGCCCCAGTACCAGGACCTCCTGACTCAGTCGGGGCTAGAAGGCTCCAGGGTGTCAGCCTGTTCCCTGCCTTTGAATGGTGAAAGTGCAATGGAGACAGCATAAACCAGAAAGGTTCCATTTTCTGCAATTCATTCACTGACTCAGGATACTTCTGTGAAGTATCCTGGGTTTATTGAATCAATATGTTTCAATAAATCTCTCGTAATCTTTCTTAGATAGGATAATTCCCTAAGTGGTTCTGCCTTGAACATAAAGTAGATCTAAGACTATTGCCCTTTCATCTTGCTGAGTCTTCCAAATTTGTAGCTGATTTTATTTAATTCTAGGCTAGAACTTTGCCACTGCGGTAGCTGATTTATATTAACCAAGTTTTGAGACTGGTAGCCAAAAAAGTATCTGCCTTTTCATGAGTTGTGAACATCAGTGAACATCCTTATTCACATCAGTGAACAACCACTTGTCAGACAATTACTTCCTTGACTAATTGATTCATTATCAATAAATGCAACTGTGCTTCCAGATTTTATCTAGGTCCCTGTACTGAAGCTCAATATAACACATGATAAGATTGTTCTTGTGATATGTTTGTGTTATTTTGAACCCAACTGAAAACAAGTAGCATGAGAAAAAAAGAGGGCAATCTGATGCAATTTCCAGATTCATTAGCAAAATGACAAAGTTGCTTACAATGGAATTTGAATAAAGATCTGATTTTTTTTAAGATAAAGCTTTCTGATGTGTCTATATACAACAAAATAATAAACAGTGCAATGAATCCAGTCAACATATATCTTTTCAAAATTACCAATATAGGTGCTTTGTTTAGGTACAAATGCCAGACAAATACCCACAGGAAACCAAGTAGAACAAGGCTAATAGGGGGACTCTGAGTCCTACTCTTGGCTAATCTCAGCTAGACTAAATCATACCTCTCAATAGCTGTGGAGGCTCCATTTTAAAACTAATGATGAAAAATGACTCCTCAAAATTGCTAAAAATTTGCCGCAGAAGCTCTGGATGCTTACAGTTCAAAGTCATCTTCCAGTTCCGAGCATTTTAATTGCTATTTACCAAATTATCCATTAAATTTATAATTTACCTGCTAATCATGTCCTTCCTCTGTTTTAAACTCATCTTTTTAAAACATGTGTGGTCAGAATTTTCCATAGGTCTGAAAAAGTCTCAACAGTATTTTGTGAAATAGCATTTAATTCCCGTTTTTTCTTTAAAAAAAAACTAGATTTTGTCCATTGTAGGTCTTATTTTTTTTTTTTTTATCAAATCATCTCTTTTGGTTGTCTCAACTTGTCCTTTGACTGACTAATATAGTTAGAAGTTTTCATTGCCCAGTGTTTTGAACATGTGAGTTCTCACCTAACAGAAATGCTTACTAGTCTCTGAGCATAAGGACTTGCAACTTGTGCTATTAAATGCTAAAAAGTAAACAGATCTACCTGAATCTCAAGAACTAGGTAAATAACATCATGCAAAACTTTTTTTTTTTTAATTAATCCTATGATTTTTGTTATGTACACTCCTCATTATCCACTGATCGTAAGTTCTAAAAGTACATGAGCAGAAAATTTGCATAATTATTCTTGGAAATAGAATCACAAAATACTCATTCAAAGATATACTTTTTAAAATTCTAGGACTCAGAAAAGCTTAACTAAACTTCAAAGACGAAATATTTCCCTTTTGTTGATAATACAAAAGGTAATTTAAGCTTTGCGTTGTTTGCTGTGGTCTTTCCTAGAAATTACGTGTCTAAGTTTATATTAGCATAGTGTGTCTACACTTGCCAATAAACATTTTTTACTGCTGTCAGGAGTCTAGGGAGACATAACTGATTTTACTTAGACAGCAATGTTGGGAGGAAAATAGCAATTCAATGAACATCATGACAAGCTTTGACATTGTTCTGAGCTTCATAAATAAGTGGTCTAAACCAGCCAATTCTAAAGCAGGAACAGTCTAAAAAAGAAAAAGAAATGGGTGTAACCAAGTGAAACAATCAGTCAATCTTCTGCCAAATTACTACTGAAATCCTCTGCCAATAAACAAAGAAATAATATTTTTATAGATTTCAGTTCTTTCAAGAGATGGTGTACTGAAACAGAGATATATTTCCAGTGCATGAGAGAAGTAGTTAAGATAATGAAGCATGAAAAAAAGATTGCAAATATCTATTTGAATTAAAGAAAGAAATAATGAATAGGTAAAAGTGAGACTGATTGCTAAGTATTAGAATGATATAATGAAATATCTAAAATAAAGCTTCCCTTGTAATTTATCTTGCTTCTATCAGTATTTGTTTCTACAGAAGGTAAAATATTTCAGGAGGGGAGGAGGGATAGGAGAGGGAAGGCAGGAAGAAAGAGGAGAGACAGAGAAGGAGGAGGGAGAGGCAGAGGAGGGAGCGCGCTAAAAGGCATGGTGTCACTTCCCTTCTGATTTTGCCCATCTCTTTAAAATTAACACCACCTTATCTAGCAGAGGCAGAATGAGGTTGTATATTTATTTTCCTAGTCCAATGCAGAGTTGGAGGGGAAAGTGAGACAAGCCAATGGTCGTGCAAAACTATCTTCAGCTCTACTTCCTCACTGAAGAATGGTTTTGTGAATCTCAAATCTTGCATGTTTTAATTCATTGCTATTCCTCAGATAAATACATAAAGAAAATAGTAAAGGGAACTTCTGTGTGGCAAGATATTCATTATCTGTGGGTAAGCCTAAGTATTAAAGAACTCAATTAACAACTGCAGTGCTGACATTGAATTAGAATTGGTCTGAAGGCCATTTCATAGGACAGTATTTATACAAAATATGAGACAGCAACACAGAAGGATTTAGTCTGACCATACCATGGACGTTTCCTAGGTACACTGAATGGGCCTGAGACACAAAGTTTGGGAAACATTTCAAAAACCTTTAGGTCTGGGGAATTCTGTGAAGAGCCATGAACAGAAGCAGGATCCTGGATGATAGCTGGTATTTTCTGCTGGGAATCAAATGCAGCAACAACCCAGACATAGAGGCTAATTACCATAAGTGCTTAGGGTTTTTTGGAGGGACAGCAGCTTCTCTCAATATGATAAAACATAGGCATGTAAATGAAAGGTATTCCAGTCAAAAGAACTGCAACCAGTAGAAACACCCATGAGAGCCACCATGATATATACTGTGTTATAACTCTTGCTTTACATAACATCATTTTGTCTTCTGAGTATTTCATTTTCTTTTTTTCTCTATTTTTTAATATAATTTGAGAGCTTAGCCCTGTTCTCTCCCATCTGGGGTTGCTAATTGTGCAGTTTTTCTGAAATGTCACCCGTGGCTTTGAAATAAATCCCACTTCATACACTTGCTGCACTGCCTCTGCTAGCAACACCAAAGGTGACACCTTTTAAGTGACAAATATTAAGTGAATTACTCACTGGAATAATAAACATAATAAACATTTATAATAAACTTTTAATAACAATAATAAACATTTTCCTGGAGAACAGGGCAGGTGCCAGAAGACTGGAAGAAAGCCAATGTCACTCTGGTCTTCAAAAAAGGCAAGAAGGAGGACCCAAGCAACTACTGGTGAGCCTCATGTCCATCCCCAGAAAAGTGATGGAGCAGCTCATCCTGGCTGCTGTCTCCAATCACGTGGAGGAGATGAAGGTGCTCAGGAGCAGCCAGTTTGGATTCACCAAGGGGAAATCCTGCTTGAGTATCCTGGTCGTCTTCTATGAAGGAGTGACTGGCTGGATAGATGAGGGCAAAGCGGTGGATGTCATCTACCTGGACTTTGGCAAGGCTTTTGACACCATCCCTCACAGCATCCTCCTGGGCAAGGTCCGAAAGTGTGGGATAGATGACTGGATGGGGAGGTGGATTAGAAATTGGCTCAGTGGCAGGGTGCAGAGAGTGGTAGTCAGTGATGCGGAGTCCAGTTGGAAGCCTGTACTTAGCAGTGTCTCCTTCTTTGGAGATCTTTAAAACCTGCTTGGATGCAGCCCTGTGCCCTGTGCTCTAGGTGATCCTGCATGTGCAGTGGGGTTGGACTACATGACCTCTGAGGTCCCTTCCAACTTTAAGCATTCTACATTACAAGCTATTGCAATATGCATGTATAATACTACAATACACTATATATGTAGTAATATGCGTGCATTTTACTGCAAGCAGTATTTTGCAGCTGTATGTACATCTAGTAAAATCAAAGAAGCTATACTATTTTATTCCATACAAAATACTTTACACTTAAGCTTAATTTTTGTTTGGCCGATGAATTTGCTTTTCCATTTGCAATTTTGTCTTCTGGATTGATAAGAATGGAGACGTTTATTTTGCACACGTAATGAAATCTGTTAGATTTTTCTATTCAGATAATATTCTGTTATCATGCACTCAGATGCATTTCTTCATCCAAAATCCTTTCAGGATACACTATTATGAAGGGAGAGTGTGTGTGTGAACTGATCAGTGAAGCTCAGCAAAAGGGTTGTTCTTTTTTATTGTTGTTAACTGCTGCGGTTTCTAGTATGGAAAATTATCCTGTGCTAAATACATCCTGCATGGACTACACTGCACCTGTAAATATTACATATATATAGTGTTACATATCTAATTTCAACTCTGTAGTGTAAGAATTTAAGCAATATCATATGAAGTAATCAAATCAAGTAGAAGGTAAAATCTTTGCACAGTGGCTACTATATATAGTATTATGTCACATGGGTGAGGCATATTTGTACTTTATCAGCTATCTCATAAAAGAAGTTTTTATCTAAGGAGTTCCTTCTTGTGTAAAGAAGAGGAACACCTCCACAACTTTTAAGTTAATATATATGATGGGGAAAAAAAAAGTTTACTTAAATTCATGCATGAAGTCAACAGCAGGGAAGCCAAATCTCATGCAAGATTTCTTGCCATCATCTTACACTTTGCACCACCAAGTCAGGATAGATGGGACTTAACATGCTGTAAGGAAGGCCGAGGAAGCCCTGTCTGAGCCAAGCTATTTTCCTCAGGCTGGCACAGAACCTTGTTCCTTGCCCCAAGGGAACTCGCTCCTGTGGCAGATCTGCCCCAGGCCTTTAGACAATGTCCAGGCAGTGCTACCCACTAAAAGCATCCTTCTAACCAGGAAAAACTGCAGTTCAACAGCAGTAATTTCAATGATTGAAATTACTTCCCCCATGCTTCCTTGCACACAGGCTCCTGGTGCTCTGCACCTTAAAAATATGGCAGAGAGCACTTTCCTCCTCAGACAGTTGTGGGTTTTTTTAAAATAAATAAACCAGAAATATATATACAGCTTCCTTCAGCTTCTTCACAAAAAGGAAAGGAAAAAAAAGTGAGAAGAGGAAAGTGAAAAAATATAATCTGATAACATGAATAAACAAAGGAGCTTTGGGAAATATTTTGGATAGAAAATCACATAGGAGTTTTGAATAGCTAAGAACAATTAAGATGGCTTAAAATAAAAAAGTTAATTGTTTCTCCCATTATTTTTCCTTCCTTTCTCAAGCTCTGCAGTGTGTTTTTTCAGCGTAGCTCATCACTGCAGTTCAATTAATTATCCTTTACAAACACCAGTGAACTCTGAATACCTGGCAAATCTGGACACACTTCCATAAAAGAGCTATTAAAAATTTCATGCCAGGAGATACAAGCCTTGAAACATTCATTAAAAATAATTCCCATATCTCCTGCTCAGCAGTTGCAAAGCTTTTAGAGCAGAATTATGAGAGATAATCATCCAACCTAATTAATTTCAGTCTTTTCTTCCTATCTTGAAGGAATTTCACAAACTAGCTATTCTAGCTGAAGCTTTGATCACTTCATTCTCTTCACATATGCTACAGGTTTGCAATGCTGAATAAATCTTAATGATACCTTTTCTACTCCAGAAATAACACAGAGGCCAGAAACACAGAGTGCACATATATGGCACTCTCAGAGATTTGCTAGTTTTGATGTGGACTTGCAGGTGCTCTTACCCAACTTTTTAATTTGAAGAGCTAAGGCTTTATAAGAACAACACTTCAAGCATGACTGTTACTGCAAGATTCAGTGCATGTGCTTAGAGACGTTGTGTAGTTTATTACTTCTAGGTAATGAGGACAAGTATAATTTTCCTAAAAAAATAAATCTTTACTGTTATGGTTAATTAAAATTCTGAGCAGGGCACATTCCATAACAGTCCATAGCATACTTGTATGGGCACAAATCTACCTTATAAAAGAAAATAAATGCCATAAAAAAAACCCTAGTATTTGACAGTGAACTGTCAAATCACTGACAGTGAATTGACAGTGATTTATAACTGAATACTGTTGAGTTATATATTATAGAAGAAAAGTATTACAGTATTAGAATATGTTTTATTTCAATTTCTTTGTAGCTTTAATCAAATGAACAACTATTCCTTCGTCTTTGGAGCTCAGCTATCCACATTAGCTCAGCTCCACATCATCCACATTAGGAGCTGAAACAAGCTATTACTGCTTTTCCTCAAGGAAGAAAAAAGTATAGGGAAAAGAAAGCTTCTCTTGTAGTATATTTCCTTTTGAAGCATGAATTATTTGATAACAAACTGTTCTGAGAAAATTAGTTATGAATCATCGCCCATTAATACACTCCAGTGTACTCTGCTCAGCTTTTGTCCATTTATCAACATAGAGTAATTCCAGAAATGACATCTGAATGCATCAAATAATCCTTATTTGTGGGTATTACATTACATATTCTTAATTACAGAAGTCTGAATTGGAAATCCATTCCTACTTTGGCTTTCCACCAACCTTACCTATTCCTTGAAATATTTTGTTTATAAGTAACTGAAACAAGCACTTAGGAAGAATCTGTGCTACTAGAGATGTCTAAAAGGGGTCAGCCCTAGGAAAATACTTCATAGTATTTCCAAGAAGAACAGCCTGCAGCATTACCTGTATATGTTATGCCCTCACTAACTGGGTCTCTGCTGCCTGTCAAAGGACCAAGTTGTCTGGAAGCTTAAGAAAGTGATTCTTAACATAAAAAAGAGAATAATGCAAACAAAAACAAACAAACAAGTGCAGATTCTGTGCATAACAGGGGCACAAAACTCACTGGGAGCCACTCTGCAGGTCTTGTGTGCAAAAGAGCTCCTCTCCTTCATGTGCTGCTGGATCAGCAGCGCAGTGGGAAAGCTGCTTGCAGGCCAAGGGAACCATTTTTAGTTCTCTTTCCAAAGCTCAATAGATGAACAGTAAGGGTGATGGCCGTTGGTAAGGGTGACTGTCTGCTCCCAGTTGGTATTGGTCTACAGGAAGTCATGAGTAATTGAACGAAAAACACACCACAGCAAAACTGTGAAGTTTACTCCATGCTGGACTCTCCTGAACTGTCAGGCTCACAGACCCAACCCATATTATGTGATGAGCTTGATAGCAACCTAAATTATCTCTAGTTTGCCTTTCTGGGCCCTATCCTAAGGTAGCATTTCTTCCTCTCAGGCATAATAGGACAAGTGTTGACATTTTAGTTTTCCCTCAGATTTCTCAATTACTTAACTATATGCTTTCCAATCATGGAATAATTTAGAATTAAATATAAACCAATATATTGGCTCATTTTCTTCATCATTCTGAATACTCTTTTAGATTTGGTCATATTGGGTTCTCTGGGGATGTCCAGAGTTTTCCTTTCCTACTACAACAACCTGTGGGAGACCCCTCACCAGATCTCCTCTAGTGATGAAAATGTCTTTCCAGGTAAATTGCAATTGCGGTTCCTGGCAGAATCAGCTTCCTCAGCCTGGCTACTTCTTTTAAACATATGTTCACATAGAACTGATTGAACAACTCTAAAATATCTGCAAATATTGTATACGTGTTGCATTCCCACCCACTGTGCAGTGCCCACTTCTCTATTACACAGTGGGAAGAACTGCAAAAGCCAAAGGCAAATTGAAAATTTTAAGTTATAATGATGTTTAGAGACAGAGAAGAGAAAATATTGACTCACAGAGAACATTCTCTTCAGGAAATAAGCAAGCTGTTTTGCATAAAGGCAATGCCAATTTAAATCATTGTTTATTGGACTAATTTCATATCTATATTTTCAAATAATATATGGCTTGTGAGCATGTATGAACATACCAGACGTCTCAAAAGGCAAATGCTCTCCCTGTGAATAAATGAGTTCTGTGTCCTGGCCACTAAACAAATGAGAATGAAGATGAAGCATATTATTTACATCTTATAAGTTTCCTTTTTTGTTTCCTAATGACATTTATAGTGCTAGAATCAAAGAAAAATCTTTAGTTTTGCATCAAAGAAATGTTGTAAAATGTAAAACATGATATTTGAAAAAGCTTTTCAGTTTGCTCTTCCCCTCAATCCTTCTCCTTTTTTTGCATTGGAAGCAGTGCTCTGAAAGGAGATTGCACCTCAAGCTTTTATGCTTACTGACAACATGTACACCCTCATCACCTAACACTCCTAACCTATCAACAGAGCGTTCTTTGGGTTGACACAGTCTATTAGACTTTCTGTGTTAAACTGTTCTAGCCTGTCCTGCTAAACAGTTTAAGCTTAATTCACATTACAGATACAAAAATGTGATAATGGATGAAACAAAATATAGCACTGGAAAAGGTCATGGCAAAGAATATTGTCACATTAATTCACATCTAAGATACAGATTCTAGTAAGATGAAGCCATTGAAATCCCAGCTTTGGTCTAGCACACACATCACTGGAGAATCAATTCTATTCAGTTTTACTTTCCATGCGTGCCATCTTAACAAAATTTTTCTTACTGTCACAGAGCTCAGGTCAAGGAAAAAAATCTGAATACATAGAGAACTTCAGGAATTTGAACTTATACCACCCACTGGCATGCGAGGAAAGAAATGAAAGCTTTTTGAGGTGAAATACCAAGTCACAAAAGACAACAGCAGTAGTGACAACATGAGTCCATGTTCTGGTATGCAAGACGTAGTGAAGATTTCTCTTTAGAGCAAGTAAAATGATTAACTCTCAGCTCACACTGATTTTACACTGAAGGAAAGTCAGAAGTTGAATACCATGCAGTGTGTTCTCAGAGTAGTTTTAAAAATATGGTTCAGACAAAGAAATGTTACCCAAAGAAGAGAAACATGATCCTACTTGAATTTAAATAGTCAGTATAGTTTGTTGAGCTTTAAACGGATACAAATCACCAAAAAATGTCCGTAATGGATTGATCCATTTTTTGTTTCCTGTGACATTTTGTCCAATAGTGGAAAGGAAGGCAGAGAATATAAAAGAAGTATTAAAAGTTCAGGACATTGTAACAAGATAAAGCTGAATAAATCTAGGTATAGTATACATTAAAGGACAGGATATCTGGGCTACATCAAACAACTCTGTCACCCGATAACTCAAATTCAAAATTAATCTTAAATTTGAAAGTTACGACATGTGAAAAAGTATGGATACCAGTGTTTCTCTATTGGTTTTCATTTTGTGAGACCCTAGTTGTGGAATTTGGTCAGGCACAGAAGTGAAATGGCAAAATATCTCAATTAATTCTCCCCATAACATCTCCAGAATAAATAACAATACAGATTAAAAGAAAAACTTTGGTTTTGTTTTACACTATACTCAGCCCTTAAGAATCTGTGGTCTGATGAATATAATGACTTGCCAAAATTTGAGATGGATTTTGAATTGTAAGGTTTTTTGACATCAATTGAGTTAAAAGAAGGAATAAACATTCTTGTTTGAGTTCCTTTAAAAAACTTCTCACCTCAGGGCAATGTCAGTTTGTACCCAGATTTAATTTCACATAAATGACTGAACCTTCTTATCTTTTTATCATTTAATCACAGACTGTATCAAATGCCTTTTCAAAAAAAAACCAGGGAATCTTGTTAAGAAGTAACAAAGACGTCTAAAATAACCGCAAGATAGATGCTCTTTACCAACACCAAATATCTAGAGAACATCTGAAAAGCTAAGCTAGTGAGATCTCTCCAGAAAGTTCAACATGATCATATTTCTACATTTTTTTTCTCACTGCTGTGATGTTTTGGTGAACCTTGAAAAGAGACCAAGCAACATTTTGAAGACGAGGCTTCGGCTGTGTTGATGGGAGTCTTCTCAAAGACTTAGATGTGCTCCCATCATGGGGCACAAACTTGGAATATTCATTAGGACACGGCATTAGTGTCTGCTAGAGGGAAAACAAAGCTATTTGCAGAAGCAGATTTCTTTTGGGGAAAAATCTGCAATTAGACACTTGACAAATTTGAACTTATACCATCCATTATCATGAGAAAACAGAAATGAAAGCTTTGCAAGATGCCATGACGAAACATAAGGTGAATTCATGAGCAATAAATGGTAATGAATTTTTCTGAAGGAGAGGAAACAGAGAAAGGAGACTAAGTTTGTTCTTGTAATAAATTAGATTACAAGATCAATTAATATTTCACTAAAAAGGAATGAATAAGTTCTGGTTTCCTTCACTTACATATTCCTTGAACACAGTGTTTATCCTAGTATTCAAATTTTTGTCTTCTAAATATCTGTTCTACCAGTAACAGTATTTTTGAGAGCTAACAGGAATAAAATAATAATTATCATAAATTAGACTGAGTTAATAAGATATCACTATCATAATGTTATATTTAAGCTCATGTTTAACACATTTTTTTAAGTAAGAGTCAAACAGGCATAGATATTGATATTTACAAAAAAGAGAGCCTGGTATTATCAGATAATAGCATATGGAACTATCTCTTTGAAAAAGAAAGTAATTTGAAATTTTGAGAAAGTGTTTTCAAAAGTCCTTTTTTCCCCTTTCCCCCATAGAAACTATTTCCAAAGATATTTTTTATTCCATTTATCCTACATTTACTGAACTGACAGCTAGTGTAAGACAATGCAACAGTTAAACACTAATGGGATAAAATAATAACAAATATAACAGTAAGCATGCATCATGAAAACCAACATTTTAAATGCTATACCTTACCATTTTTATTCGTGATACTGTGTCATTCTACACATTCTGAAAAAGAACCAATAAGGCCAACTGAATTAAAATACTTGTGCTTTTCAGTCTGGCTGTATCCTAGTCTGGCTGTATCCTATACCAAAAGGATCGTCTTTCTTTTAACTAGTGTCAGATTTCATAGTGGAAGCAGATCAAGAAGTCAAAGCATAACAGAGGCTTGACTAGCTCACCTCTGGTCCTATTGACTTTGGCTCTCATGTATCCAGCACTGCACTTTTCATAGATCTGCTAAATCTGATACCAGCTTAATCCTATTACCATCCACTTGCAACAACAGCATCTCTATAATTTAAGGATGACTATTGCTAGCTGAAAGAAGAAAATGATCTTTCATTGGATGTTTTACTGGTCATTTCTGTTTCATCATTCTCTTTTAATTATTTCCTTCTCTGTTTTAAACATTCCTTTATCCATTGGCTATTGAATAAAAAATGGAATAAGGAATCAGGGAAAATGCGTGCATTAAAGACTTTCCTGTGATGTTGAGCTTTCTTTGAGTTTTCTCCTATGTTAACATAAAATAGTGATAGAAATTTTCTCAAATTTTAAATCATCTGATGGAACATTATCTTTTACAAAATGCACCTTTTCAATAAATTTGATCATTACAAAGACTTTTGAAATAGTTTTGTTCCTATTTTCCAAAAAGAAATTAAGAGAAATGTCCACAAAACTCCAGGTAGACATGCCAAGATTCTTTAAGGATAATAAGTAGAAATCAATCTTCCTCTTCTTCATAAAAATCAATTCAATTTGGCTTGATGCAAAAATATTGGATATTTTCATTCTGATTATACCATCCTTGAATGACTTGTGAATGTATTCATTTGCTTGATCACTTACTTTAAAAACAAAGCTCAGTTCAACAGAACGTGCGGATGCATGAGCATCATTTCATGTGCTACCAATAGAACAATATCTGTACTTCAATGCATATCCTATTTCTGTTAAACTATATCACTGCTGTAATCTTGCCAGAGTCTTACCTTTTACAAGATATTCTAGCTTGTGTTATTCTTTCTGCACTTTGAGCCAAAACACAGACTTTCTTTTTATTTGGAGTTTCAGTGAGATTAATAGCTAGAGACATTGCCATTAAAGGCATTTGTGTTTTAGGTTAAGGTTTTAAGGTTTTTTAAGCATGTATAATATAGAGAAGCCCTATTTTCAGGTAGGGACCTTGCACATATGTAAGGACATAATATCTACCTGTATTCTTAAGGCTGTACATGTGAAAACACTTGCATAAAATTTGCATGTGATATTACCTTAATTACACTTGCACTCAGGCTAATTGTAACTGCATATTTACAAATATCACATTGAAAAATCTGATAATTCATTTCATTAAATGCTTGTAGTTATAGGAATGATGAATGTACCTATGATATTGTACTTAAATGAACAATATCAGCATAAATGCCAGGCAGTCTTCAAGTGCAATGAAAATACAAGAAGGATGAAAATTGTCAGCCATAAAGCACATTGTTATTTTCCTTTTTTTATGGGCACATGTCCTGTGGGAGTTCCTAGGCTATGGCTAGTGTATTCCAAAATGGCTTTCAGCATCGTATTTGGTGAAGCATAGCTGTTGAAATATGCAGAGCTAACAGGGAATGAATATGTTGTGTGTGTGCATATGATTGAAAGGACCTCCTAACCAGTCTGTTCCTTCTGTTTAATCTTTGCTCTTTTGTTACTAGGTTCTGTTCACATCTGTTTGTTAGTACATGAGAAGGAAAGGAAAAAGGAAATGAAAGAAATACAGTAAGCTCAGTGGGAAATACAGTAAGTGGAAGAGGAAAATGGAATGTATTTAACCCTTAGACAAGAGCTGAATCAGTCCTGAGGGAAGACTGCAATGGCACCAGAAACTACAAGGAGAGCAGGAACAGCTCCAGCCAAACAGCTTTGGTGGTCCTGGTTGCCCACAGCTCCTCTGCCTGCAAGTTGCTTGACAAAAGCTGGAGGTTTGATGAAAACACTAGGCACTTCTGTTAGTTGACATGTTAGGGTTGGGTATTCACCTTGCCCCTCTCTGAACCATGGATGGAAGAAAGAACAGTGAACAACATCTACCTCGAATGTTAAAGATACATGAGGGATGAGGAAACAAAGGCTACTTCACAACCCAACAGCAACTGCAGAGGCCAGAACTCTCTTTCCAGTGGAGCCTAAGTTGAAGCTGACTCACATGACACTGATAACTTTATAAATAACTGACTACTGACAGCTCATTTAACAGATATGGCATACTATCTTGCCAAACATTCCATTATTTGTTTCTGGAGAAATCCAGAATAGAAAGAAGAAGCGATTAACTATAGTATTGTTCAAATAACATATATAGTGATATTAGGAGAAAATAAATACCTAAAAATCCTAAAACCTTACTTTGATCAAGTAAAATGCACTTACTTCAGTAAATATGAAGCAGGTAAATGGCATTTTTCACACCATATTTCCTCCTCTGTTACTGTTTTCTATGAAACTCCTCCACTTGCAGCATTAATTCATACCACTAATTCATATTAATTGAATATCTTTGTCTCCAAACAGTTAACCTGAACTTTGGCACAGAATTATCAATATTTCAGCAGCACATTCAAAGAAACAAGATGGTCTGAGAGGCAATACAGACTTTAGCATTCTGCAATCTTCTACAGTTTCTAAGTTCTGCAGGGAGTCTAATCAGTCACTAAATCAGCTCAGAGAGCAAGTTTTCACCATTTGAGTCTCATTTTATATGCTAAAAAATAAGAGTAAAAAGTCTTAAGACTTCACCTACATAACATGTGCATAAGAGCCTCAACACCTGGGACTGAATTTATAGATCTCTGGCCTGTGCACTAAGCAGATACCCATCCTTCCTCTGCTCCTTTTTAAATTAAGTAAATATCTCTGTTTAGTAAAGATGTTATCCTCTACATATATTTCGTAGTGCACATAAGAGATGGCAACTGAAACTTCCATAATTTGTAGACATTTTGGGGTAGTGATTTTCCTCATGATACTAACTATATTTTTTGACATTTGTAACTGCTAGCTATGCTTGCAAAATGAATCTGGTACTCTCTAGGATTGCATGGAAAATGGAGAGCTTGGTTTTGAAATCTGACTTCATTCTGAATAGAAACAAGCTTCTTCAAAGGAAAATTTCAGGAGAAAAACAGAACAAAAAACATCCCTAAAAGTGTCAACTGGAACATTTAATTTTCATAGCATTTGATTTGAACTTGCTTGACAGAGTGGAATTTTTCCACCTCATTCTGAAGTAAATTTTGGGTAAAACTGCATCATCTTTAACAAATTTCAGCAGAACTTAATCCAAAAATAAACCCAATGAAATCTCTCAGGTCAACTCCATTCCACTTCAATTGACAAGTTTAGACTTTCCACCATTCTTTGGTGTAAACTTCCTCACATAGGAGGATGCTGATAAATGATATATGTCCTACAGAGAAAACCTACAAAAACAAGTAGGAGTGGAAGTACTGATTCCAGCAGAATTGAAAAGAAAGATTTGTCATAGCAAGTGTGAATATTGCGTCAAGGAACTGACTGATATAAGCAGAAAAAAAAAATACATGTAGGATTTTCAGTTTCAAGGTAGATTTCTCCAAAAGCACATGTCTATGTCTTTTCATGTTTGGAAAGACTTTTCAAGCAGATAATTTAGGTTATGTCAACACTCGGAAACAGGAAATACAATGAAATTATCCTTTGTTTTTCTCATAATTCTTTAATATAGCTGCCTTGGGCAAAAACATAGGAGTGAAAATACGAGGCACAGGCCTCAGTATGAGCTTGCTAACTAAATACATACCTGGACTCCGTTATAGGACCCTGTTATGGGACTCTGCACGCACCATGCTACCTCTGTTTTGCTTAACTATAATGAATAGGGCTGTGTCCTTTTTCACTGTGATTGCTGCCAAATCTAATTACTTCTCTTTACTTCAGAAGTAACTCCCATCTCATAGCTTTAGTAGCAGTATAGACATGCCTTTTATCACTAAGTATGCTTTTTTCTGTGTATATGTGCACATGTGTGAGTGTGTATGGCACAAGATGGGTAAATAAATATGAATAATTATTCTTAATTAGCCATGAGTTGGTTGGCTATACATGCAATTCACCAGTCAGTTGTACATCCATGGAAAACAGATTCATAGAATGATTAAGGTTGGAAGGGACCTTTAGAGATCATCTAGTTCAATCCTTCTGCACACACGTGGTCACCTAGGAAAAGTTACATGCAGTCACTTTTTAGCACATGGCAAATAAGTGTGATCTCTCTGATGAATGAGATCAAATCAACCCCATCAACAGTGAAGTTCAGTTAGAATCACTAAAAGGTGCTATAAATACAGCCTATGTTAAATATTTAATTTGTATGAAACCTTAACAAAATTGAATTAACGGTATACAACAATCACATTTTAAATGTCTTTAAATTTTAAGTACAAAAAAGTGCTTTGGATCCTAGATCTACTGAATGCTCTATTTATCCTGTAAGATGCTATAGCCCCAAAAGTAAACTTTTCACTGTAATATATAGCTATGACCTCCTTTGAAAGGTGCAATCTCTTGCTGGAAAGAGAAAAGTCTGTTTGACACCACTCGCAGTATTTTATAGCTAGCTTTTTTGAGCTTTTTGGAACACCAACCTCATCTTGCTTATATTACAGATTCAAATCAACTCTTCAGATTAAGCTCCTTCCATCTGATGAATTGCCTCAAGTAATCCTTACAGAATTATTTGATTTTGTTGGGATTACTCATTCTATTTGTCAGAAAAATAATAATAAAAAAAGGAAGCAGACTTATTTGTTGTGCTCTTACAAATATAGGATAGAATAGTATCAGTTATAGAAAATAAGGTCAAGCAGCATGTAAAGAAGCCACTAAAAAAAACATGATGAAATATTAACCCAAATGCAACCCAAAGGCAATTCTGTTTTGATTTTATGAAATTTTAAATATGGGTAATCTTATTTCAAGGTATATACAATGATAGTGAAATTTTGCTTGATAAAGAATCTATCTTGATATGTCTTAAATTAATCAACAAATAAATAACAAATTCATCCCTGGAGTTGAAATATTAATAAACAAGAATTTTAGCACTTCGACAAGGGAAAAGAGATTTGTCTAGAAATTCACAATAAGGAATTGAATCTTTTTCCCTATTTAGCCATAGTCTATCATTCAAACCACATAATTGTTCTGCCTCCTAATACAATCATTTAACTAACATCTAGCAGTCAGGTAACATAAAATAAAGTGAAAGGCATAAATTCTCTTTAAACAATCAATAAAAGAAAAAAAAGAGAAATAGTCATATGACTTTTATCTCAGGCAGACAATCCAGGTTGTCTTCAACTGTCAAAATGTTGGTCTATCAAAGTGCATTTTTTCTACTTTTCATTTTTTTTTTTTATTAAGACATGGCACTGCATAATCAGAATATACTATTATATTTTTAAGGCAATACATTCTGAAACATAAAGTGCTTAAAAAGAAAAAAAAGACTTTTATATGGTTAGTGTGCTAGTGTATTATTTTTTGTCATTTGCAGAGTATTTTGAGTTTCAAAGGTTTTTAACTTCTGCTGTTACATCTTAAATTTTTTAGGAGGTAAGCTCAAGAAAGGCTTTTCTAAAGTATGAGCAAAACAGGCTACTAATTGAAGGTTTCTGCATTAATAATATACCTATAAAAGAGAGTCATCTTAGTGGAATGTTGCACTAACACAGATAAACTGCATTGAACAGTGCAGTCTATTTCTCATACTCACATATTCTGCTATTTTCTGCCTGTTTTCAAGCAAAACACTTTCTTATGCTTGCAATCTCATAAACTTTCCTGACGCTCAGAATTCAACAAAAGCTCGCTCAACTGCTTCAGTGCAAATTAGACAGACGTGAGACAAAATGCCTAAATAAAAACTGAGGCAGAGCCTGGGAATCAGGTCTTCCCTCTTCTTTGTCAGTCCCTCATCCCTAGGTGGGATAATTATGTTCCCTGTTACTTTCTATTTGTGTCTTAAGACTATTCCGCCACTAAATGAAACACAGATATATACTAACTCAAGCAAAACCTAACTTGTTATAGGTGCTTTCTGTAGAAAAGGCAGAGGGAGGCTCAACAGTCCTCAGCCAGAGGGGAAGTCAGATGCAGGATTCCCCACATCCCAGTTACTCTTTTTTTGAAGAGAATCTAGCAGGGTAATGTCATGGGAAATATTAGTAATAGCACCTTCTCCTGATGAGTTTTGTGTGGTGCTTGGTTTTTCGTCCAGAGAAGCTCAAAGCAAGGCAGGTGCTTGAGTGTGTGCAAGGATGCTCTGTGCAGTCTCAGAAAGAAGAGCTTCATTATAAATAACTCTGAAGCATGTGTTTAAAGCTCTAAAGCATGTGCTTACAAGCATAAAGTCCTGCTTCCAATCATGCCCAGAATGGTACGATAAAGGTTTGCATATGACCTATTTTAAAGCAATTTTACTGCTAGGAAAAATAAGGCAGAAGCAAATAGGGAAAAGGACAATTACACTACTCAGTTTTAAGGCCCTTCAGTGCCTCACTTAAGCTCTTTATATAGTAAGTGAATTCTCCACAGTGATTCAGATTACCCAAGGTAGCTATTTCCACTAAAACATTGTGAACATTCACCTTAAAGTGAGTAGTATGCAGGAATTAGGTATCTAACTCCTTATATGTCTGTAATGTATAGCTGTCATTGAAATAAATCCACCAAAATAAATTTTAGGTGTCTAAAAGGCACTGCTTGCCTTTTATCTTTCCATGTTGCTTCCAACCAATGTAAAAGGAAGAAACAGCAATAATAGCACTATACTTCTATCTAAAACCTTAATATCAAGTGGATGCTATAAAAGAACCTAAAAAATTGAAGTCTTCCTAGAACTACTTCTCCTCAAACTCTTGCTGTTAAGATCTATTAGAAAGGAATTGTTTCTCACTCAGCCTTTCCTAAAATAACTCATGGTTGGTATTCTGAACAGATTCCTGTAAATAACTGCAATGGTCTCTTCTTATTACTTGAAGAAAACCATAGACATTCATTTACTGTAAATGGTAATCAAAGAATTTACTGTTCTTAACAATGTACTGGATTTTTCTGGATTGTCAATGTGAAAGACATCTATCAATACCAAGGATTTCTGTCTTACAGGAAGCTAGCATTCACACATTATCATTAATTGAGAATACATTCCACCCACAATGGATATAGTACTGGGTAGTTTTTCTCATTCTTTCAAATGAATCAATGACTTATAGGGGAAAAAAATCATGTTTTCATTTGTGACTAATACATATTCAAATCCTCATTGCACTCAGCTTTCCAGAATACTTGCTTAATTATAATTTAAGAAGAAATTGAAAACTTCCATTTAAGCTACCATAACCATTTCTTGGTAATTAAACATCCAAAGTGCAAGTTCAGTGCAAATACAAAGTGAGCATATATACCTGGCAATTTTTAGATTGTTTAGATAGCTGAAGACTTAGTCAATTTGTGCTTCATAAGGAGGTAGGTAGACATTTAATTAACTGATCTAATTTCAAAGTGAGTTGCATATATATCTTATCCATAAGATTTCATGTTTTCAGGCAGAAGTTTTTTTTTTTTTATGCAGAAAGGTTGGTATTATTAAGCATGCCTAAATTCTTTCCCTTGGAAATCACTAGAAGCACTAAATAGCCAAGCTGCTATGTATAACCCGAAGGATATCAGAAGGTGCATGGAAGCTTGAAATCCAGCTCCTCCAGTACATTTTGCCTGATATATCTTTTATCATCCAGGCTGGTTTCAGACTAATAATACCCCTCTGAAGACTAATACCAGCATCTTTAAATAACCCTATGGCCAGACATCCAGGACCATGAATATATTCATAGCTTTTTCCCAGATATAAATCAATGTTTATGATGAAGAAGAACTAGGTCAGAACTTAAATCCTTCACTATAATGGCTTTAGCGTCAGGGGCTGTGATGAGTTGGTAATATTGGAATTCAGGTTTACAGAGAAAGCACCAGTGGCTTCAGCCACAACCACATAAACATTGGTCAGTTCTAACTGCTATACTGAGATCACCTGAGCCTCCCTTGAAAATATATGTCTTGGAGACAGACAATATCACACTACTTATTAAAGGATGTGCAATGGATTCATCCTACTCATATAGATCATATAAGAGAAAATGTTAAGTCATGAGTATTTAGGAACTTTTCTTTCTGCTTGCCCTTGTTGGCGGAAAAAGGAAATTGTTAGGGGTCAACCTGTTGGAAAGCAGGTCCCCACAGAGAGGGACCTGGGAGTCCTGGTTGACAGCAAGTTAACCATGAGGCAGCAGTGCCCTCGTGGTCAAGAAGGTCAATGGGATCCTGGCCTGCATCAGGAGGAGCGTTGCCAGCAGGTGGAGGGAGGTGATTCTGCCCCTCT
>JAUBOD010000663.1:1397748-1409151 GCA_032353885.1 Nothura maculosa
ATGAAGTCCTCTACAGGAGAAAAAAGTAAATGCAGCAATAATTTAGCCTATTCTATGTTATAGAAAGTTTAGATTTCATCATAACCTATATTTTTAAGTATTAATAAATATGGTTTATTTGGTAAAACAAAGACATGTTTCATCCAGAGAATTTAAAATTTTCATTTCATTCCATTTTCCAAAAAATATCTGAATAAAATTCAAGTAAAAAGTATCCTGCAAATGATCATCAGATGTAACTGCACTTCATACTAATTAACTGAGAATTTTAGTCAAAATTAATTATCATTATATTGGGGGAAAAATGTTAGATAAAACATGGTTACAAAAGCAGATTTTTAATAATAATGAGCTGAGAGGAATTTTAATGCATTGCAATGTCATTAGTGGTCTGTCCTCGAAGACAAAAGTTGTTGCTAGATTGTCACAGATTCACAAAAACTAGAGTCCTGATATGTTTATTTGGTCTTTCGTGCAAGAGCTAAAAGTGAAGAAATAGAGTGGGATTGGTTATTCTTAGCAGCAATCTGTAGTTTAATTACTGTATCATTTCTCTCTATATTTTATGCCAGGGTTGTTTTTGGGTATGAGCACTCAATTTACTGACATAGATCCAGTAAGCTAAGACAGAAAGCAGGGCAGGCTGTTTGAAAACTGTTGGAAGTGCAACGATCTTCAGTCTGGCTTGAGTTTCAGCTAGTCTGATCTGTGTACCTTCAGCACCCTTCTAGCTTCACTTAGCTACTCTGAGACTCCATCATAAAGATGAATCCCCCCCAGACCGTCACTTAACATGATCAGCCTGACAGTCTGAATGGACATTTGGGAGATTGCAAAGACTGATTTTTCATATGTTACCAGAAAAGTTAAAAAAAAACATAGCGTAAAATCAGTGCTAGGTCTATTCCAGACTACACATTAAACTGCACAGATACCTGAAAGCTGAGTGACTTGGGAGTGAGCTCACTTTTATGTTATAGCAGCATGAGTATTTTATATAGTACCTTATGGCTAATTGATGGGCATGAGATACATAATGAACCATTACAGCAAATATCACCTTTCCAGGACAGAACATTGTCAATACATTTCCATTTCAGCATGAGGTGCTGGTGGGTTTTTACCTCCCTCAAATTTACTCTCTTTACTCTTCCCATTGTAGAAATAATAACAAGGAAGAAAACAGGAAGAGGAATAGGAAGAAATAGAATAACAAGAAGAAATTTCAAAACCACAAGGGCAGGAAATTGAGAGCCACAAGCCAAGGTCCTAGCTGAGCAGCATTTTGGTCTTTCTTACATCCAGTTGATTTTTCATGCATTGTTATTCATGCCAAGTTCTTTGGGACAGAGGACTTTTCCTTGAACTTCTCTGCAAGTCAGAACCGATCCTCTTGCCCCATTCAAAAACATGAGGGGAGAGATCATTTATGTAGTAGTGTAATTGCTGGTGTGCTCATCCATACACAGGATTGTACCAAAAAAAAAAGTAAAAAGAGAAGACAGATGGAAAATACAGTATCGTTGTCTTTATATTTTGACAAACAGTTTCAAATAAAAATAAAAGACATTTGCATTCTTGTTAATTTAGCTTGATAAGACATGATAAAACACAAAGGATAAAATAAAAGAGGGGAATTTGTGTTTACTGTTTACACTTACTGCCTTTATCATGGGCTTTAAGTAACCCTTGGCCTCTCCCCAACACACTAGCAGCAAACATATTTTACTTCAGTGAAATCTAGTCATCTCTGTGTAGACAGAGATACTCATCTTGCAGTCAAGCAGTGAGTCTGCAAGTGGGTTGAATTCTCTCACATCTCAGCGTGACATAAACTCCGGGGAGCTCTTATGTCCAAGGAGAATACCAAGGAAGGCTCTGGGGAAAATAAAAGCAGACAGTGAATTCATGCAAGTTTGATTCCCTATCCCTTGTATCCATTAGCTGCTTGCACCATTTCGTGGATGTTTAATTTCAGTACATAGATTTTAGCTTTTTGACCTTACTCAGATAAGCACATATGCATAAAGATGATTTGCTCAACCTCAATGATATCTACCTACAGATACTCATCTCTTTAAAAGAAAAAGGTTTAAAAGAGATGAATTTTAGAAGTTGTTAGCCTTAAAAATATTTCTTTTGCGTAATAAAAAATACTTACATAAGCCAAGGCAGTTCTTATTTGCATTCTTCAAATACTGAAAATCCCATAATGTATTTATTGTTCATGAACATTCATAAATTAGTTTATAAATTTAATCTGATAAACAGTCCTCAGGTTTCTCATTTGTCATTACTTTCATTACTGGCTGGGTAGCATGGTTAGTTGCCCAAATGCCTGCGGATCGATTTTGCCTCTTCAATGAATCAAAAGCTAAAAACAAACAAACAAACAAACAAACCCACAGATGTGACTACTGCATATAACCCCTGTTAAAAGATAAACACAGAATTAAAGTGTTTTCCTGCATATACTTGGATTTAGTTCTCATGCAGGGCAGAAAAGAAAAACCCTCTCTGGATACAGCATCCTTTCAGAAAAAAAATGTATCTCGCATGAAAACATTTGCAAAACTACCAAAAATACTTCATAATTCTCTGATGATAAGCAGACTGCAAATATATTCAAAAGGGTAAAGCACTCTATTGGGAATCTGGTCAAACTAGAATGAATGAGATTCATATAAGATATGTGAAAACTTTTTATTTTCCCAGTGAGCAAATTAGTATTTCAACATGTCACTACTCTGACCTGTGACATTCACCTTACATGTGAATTTTGATTTACTGAAGATTTTATATATTGCTTACCTTCATTTTATATGTTACTCACCAATATACAATGGAAAAAATCACCTCAGGATTAAGCTCAGCACAGTTTCAGGGATACATTAATGCCCAGTATTGCATTTCACACACACTGTGGTGTTTTCCCGATAAATCTCTTTAATTTAAGAGTTGTTTGTGTGAGCTTGGACTTCCTACTTTTAAATACAGACAGAGACATAACTATCCAGCAGAAAAAAAATGCACTTGGCTGCATTTATGATTTTACACAATCAATAACTACAGACATAACATAAGTCAAAATTACAGTATCGTGTAGCATCTTGTCACAGTCAGCAAGAGGATGAATTTGGACATAAATTATAGAATTCCAGTTCCATTTTAAATGTCAGTATACAGAATTCTTATATTACAAATAAGAATAATAACCAGTCAAAAACTTATCTCTCCTTCCTATTAAAGTCCCCAAAAGCTCCTGGTTATCAACTATGTTGCCTAAATTTGATGTAGGTGTCACATACAGAAATGAAGATGAATCATGACATAAAACCTTTCTGGTAAACTTCATCTCTCTAAAAGATCTACAGTTGAACTCTATAATCAGTTAAAGTTCCTATAGAGTAAGAGAGATTTGAGAATTAAGAATCTGTAATTCAAACACTCCTGTCCCCATAGACAGCTTATATTCAAACTCCAGAAGGATTTTATATGTATGAGCCCATAAATTTAAATGCTCACTTCTTTTTCTGTTGCTGTCCAAACCTTGCTGCTGACATCGGCATCTGCAATGTAAAAAGTACCAATGTATCCAGGAAGAATGCTCACTAGTGTACAAAAGCATGATCCACACCAAGCCCTCACTCCTCAACTAGATGTACTGATGACAAAAGAAAAATTCTGTGAGACATTTTGAAAATGTATGGGAGAAAGATTCTGGTACAGAACATACCAATACTACAAGGAACACACAAAGGTACAGACATTACTATGGTTAGGTGATATTACAGTATGGAACAAAAAGTTTCCAACAATGCTATTTGTAGAGAAACATTAGGTTCCAAGTTCATTTTGAAAAATTCAGACTGTTCTCCATTATTTTATATTAATGTATCATAACAGGATTTTGGTATTATCACTCTACTAATCCTGTCACCTTGGATTTCTTTTCTGGATTTATGATCTACTTATTACAATATAATCAAATCCATTTACTGTGAGAACACTAGCTGCATGCAGAGGGAATACTTTCAATATTGCACTTGGGAACATAACATTTTATTAGAGAAATGCCCATTGCATCTTTGCACATTCTATTAATCAGCATGCTATACTGCCCAAAGAGTAAAAAAGATACATTTCTTGGTTCCTTTCTAGTTTTAAAAAGGCATAAATCTTCTGTAATTAAATCATTTTTCAGTCCAGGGCAATATTGCTTCTTATTCTTCTGTTGGTGGAACTGGAGGAGGGAAAATCTCCAGAACAGAAAGAGCAGTAAGTCGGTCTGCCCAGGCTCCTGGGGCTGTGGATTGCCTGTTGGAAGAGCCTCTCTCCCACTCATCTGCGGAGGAATCCTGAGCCACTCAAGTCTAAAGCTAATCTCAGTTAACATCTCCTTTACACAAGTCTGTAAATTTTATTATTTAAAAAAAACACAAACAAGAGTCTGGGCAATGTTCAGCTGCAAATTGTATCTATTCTAGTGTGCTACTTTTTTACAGTTAACATCAATGGTAAATCCAACCATGGCACAACCAAATCACACACGTGGCAGCTCCTGAAAATGCCAAAGTTCATTTCAGTCCTAAATTGGCTATGTATGCCATAAATAAATGATGTCAAAGCGTAAGATTGCTTTTTGGAAATAAAGGCAATTATTTACGTCTCACAAGCTACATTTCCTTAGAGAACAGGACATCAAAATTTCCCAGGGAGCTAATTCTAGAAAGCACTTAGCAATGCATAAAAATATTGCTGAACTAGCTCACAAATTCTATTTTATCACTCTAAGACAAAATCTTCAAACTAACCAAGTAAGGAAAGACATAGTGGACTTCAAGACGTATGCACGATAAAACCAGATGTCTTTGGTAAAAATCTCAACCCTAATATAAACTCTGCTAAAAGGAGAGCAGGTAGAGGAACATTTTTTTCACAAAACAGATTTTTTTCAGTTAAGTTGCAACTGGGTTTAATGAAGTTGATAAAGAACGTTTCGAGTGATAATAAAAGATATATTTCTGCATTGTTCTTTTCTATCTAGATCACCTTGTGATTTAAAATATATTCAAAAATTCTTCTCAATAAATCTGTATTATTTTTAATGTTTTTCAGTTAAAAAATTGTAAAAAATTCATTGACTCCTCTTCCATTGACAGAAGAGACGATGGAAAAGAAATACTTGTTGTGAAAAAAAATTACAATATAATCCAAAGACTTAGATCCATGGGAGGGCAATTAATTGTAAAAGCAACTTCATAAGGTATTTACATTTTTACAATAGTTTCTGGGTTTTTTTTTCAATGGAGTTAGTAAATGATGTTTTTATGTGGCTGCTTTATATCTTTTATTTTTTAATTTTTCATAGTTTACTTGTTTTCATTGCAATTATTTGGGAAATAAAATAATCTTTAAAATGTCTGTAAGTCAACATCAAATTTAGTTTACACTGTAGATTTGCCCTCCAATTCCTCATTAGAATCCAAAAGCATTTCCGAATGCTGAAGGACTTCCCATAAGAGACTTCTCACACTATCTGTACTGCAGTGTATTTATAATTCAATTGGATTAACTTAGAATCCCAGTACCTATTTTCTTACATTAAAAAAGGACTTTTTGAAAGACAGATCATGTATTAAGAAAGGACTTTTTGAAAGGCAATACTTGGATAGGTGAATAGTATTTTCCATACCTGCTTGGACATTTGCAGTGGAGGAAGTTACCATAAAGGTGAAGTCATGTCATATTGCTGCTTGCAGCTACTTGTTCTTGAAAGTTGTTATGGGAATAAATTTAACAAAAACAAAAAAAAAAACAGTGCAGAATACTGTTTATAGCAATGTTGTTAAATCCTAGAAGTACAGAATACTGCTTTCCAGGCAGTACCACAAAGGTGTGCTTCTTTCACACAACTTTTCATACCACCCTCATCTATCTGGCAACTCTGTGCGTAGGCAGAGAACAGGATACTGCAGCTCAAAACTGGCAAAACATTCACTATGCAACTCAATGGGAAAGATTCATTTTCATTCTTAACCTCCAACTAGTTTCTGCTAATTTCAGCTAATGAGAGTGCTATAAATGCTATTTATAAATAATTATTTGTTCATAGCAATTAGTAAAAGCAAAGTAGGCACTACGTAGGATTCTCCTCTATGTTTTCCAAGGTAATCTGAAGAAGAAAAATACTGAATGCATTTCAGGATTTAATACAATATTGTCAGGCATTTTTAAAAGCAATGCTCAGTAGAATTAGGTATGTGTCTTTGTTTTACATTCACCTGCTGCCACTGTAAGAGCAAAATTGGCCACTCTTTAGAGTATTAGAAATGCACATCCTGGACTGTCTGTAATAATCCCTTACATACATTAAAAAAACAACACTTGCTCACCATTTTAATTCTGCATGGGTAACTAGGCTGCAGAGAGGCAGATTTGACATTAGATATTTTACATCTATTTTCCTTCTTTACCATCATGACAAGCAGGACAAAGTTCTAACACCCATTAAACCAATCTACAAGCTCACCTTGTAGCTGCTTTGCAGGGTCCAGAAAGTTATTCATAAAAGGAGATAACAAGACACCAAAAAAAGGCACTGTAGTGTGTCTTTTTTCCTTCCTTTTTCCTCTCCCTATTCCAGGTACAGTTCCATAAAATTTGTCTCTGAAATCAGTGTTAACTATTTTAGTGGATCTATTTGTACAGGGCAGTCCAGCAAAGTGAAGCCTTCTGTGAACAATAAGTAAGTTGTTTAGGCTGTTTTCCTTTAAATCCAGGTTCTCCTGAGCTAACTTTGTGGGCAAATAATTGAAAGTAACCAAGTTACCGGAACTTAATGACTCGCTCTTCATCAGCTGAACTAAAATAGCTCACCAGATCTATTTCCCTAGTGGACTGTAAATAGAAAAGAAAATGTGTTTGCTCAAACTTCATTAGCTTAATCAATCATCAGCATCTGGTGGTATCATTTCAGATACACAGCCACAGTTTTCTTTATAAATGGTAATCCTAATCCAAAGTGTTACAGAAAATTCTTGATGTAGAAACAAAAATAATCTGCTTCTTTTTAACTTCGAGTATGGGCTCTTAATACTTATGTGTGGGCTATGGATATCTTAGAATAATATGTTTTTTCCCATTTGCATAGGTGTTAAAGAAACTTGGCTATGCTCTCCATAACACCATCTGTTGAAGGAAGACACGTTATGAAATATAGTAAATATGTAAAAGATACCTAGGAAAAAAAATTCACTAAAGAAAAAGTTTCCGGAAAAGTCTGTATATATAATCAGGTTTTATTTACAATGTGAGAAATGAACATATGGGTGTCGAAAAACCAATCCCTTTGCAGTTTAAAAGCAGTATGGTTTTACTTTTCAATCACCTGCTTTATTTCAGAACTTCTAATAAAATAGATTTACTATCATCTGGATTATTATAATAATGAAAAATAAACCCCAAACCTGGTACAGCTTTTACTGGGAGTATAGAACACAGTTATACAGAGAGAAAAGCAGCAACATTTTGCAGATCTGGAAAGGATTGATCCCTCAGACCTTTCTTCTTTTGGGAGGTATTGGAGATAGGGAGTAAAGTGCATCATTGGCTTAATACAAGTTATTAACTCTCCCAGCAAATGGTTTGCAATGATAGGCGATCTGCAGGACTCAGTCCTTTACCATGACATTTCATGGATCTAGTGAAGGCTCTTGGAATTTGTAGCAATGTACTTGAAACACAACTTGATGACTTATTAGATTTTAGGTGACCTCATAAATTTTTTTTTTCTATTATTCTAATGAAAGAAGACCTCTGACAGAGATCAAGCCCTTGCCATAGAGAGATAAGGAAAAGATAGGAAATGTTCCAAGGAGCTTTTAATTTTGAGTGTTTATATCAGTGCGGAGAGACCTTTAAAAATGTTACACAGCTGTTGGGTAAAGCAGAGAGTCAGGGAAAAACAGGTAGAAGAGGTGGATCCTGTCAGCAGTGCTATGGCTAGTTCACACTTTTATTATTTTAGAGCCAAACAGTTCCTTATAGTTTCATGAATAAATTGAGCCTAGTGTTGTGTATTGTATCTAGTGAATTCCACTTGCTGGGAGTAACAGAAATGGCAGCCTTGGGGAAAGGTGTCTTGTATCATGGTAACATCCATTCACCCAAGATTCTGCTAAGAGGTTTGTCAAAATGGTATAAAAACATGAATGTGCCACCCCAAGCACTTAACTCCCTTCAGGGGAATTGTCTCAAGCTTTGTGGCAATTGAGTTCAGCCCACAGGCCAGAGCTCATTTGTGGCAGACACCAACTAGATATTCATCACTGCTCTTCATATGCCCTGCTAGCTTGGACAAAGGGAAGAGTGACACTGAACAGGTCACTGACTCAGGAGGAGCTATCACAGCAGCTCATGAGCTCAAGAGCTCTTCTTGCCTGCCCAGTGCAGAGTGTCACAAAAAACACAAGTGAGAGGTCATTCCTGAAAAATGACTAATCAGTGAAGACAAATTAGTATTTTTTTTGCTGAAGAGATTAATTCTCAACCAGGAATATGAATTCCAAACTGCGGATCTTGTGCAAGCCTATTGGATGATGTTGATCATCTTTTGCAACATGAGAGTAATTAGAAAGAACAGCACAACCCAGTCACCTTCATTGACACATACACAGTATATACAGTACAAAGTGTACTAAGAGCACAGTAAGGAAGTATTGTTTATTCCAGTTCATCTAGAAGAATTGGATCAAATTGGTCATTTTAATTATTTTGCTGAATCTGAACCTCACTCTTTTTTTTTTTAGTATTAAATTATCCTTTTAACGTGATAACATAAAATTATAATATATATATAAATACATGTAAAAATACTACATGTTTTTCAATGACATAAGAGCAAATAGGAAAATACAAGAAAATATTTCAGATATATTACTCATTTTCATGTGACAATCCAATAAAAAAAAACTAATCACTAATGTGAATAAGAAATATTACTGTTATTTCCATATAGATTTGAGGAAACCATTTCCAAAGCACCAATTTTAAAATTAAAATTGCCAGTGAAGCATGTCTTTTAATAATTCATAACTAGCACATCTTTAACTTTTATTCTTGATGAGAATGAAGTTAGATAACATTTCTAATTTTAGGTCTTGTGTTTAAATAGAAATGTTAACATGAACAATTTCTGTAGCACTTTTTAATTGATAGCAATGCAAGAAAAAGAAAAAAAAAAGCAGCAGAAACTTGAACACAATGCCGCGTTTTATATCTAAGAGAAAACTTTAGCAGCATACAAAGTAGCATGAAAATCTTCTCACACAACAGAAAAAGACAATAAATCTAAACCAAAAAAACCCACATCTCCTAAAACCCAAACCTGCCTTTTTCGTGGAGTCCAAGACTATGCAAAAACTACAGTTCTATGTCTCTCCAAAACACCAGTCAAGCAGAACAGAAATCACTAATTTCTTGGCTCATCTGATCCATTATCCCTGATAGCCTTTTATCTGAGTGCACAGGAGAAATCCAAGCAAGAACCAGACTCTGCTGCCCAACTCACTGCTCATACCAGCTACAATCGCCTGGCAATTCCCCTATGCTCTTTACTAGCTCTGAATGTGAAGATTAAGAAATTCTTAGAAATAGCAAGGAATTGGTGACTGCTTCAGGAATCCTGCAGACCAGACACAGAGGAGACCCTGGTGCGGGATGCTCAGCTACTTTGTCTCAGCAGAAGCCAAGCTACTGCCCTTTCACCATTTGTTTCTCAAATAAAACACGACAAGTCTCTATAAGTGCTTTACAATGCCTGACGAACAGTCTCTGCTCAGTTCTGGGCCTTAGTATCAAAACTCAGCACCACAAAAGCTGTCACTATGCCCTGGGAGATCATTAAATTCAAGCAGAGAAAATTCTCTGTGTTTTGGGAGAAATGGAAGAATTGCTTAGGGCACACAACCAAAATAGTAATAAAGATTTTGGACAAATGATTCCATCTGTGAAATATCGAGCAGAGAAAAGAAGAAAAAATATATATAATTTTCCTTCTGCTCTATTTATTCACTAATAAACTGAGGATTATTTTGGTTATATAGATCTGTTCTAATTAAATTTTATATAGAGAGAAAGAAAGAAACTGCTAAGAAACTGCACCTTTTTCCAGTTTATCTTTGTGTGGCTTACATTCAAAACTCTGAATGCAAAAAGTAAAAATAACACAACAGGAGCAGTCTTACATTTAGAACTTTAAAAATATACGTTTCTTCCCTATTTCAGGTAAGTGGCAGGCAGTTTTCAGCTAGTCAACCACACTCCCACAAAGTAACTGCTTGTTCCAATTATCTCCTCCAAGGCCTGAGTAGGTACTCAGTTCTCCACCTCCCAACACACAGAGGTGATACAGGATTATAGCTAGGAGATAGGATCAAAGCCCTACCACATCTAGTCCTGTTCTGGGCCACCACAAAACCAGGTTACTCTTATTTTCAATGAAACAAATGATTATGTACAGCTAAACTCCCATGCATTTCTGGGGCTTAGTGACTGACTAATGTTAGACTCTCACAAAGTCATCTTGATCCATTTTAGAGTGATAAAATGTGTTTTGTTTTGTTTTTATGAAAACTTTTAGAAGATAAATCTTTGAAAGACAGACTGAAGCTTATGTCTCCAAAAAAAAAAAAAAAAACAAGTAAAGGTCATAGCACATGCATTTCTCAAAAAAACTGATTGTAAAAGCAGTGAGCTAGAAAATGGAACTGATGCTTGGCCTCTTTAGCTTGAGGGACTTAAACATTACGTCTATATGCTATGGAATAGTGAAAAAAAAAAAAACATAGAAATTCTCAGCCCTTTGGTTGAATCTGTGGTGAAAAACCGTAAAGAAGTCAAAATTCATGAGTCCACAAGAAAAATAAGCAAGAGTGACTAATTTAAAAATCTACCATTTGAGGCACTCTGCTGCAAATGAAGGATCCTCAGCTTGGCATCCTCATAACTACATATTATTCACAATAAATTTTGACTATACATTTGAAACAAAGCTTTCATCACTATCCTCATCTCCTCCTTTGACAATGGTGCTTCCTAGTGCAAACAGAAGTGCTCATCACAACAACGTTGTAGCCACACTGAATCAGTCCATCAGCCCACACACCTAGATCTCCAGGATTCCATCTCCAGTATGGACCAAAAGCAGATGCCCAGGAAAAAGTTATAAGATATGAGGTAACAAACATGATGCAGTACTGTATATTTCTGTGCTATTAATCATTTGGACAGTGACACAATAACATGATATTCTTTGTGCATCTCCTGAATGTACCTCCTCAAATTAGAGTCCTATTTAGGAACCTTTCTCATTTTTTGGCTCTACTTCTAGATATCAGGCTT
>JAUBOD010000663.1:1409251-1424775 GCA_032353885.1 Nothura maculosa
TGAATGTACCTCCTCAAATTAGAGTCCTATTTAGGAACCTTTCTCATTTTTTGGCTCTACTTCTAGATATCAGGCTTCTGTTACCGATCAGTGCATCAGGAGGATTGACTTTGCTATGAATTTGCCTCCTGTGTATAAATTGGAGTCTCTGGCCTGCATGTGGGCATCCAGGCAAGGTGTTTCCAGCAGTTTTCCTCTAAGAGAAAAAGGCTGAAATTGTTCCTGGGCCACCATTGAGAGGCTCCTACAAGCAGTGGGATGCGAAGATCTGCATGTGCTTAGTCCCTACACATCTGTGGCAACTGGCACAAGCAACCCAGCTGCACCACGCAGATAGATCCATCCCTCTCTACACTTCTGCAAATGCACATGCAGCAGAGAGCCTGGCTGGCCTAGTTACTTACAACGCTTTAAAAACCCTACTCATTTTTTTCCCCTCTATTCCCTGCAGAAAATGACCTTCTAACTCGAGGAATAGCAGAAGGAGAGGGAAAAGACAGAAGTGCAGTGAATCATGAAAACAGCCATAATTTCAGAAAAGCCTAAGAACAAGGGAGAAAAAAAGAAACTAATTAGCCATAAGATTAGCGTCAATTAAAATTTAAATGTTAGAATACTGAAAAAGTGTTCTAGGAAAAGCATTTGCATTACACATACATAAAAACTAGATCATCTGGAGATTCAAATGATCCATGGATAACTCAAATTATCTTATTTTAGAAAAGGTTAATCATGTTTAAAAACAATCCAATCACTAGATAGATCAGGAAATATTAGGGGACCTTTCATCTTGATTTACAATGCCTGAACATTATTAACTAACTAGCTATTAAATATCATGTGTAAATAGGCCATGAGTTTAAATGCAGCTCACTGTGAACGAGTGCTGTTATTAATGGGAGCGTAAGTAAATGCATGCTTGTGCACTGAGTCATAAAAACGTACAGAAATGGTAATCTATCCCATTTCCAGACGATCTGTGATTACTGAGTACAAATTCCTGCACAAATTAAATTCAGCTATCTCAAACTGGCTTTGGGAGAATAAAATAAAATATTTATCAAACACCCCAATTAGCATCCTTTATGCCCAGATATGCTTCAAAAGATCCTGCCAACGGTCAGCTCCTCTGCCTCTTGGCCTCAGCCACTGTCTGTGGAATGGGAATGGACTGAATTAATACTAAAGTTTGTCCAGTTCTGACATTTTTCAGAAGGCTTTGTATCCCCAGCATTTTTATTGTTTCAATGTGTAGTCCTCGCCCATGACTCCCCAAACAGGATAAATTCACTCTGAGTGTAGTGTAGTGGCTTCCCATCAGAAACCAGATTAACTTTATTCCTTAGTGCCTCATATGTTGTTTATATAATGGGCTTTATCAAAGGTGCTTTCTGGGTTTTGGGGTTTTTTTTGCCTTTTTCCTTTCCCTTATCCCTGAAGACTGGTTTTAAGAACAATATGACATAAATGCAATCTCTGTTAGTTAACATTAAAAGGACTACATTTTTAAGGACCCCTAATGGCACACTATAATTACATATGTAAGACGCAATTAAATAACTGAGACTGTGTGTGAGATTGTGTGCAAATACTTCAAAAGATTTAATTGAGTATTGCCTTAATTACTGTAGTCAGAGGTTAGGCTAGATTTACAGACTTGGGTCTTTTGTGGATTAAGCCAGATTGTAGGTGTGAGCCATTGTCCCAAGTTCTCAGCAGCATCAGGAATTGCAAGTATGCAAACAACTGAAAAGAAATTACATGTGCCCAGACACTGTTGAAGGTCTCCCACCCAAGAGGATCACATTCTACCTGCCCATCTGGGCAAGCCCATAGCGGCCAGCAGAGGAAAACACATTTCCACATGAACTACTATGTAGGAGACAGCCTGCATAGCAATTATAGGAGGGCAGAACAATTTCCTTTGATGCCTTTCCCTGCTGTCACAGCTGTTCTGGTGTCCCATGTGCAAGATTTTGTGGGCAGGTGCAGCCACCTTGGAAGGCCTGTCAATGCCCAGGTATCCCCAGCAGGCAAAGCTGCAGAACTTGTAGAGGCCAGGAGAGAAACAGAAAGATTTTCCTTTCTCAAGTGAGTGTTGTTCTGCCTATTCTAGTGTGCTTGCTCAAGACAACATGTTTCAAAGGAGCATATGAGCGGTCTGGTCTACGAGCCTGATTCATAGGAGAGCACGCTGAAATGAGTAGTTTAAGGACCTGTTATTTACAGATTTACTTCCAGAATAAGTACATCTGAGTTTGACCAGTAAGACAACCATGGTAGTGATTCCCTACAGGTTGATTAGGATTTTTATTTTCACACATATTTTAGGGAGTCTTTAGAATATAAGAGAACTTTCAGACTAAAAAAAACCTACTTGACCACCTACATAAATCCATAATTTCCCCAAATTCCTCAGTCATTTACATTGTTGTTTTAACTACTGGTCAGATCAGCTGCAATTGTACAATGTAACCTCTGCCTGTGACTGTGAACAGAGGCGGTCATTTCCTATAATTTGAAAAGTATATTGAAATAGCTCTAATGTATCTTATACCTATTAACTGATCGCAGTTTCATATTTTGAACATAGCCATTTATGAAATTAGAATACAAGTGTCTGGTCTAACCCACACCCAGTTTACTTGAGGCATGAAACCATTCTGTTTGTGAACGGCTCTGCCTGGTTTCCACAATGCTGTTGCCAGCTATCCCAAACAACCTATTTGACTACTAAATCATCATCTCTGATGAAAAGCAGTGTTCTTGCAAGATAAATAATGTTATATATTGTACTTGTTTCCCCACTAGCATCCCAAAAATGTTGTTTTAATACTGTTTGCATTCATAAAGCCATACAAATGGCTTGAAAAGTTTTTTTTCAGCAAAGCAGACACAATTTTGATTTTACCAACTTCTCTTATCTCCTGAAACAGTCAATGGCTGCTCGCACTAGGCCTTATCTCAAAAACACAGATTTACTTACTTACAGATAAGCTATGTATGCCCCTTTTGGGTCTTCAGTATATTGCTGTTCTTCCACAGGCACTCTCTCTGCATTATAAAGTGCATTTAAGTGCAATGCAATGTATTTTCTTTTCTAAGGTACATTAGATATTAGATTGTAGTTAAGATAGAATAATAGCCAGATTCTGATTCCCTATACAATGTACAAAGCTATGAAGTGACTGAGTTGTACATATAAAGATAACTCAGAAAATATACTTCATTCAAACTAGTGCAAATCCTAGAAAAACTTCAGCAACTTCAAGCAACTTCTAGTAACTTCAAGCTCATAAATGATCCTATGGATATAGGAATGATCCTATACCTAAATTCTGATATAATTGCAGAACAGCTGTAATGCAAGTCAATGGAAAAAAAACCCTCAAAGTAAAATCAACTCTATGCAAGGGAAAGAATAGAGGAAAAGTCTGTTTTACAGACCAAAATAGTGCAAGACAATTCAGAAAAATGGAAATGCACCCTCTTCCCCCATTCACATCTTTGATTCTTATATATCTGACAATCTTTTAGGAATCATGAAATAATTGGTAAAAAATTCTAATTGGTTTTCATTACTATTTGTAGCAAATATGCATGTTATTAATTTCATGTTAAAATAATATACCAGCAATATATTAAATTATACTATATACGACCTGTCTGTCTAAAAGTCACAGGTATGAGTGTATTTAAAATATTCCTTTAATTCATTCATTGTCATTTCACTACATTTTTTGAGAGTCACATAAAATCACAGAATGTCTGAGACTGGAAGAGGCCTCTAGAGATCCTCTAGTCCACCCCTCTGCTCAAGTAGAATCATTTAATTTATAGGGATTTTACAACACAGCATTTTGGTCTTTTGCCTTATATGCTAATTCTAATAGATTTCCTTCTGTAAGTCACTGATAAATCACATATAGACACATCACAAGTCACATATAGCCACCGACAAATTTAATATCTCTACACACAAGCACACAAAGACGTGTATATTGGATATTTATATACCAAACAGATAGATGGATGCATAGTGGATGCATAGATTTTCTTTTAAAAGTTAAAATATAATTCAAATGAAATAAGTAAAACCAAAATCCTTCTTCAAGTATGAACAGTATGATTTTTTTCCCCATAAATTTATTTTAAGCTGCAAACTCCCACAGAAGTTTTAATGTGGATAAAACTTTTTTTTTTTAAGATGACAAATAGTCACATTGGAGGCATGCTTTTTGCAGCCACTTCTAAAGATAGTGCCCTATTTTCACCTTCCTGCATGGTAATGTGGCTGCCTTCATCCCATGTCTGCTCAGACTGCATCAGCTGGTAGCGAAGGTGCAACATGTACCTGATTTGAGTGTACAATGGGTCTCTTGAAAACTAGACACATTAATGCCCTCCCATAAAGGGCATTAGGTAGTTGTAACCATAGCCTGGTGAAAGGAGTGGCATTTGCACATCTTCCATTTTTATTGCCTTTTCTTTCCCTCATCCCTCTGCACTATCTGCCATCATCACATGTGATGATTGGCAAAACCAGACCCAACCTCCTTCTGTTCTGTCTGACTTTGCCACTCCAAATTCTGGCTTTATTTTACTCTTTCTATTTTTTAACTTTCTTTTTAAGTGTTTTTTTCTTTAGTCTAGTTCTCTCATTTTAATTATAAAAGTGCCCCACTGACTATAATTTTAAAAAGTGTTTCAATATAATCAAAGACAAATTACTGAAAATTAAAAGTCCTGCTATATGAGAACTATTTCTGTGAAAATGTTCACTTTTGGAGATAAACAGAGGGAAAAGTAAGCTTTACTCTTAGAGAAAAAATTATTCATTTTTGAAAGTGTTGAAAACCGCCTCCTTTCTCCAGCATCTTAAAACATTTTTGGAAATGTTCTATTGAAAATAGTCAAACAATTGCCTCTTACACTGAAAAATAAAGAAGAAGACATTAAAATTTGGTTTTCATTGGAGGAAAAAAGATCAAAACAATAAAAATCAACACAAAATAAACAAAATACTTTCAGAAAATTAACAACAACCACTTATTTCAAGTGATGGATTTTAAAATGAGAAGAGGCCTATCAGTCTGAGGAGCAATTCCCTGGGCCCTTCTGACCACGCAGCATGCCGCTGCCTACATTACCTTCACAATACTCAGAGCCGCTCAAGAGGCCAGGAGCTTTTTCCTCACTCTCAAGAAGATGCCTATCAGCTCACTATCTAATGGTCAAGAAGCATTTAACTGGAGGACTAACAGCTTCATAAGATACAGGGAGATCAGATGTAACAATCCTGCCTCCTCAGCAAAGGTGGGAGCACATTACCTAATTTACAACTCCTCTTAAATTAGGACTTAAGATACATTCTAATGCAATTTGATCTAATGCATCCTGATACTAGGTTATCCCGCATGCATATATGTGATTTTATGCTCTTTTTTTCTATATATACACATATAGCCATATGTGATATGTGCATATATACATATATATATACATAAAATACTGTCCATATAATTTGTTATATTTCTCATGTGCTACAAATTTTATGGCACAAAGCAATACTCACTACATTGCTCTGCCAGAAATTGGTCCACCTCATTCCACCTGAAGTCTGGAGAAAGCAAAGGCTTAACAAGGCAAAGCATAAGCCAACTGAGCTCAGGCCAGCAGTGCCTCTAGGGTGCATTTCTTATTATTTAAGGACATGTCAAAAGGTATCACTCCATGCCCTGATGCCTCAGGGCTGCCTTTTTCTCCTTATATGTTCCTGGACACCCCAGAACACGGTAAAGATAAGCACTCTGGAAGGTATAAAAGGGAATAGACTATTTCTACTGCCCATAAGTCTACCTAGAGTTAGCGTGAAAGCTTCAAAAGAGAAGTAGACCACCACATGGTGCACGCTGCATTACATAAATTGCAAAGGTAAATTGACAGCAACAGGACTTGATAAATATGCAGATTTTCTCACATCTAAATAGAGATTTTTTTACACCTTCCTCCCAAGAGCACCGGCATCCATTTGGGACAGTCTAGTGAAACAGATGGAGAACAGATGTGACACTGCCTGGCTAGTCGCATGCGCCTTGGTGTGGCAGGATTAAAAACACAGCTTGGTTTAGTGAGAAACTCATTACCTAATTTTAGAAACCTAATTTTAGTTAGGGAATTCTATCTTTAAAATGGAAAACAGAAGAAGTGTGTCTTCTTAAGAACTGTAATCTATGGCAAAGCACCAGGTTTTATTTAATTTTTACTGAGACTCTCCTCCATCTGATTATTACTGTCTTATTTTTTTTCTTTTTTAATAGGGCTCTGTGTCCCTGGTATACTATTCTGTTCTCTACACTTACCTACACTCACATACCAGTACTGATCCAGTAATGGTGCACAAGTGTAAACATAGGTTGTTCAGCTTAGTGTTGTTTTCCTCCACGTCACTACAGTATTTCCCTAGGACCATGTTTCAAGGCTTGCACCTCTGCTGCCTTAATAGGAAGTGATAACGAAATTTTAAAGATGCTGTTTTGAGGCAGAGAAAGCTTTTCTTCTTTCCTACTCTCCAATACTTCGCATCCTCTCATATTATTCATAAAATAAAAATCCTTGTTGGTTTACAAGCAGTAGCAGTCCTCCATGCCAAGAGAAAAGAGTTATTTTTAAACACTTTTGGGAAAGTATTTTAGAATAACAACAAAAAAACACCACTTATGTTCAGACTGGTACTTGAAAGGCTTATAGAGAAATCTTTCCTGACATCTGTTTCATGAGAAACCTAAGCAGCCATTTAAAACCACCCACATGGTTGTATAAAGCCTTGTTTGCACAGCAAGTTTCCTTGTGAATCATGATTAAAATCCCTTTCTGTTCTTTACATCATATGCACAGTTTTGTAGCAGGCACCCACATACAACGTTTCTTAGAAAGAAGAGCTCATGGAGAAAACACTGTTGCCAAGGCAACATTTCTGTATTCTGAGATGCTATCATACTACATCTTTCTCATCTTTGGTTTTTGTGGACTGCAAATGCCATCTTTCCTCATTCAAGCTGTCAGTTAGGCTCTCAAACTTCGTTCAGGATTACTTTCATTCTGTGATAGAAACTCTTTGCATTAAATTACAGACTACTGCAACACTACTGTACCTTAAACACTGCTCACAATATTCAAGTGCACAGATATTGGCTTTTAACTTTATAATAAAGACATTTGTCTTCAAATATTCAAATATTGATATGTTCCCCTGCTACTAATAAGACTTCAGAAAGCTTTCTGTTGACTCTGAGACAGACCTGCAAATAAACATCAGCAGTTCTCTTAATATCTCTATCTCTGCATATCTGGCAAGGTATGATTAATATTACGAACTTAGGGCTGCACTTAAGTCTATTGAGTTACTAAATTGATTGACACATGGAAACAATTATTAGCACCTGTAACACACCTCAATTTGCTGCTAAATTACCTCTCTATGTGCTATCTTTAGCAGTGGTTGTGAAGCCCCAATTACAGCTATATCAACTATAGTGATATTCCCCATACCTAAATCATCAGAAATGAGGAAAGCAGAAGTGAACAGAAAGAAAAAGTAATAGGTGGATAAAAGAATGCATGAAGAGCAAGATTAAACAATAAAAAACCTAAGATCTTGATTTAATTCAAGACTTTCCTGTCTGAGGTCCAATAACAACATCTTGTGCTCAACAAGATTTTCTGATGTTACTTCACAATTTCACAGCCCTAGATTCTTCTGCCACAGAGAGCCACTGTTAGTATCTATGGGAGGAAGATGATCTTGGGTTCCATATATCTGTGGCAGAAACACAGCTATCCCAATTGGAACTACCTGCCTGGGATTAAATATCTAAGGCCATAGTAGCCAGGGCTCTCAATTACTTCCAGTCTTTCATGAGGCAGAAAGGTCTCATGATCCAGCAGAAATTCAGCTAATACCTGAAGGTCAGACTGCTAAGGAAGTGGAACCATGAGAAGGTTGCTCAAAATACTTCCAGCCATGTACCAGAAAAAGCATATTGGACAGATTCAGGAAAATCACATCCTAATCTGCACCTTCTACTCCTCTGAGACCATACGGGGTAGCAGTCACTAGCCATAGTTTCGAATAGTAACATATGTACAAAGTGTATGTACAGTGCCAGCTCAGAGTTCAACTTTTTTTTCTCTTTTTTTAAAAAAGCAATAAAATTATAAGTGATGAAGGTTTTACTGGTAGCGTATATACACTGGAAAAAATCTATGGTATTTTAAATCAACTCAGTACTATACAGCTCAGCCATTACATACATTAAAGAAATGCAGAGCTGCTAGAAGGCATTTAATTTTCACATTTTGGAAAGTTTAGCAGTTCTCCTGAGCTCCTAAGTACTTGAGATCTTTAAATTTCTCTCTCAAAGAACACATGCACTATTAATTTCGACTATGCTTATCACATCCCCAGACTTTGTACCATGAAAGCATACTTTTAAATATAGGATCTTTCTATTATTAATACTGCTCTGACAAGTCATAATATCTAAAATAACCAAAAAGTACATTATGTTCTTTATAAATTACAAAGAATTAAACATAGATACTAGTCTTCAAAGATTAAGGAAAATTAGGCAATGTCAGACAAATCACATATAGAAAATTTTACGCATTAAGTTTAGGATAAATCGCATACACAGCATTTCCTTTAGTTCTCTCTACCAAAAACTGTGAACTAGTTAATTTTTTTTTAAACTTTTGAGTCCTTCATCCATCAGAAGTAAATTTTTTTCCAAGGATCTTTTTCTTGGATGAACCAACAATCCTGGGAAGTAGATCACTCCAGAAATCCACCCATTTGATCCATTGATCCATTTGATCCATTTTCCATTCATTTGGTTCATTTGATCCAGAAATCACTCCATTCACATTCCAGACTCCAGCAATAGAGAATGCCACCTAGGGCTTTGTGAATATCACTGTTTTAGGGCCAGTTACAGAAGGATATAAGCAGCCCTACTCTTCTGGATTTTGAAAAGGCTGGAGTGAAACCTTCAACACCCTCTAAAGATTGCTTTCTTTGGATAATTATTTCAGTCATTTTCCTGACATCAAATAATATGGAAACTGAAGCCATTAAGGCATTTTCTAATGGGAAAGAGAGAAAGTCTCAAAGATATAATTGGTTGCAAATCTGAGTAGCTGCACACATTTTTGCAGGCATCTGAAAGGATTTTTTAGAGAAATTCCAGATTATAAATGTATAGAAAAACTTCACACATCCTCTTTTTCAGGAATTACTCAAACAGGACATTTTCCTTCACACCTCCATCATTTTACAATCCATGCAGATAATTTTAGAGACATTAATGAGCATCAAAGTCTCTTCAGTAAAACATTATGATTAAAACATTTCACTTTGCTGATACAGCAAAACTCGGAAAATAGAAATATCTCTACATTTTGAAAGTCATTAGTTAGAAAACTATAGTTTCTGGCTCTAACTGAGACTCTCATCCTGATTTTTGCCATATGAAAGGAATACAAGGATTTTTCCCAAAAAGATTTAAGATTATAACAATGCAAGCTTTTTGCCTTGTTTAAGGGGAAAAGAAATAAAAAAGAAAAAGAAAACGTCTCCTATCTCCTCATTAAAATGAATCCTGCCCTGATATACAAATCCAGAGAAAAATCTGGAAAATTCTTAACAGGAAAAATATTCAGGAGATATATCCAAAAGAATTACAACAGTAGAGAACAAGCATGTCATCTATCAGGCCCACTGTCAGCTATAATACCCAGAACGCAAAAAAACTGTAACCAGCAACTGAAGGTAGACTGTAACACACAACATCTCACAAGGGAGGAAGATTAGACCTCAACTTACAGGTCATGCCCTATTTTATATCAAGCAAAAGCTTAATTGTAGTTAATAATAATATTGCACACTATTACTTCAGATCTGAATTGGTCATTTGAATAATATTCTCTCTACACAACCATTAGAATCATTCCTACAAAGACTGCCATTAGGAGACTGCTCAACAGAGTCTCCTCTTGAATAAAGTTTTATCAGGATGCAAGTCCCCAGCCTGGAAAGAGCATGATGTGGTTGCAGATATGCAAACATTGTATTTTTCTTTATTCTTATTGCCACTGTCCCGTCATCACATAAATTTCACAGGGAGAAACAAGAATAAGAAAACAAAAAATGAGGATTGAGTATGATTTATATCAGCAGACAGACCAATTCCTCCTTACATTTCTCTCTCCAACTTCCTCTCTTCCTGGGGATAGCCAGTAGGAATTAACATTTTTAAATTATTTTATATTAAAGTGCTTCTGCCTGCAGAAAACCAAAGCACTTTCAGGAATACAGTTATCCAGAAAAGGCTACTTTCCAAATTTAAGGCATCTATATGCACCTGTATTTAGATAGTGTCTCTATATTAGGGAACTGATTTTCCCTTCCCAGATCAGTGGGTCTCAGCATGGACATCAGACAAATTCATACTGCATTACAAGATTTCAGGCAATGGATGGATTTACTTTAAGAGTCATGCGTCTATATGTAGTACAAAATTTAGTTATGAACTGCTGTTTTGTACTGGGTATCTAATATAGCATTTCCCAAAAAAAAAAGAAACCAACAAACAAAAACAAGCCCATGAGCTACACGTGCAGGCATTAAAAACAGATTGAAATTCCAACAAGTAGAGAATGAAGAAAAGAATATTCAAGCATTCCATCACAAATATTTTTAGTGTTTTTCTTTTTCTTAGACCTTTTATATAACTAGTGAATGTTCCAGCAGAAGCAGTTTTATTTTTTAAAAATGACAAGATCAATCCCTCATTTTTTCAAGCTTATTTTGTAGTAATTTAGTTTAGATTAAATGTAAGTCTTCTTTGAAACCTTACTAATGCAGAAAGAGAGGTAATATGGAAAGGGAATAATCCAGGAGGGGAACACCAGAAAAATGCTGGACCAAAAAACATCCTCCAAAACACAAATTAAAACTGTTGTAATAAATATGGACAGACTCAAAGTACACGTGCAAGAACAATATGAAAGAAGAAAGCACAAGCAGAGAAGCCACAAGAGAATATATATAGGCCAACCAGAGAACTGCGTACTAAATAATCCTTTTCACTCATACGACATATTTAAAGATAATGATTGAAATCCCAGTAGACAGTTCTCAAGGCTCATTGCATAACAAGAACTGGATTTGTTGATGGAAGCCGAGAAAAGATTAAGCAGAGATTTCCAGGGTCAACCCATTTCCCAATCATTCAGATTTGTTGCAATTTCAAATGCTTTCTTTGCAGATCTACTGTGGATAGCCATGGATAAGCTTTAAATACAGTAAGGGATTAGACAAAGCAGTATCCTGTTGCTGTTGCTATACTTAGGTCTTTGCCTGAAGCACTTCCGTACTTTCTCTGAAATTACAGGATCAAAATTGGTTATTTTAGGATACCTGAACCAGAAGGTGAGTCTGATGAATTTAAAAAGGAGATTTTTTGTCAGTTAGAGCTAATCCATGTCCATTTAAATTAACTAGTATTTTAACTAGTAGTTTATATGAAATGTGTGGTATTTGCTTTAAGGATAATTATAGTATTTTTAATGAATTTTTTTACAGTAGATTAAACTAAATATGTTTTCCTTATTCTGAAGTATATATAAAACATTCAAATACTTGAAAGATAGTAATAATAAAAAAATCACTTGTTTAAACAAGCAAAGCAATATTTGCTCTTACATGTAAAGCTGGAGAAAAATGCAGTTTATTGAGTCATTCAGTCTAAAAAAAATTAGTTTCAAAGCACCTGAAGCTAACAGTAGGTTTGGCTGAATATATTCAGCTGCAAGAAGACCAGACAAGCTCTTTGCAAGCTCTTTGTTATTCATTTCAATCCTGCAATTCTTGTGAGCCAATTCACATAAAGGGAATATAGTACTGGAGGCAAATTAGCATGGGGAAAAAAATAAGTCTGAGAATTATTAAATATTATAACTGCCATATGCATAAATAAATTAGAACCAACTTAGAAACCTATTATTTGCCCTACAAATGTATTGGCTTATTGTCTCAGTTCTGGGTTTCCTTGAAAGCCAATAGTAAGATATCATTCCCCCAGATGCCCTCTACATCTCAACCCCCACCGTGTTGGAAAGCAGCATTTCAAACTCTATGGAGAAAAGTCTCTGGCCTTTGCTGTATCTGTCAGCTGGTCCAAGATGAGCCAGTGAGTTTTGACACGGAAATACAAGTTAAGTCTGGAGTTAATTAAAATCATCCTATCTGAAGCAGAGATGCACCAAAGGATAAATAGATAGATAGATAGATAGATAGATAGATAGATAGATAGATAGATAGATAGATAGATAGATAGATAAACAGTTCTGAGTCTGGACTAAATGATTGCACCTTAAAAGCAAAAGGATCTGAAGTTTATTAGGTATGAATTAGAGATATACTAACTTTATTCTGGGCTTTCTGGAAGCATCGTTGGAAATCTGACTGGTAAAGATGAGACCTCCATTCATTGGATGCAGTCTAGTGATAATCCTGTCCTGAAAGTGACTGTGAAGAGTAAATAAAGAGCTTTCCCTAACAAAATGAGTACTACTAATACAAAATGGTAAACAAATGCAAGAGGATTTCATATAATTCTTCAAATTAAACCACAGAAATCTGAACACACCCACTGGAAAGGACAAGAAAAGAATATAACACTTTATATGTGCACACTAGCACTTACTTCAGGAAGGAAACACCACTGTTAGAAGGCAATTCAAATTTTCCATTTCATCAATATAGTAGTATCTATTTTGCAATACATAGCCATAAAGTATTTGGGTGGAGGGAAGGAGAATGCTTATATAGAATCCTATCTCTTTCATACCATTTGAACAATCTTCACAGGGTAGGCTTTTAATTTCAGCTATGAGAGCAATTTGTAGTAAAAGTAGGCTATAATCATCCTTGCGTAACTGCTTCTGCAGGAAGATCACAAGACGGGGCTGTCTTGTTGGTATAAGCTCTGCTGCAGTCTGCTTCTGCCTCCAGTGCCTAAACACAGAGCACTATCTAACCTGCTGAAAACTAAGCACATTTTCGATACAGCATCATTTTTTGAAAGGTGTGTTTTGAAAGAGTTCATAAAAAGAAACATCCTATTTCCACAGTAGTTTATTTTGCATTCAAGATTACGTATCTTCTTAAAGAATTTTTAAACATCTCCCTCCCTCCAAATACTACATATGGGAATGCAATCCTCTACTGATCTAAAGGCATGCTTTACAGCTTGAATACTAAAACAAATTCCCATGGCCCATTTTTCTTTCTGCACTTTCATTTTCTACGCAAGCATTTTTTTATATCAAGGCTCCCTTATGCTTAGGAATGAGCTGTACAGTATGCAATGAAAACACTCTGATAACTGGTTTCTGCCACTTTTTTTTCCCTCCTTGCTTTCTACAGTGCTTATTTGTGGGAAAAAAAGAAAAGGAAAAAAAATTAAAGCCCAGGAAATCCTGTCTCATTGTAAAGCAATGAAGTGTTCTGCAGAAGGCTGGGAACAGAACAAAATGAAACAAAAAATATGATGAATAATCTGTTATGAAATCTTTGGGTGAAAGTCATCTTTAGACTAACCCAAGTCACTTGTAGAACCCAAGCGATACTCAAGGACATATTCAACTGTTCAGTAAGAGGTGAGTGAACACACAAGGGAAAAATACATAAATAAAACAAATCTCTTACTCATGTTACTTAACATACTTTGGAAAAAAGGCATTCCAATTGTTTGTTATTCATTTTTTCCTATTGGTATACCACTAAAGTTACAGAAATGAACCCTAGAAGACCTAAGGTCTAAGGTTTAGATAAATACTAGCATTATATTCTTTTTCTTTCCATGAGAATTGCTTTGCTGTATCGCACAAAACATTCCTTAGCTCAATATTCAGTCTGTCACTGGTTTAGCATATAAGCGTTTAGCATATAAGAAAGAACATGGCAAGCACCAGGGGCAATCTCAAGTTCATTCCACTAGCTTTGAGTTTCCTTGAAATAGATGGACCCACATGTTTGTGATTAATCGTGTCTGATAAACTTCATTAATTTTTCAAATTTATTTTTGTCACTCATAATATCCTGTAGTAATGAGTATCATCTTTGGATTATGTCTTGTGAGAATAAGGTCTTTTGTACCTGGTACAGAAGGATTTTTTGGGTGCCTCCTAGCTTCTATGTTTCAAGAAATAGTAATTATTTACTGTTCACTTTCATTGTGTTCCTAATATATCTATCTTTTTTTCATATCATTCTCAAATTATCTCTTTTCCAAGAAGTCTTTATCTTTTAAAAGTATTGCTGAGAAGCAGACACTTTGTCCTTTTGATTACTGCTGGTTTTTTTGCTTTGGAAAGCTCTTCAGAGAGTAGCAAGGGAAGGTGCATGCTGTATTTAGAATGTGAGGGCTGCCACGGTCATTGCACTTCCAAATGATCTATTCTGCTTTTTGACTACCCAGTGGAATTTCTACAAACACATTCACACAAACTACAAAAATTCCCCACAGACTACAGCAGAGAACAATATAAAAACAATATTTTTCACGTTATTTTCAGCTAAAAGCAGTGTAGACCATGAAATGTGTGGTTTCAGGCATGATGCCCACCTTTGGTGGTCTTGCATCCAGGCACAAGCTCAGCTTTAGGGCTTTTTGCAGGATTTAGCACTGGAAGTCAGTTTTTATGTGGGAATCAGTGATTGTTTGGGCCTTACTCATCACATGAAAATGCAATATACACCAGAAAGCCATCACAAGCTGAATGAGTTGCCTCTGTGCTATTTCTCATTCCCAAATCTCTGTCGAAAGTATAGGTACATGCTGTAACTAAGGAGATGAATAAAAGATGACAACTATAATAAGGAAGAGATATACATTTTAGCAGCTTCTTTGGACAAGAGCTTGCTCTGTGCAGCCGGGAACTAAGCTTCATGAGATTAAGCAAGCACCAAACTTAAAGAATTTGCAGCTACAGACAGAGTCCACAGATATTGACCTAAAGGCATGGTCTTGCCTAATTGGCATGTAGTGTGTATCATAGAATCATAGAATCCTTCAGGTTGGAAGGAACCTTTAGAGACCATCTAGTCCAGCCTCTCCGCACACTCAGGGTCACCTAGAGCATGTGGCACAAGGCTGTGTTCAAGCAGGTTTGGAAGATCTCCAGAGAAGAAGGCTCCACAATCTCTCTTGGCAGCTTGTGCCAGGGCTCTGTCACTTTCACTCATCAAGACATCAAGACATTTTTCCTTAAGTTCCCGTGGAACTTCTGGTGCTTCATTTTGTGGTCATTTCCTCTAGTCCTATCGCTGACCATTACTGAAAAGAGGCTGCCCCATCCTCCTCACTCTCTCTCTTAAGGTGTTTATAGACACTGATCAGGTCCCCCCTCAGCCTTCTCTTCTCCAGGATGAACAGGCCCAGCTCTCTCAGCCTTTCCTC
>JAUBOD010000663.1:1428445-1446917 GCA_032353885.1 Nothura maculosa
CTCTTCTTAATGCACCCCAGGATCCCATTGGCCTTCTTGGCCACAAGGGCACACTGCTGCCTCATGGTCATCTTGTCATCCACCACGACACCCAGGTCTCTCTCTGCAGAGCTGCTGTGCAGAAGGTCAGCCCCAGCCTGTACTGGTGTCCGGCAGCTGCAGGACCCTGCACTTTATTCGTTGAATGAACTTCATGAGGTTTCTCACTGCCTAGGTGTCCAGCCATTCCAGGTCCCTCTGGATGGCAGGACACGCCTCTGGGATATCAGCTATTTTTTCCAGTTTAGTATCATCAGCAAACTTGCTGAGGGAACACTCCATCCCTTCATCCAAAGGCACGTCCAAAGTATTGTACTCATTGAAATGAGGAAATCTATACATTGATAGAAAAGCACTATCACAGCAGCATAGCATGCACACACATTCAAAGGTTTTCTTTCTCTGCTCATTACTTTTCAATGAATACTGTCAGTTTTCCACAGCATGTATGCTAAGGCAATCCTTGTAAATTATGCCAATTTTCTGAGCCATAATTAAGCCATTATCCTTTAAATACTCTTGGAATTCCAGTTCTTGCTGCACTCCCTGTTCTTGCAGTCAAAGGGGGCAAGATTTATGAAGCTTGATGACCTTTCTGCTTGATTTTAAAAATTTGCCTAACATACTTTGTCTAGGTAAGACTTTGCTGGCAGTAGTGATTCTAGTTTGTTTTGTCACCAGATCATACGCTAATGTTGAGTGTGGCCAAACTAGCAGTTGTGGAAACGTAACATCTCTCTCTCTCTACGAGGCTCCTGGTGTTAGCTAATCACTGCTGAAATATGCAATTTTACAGAACAGTTTTAATGAGCAGCTTAGGGGAGAAACATGATGCACCAGCAGCATATATATGTCCTCCCTGGTATGTGCTGGCATGAAGAAAAAGGGAGAGAAATAGTGGAGAAGAAAAACAGAGATAAATGATGATAAGAGCACTTTATTAATGGTAAGCTAGTAGTAAATATTGGAAATGACCCAGAGAATGAAAGCTGGGAAGTCACACAGAATTATGGCAACTGACCTGCAAAGTATAATCTGTACAGGTCAGGAGATGTGCTGGCTCCCTGCTAACATTAATTATACTAACATCAAAAATTGACATGTCAAAGTAAAGATGAGAGCTAGCTCCTTACCTTTCAAATAAGTTCACTAATAAACAATACATAAAACAAAAACATTCATAAATAAAGGTCATTCTTTATGCAAAACCCATTTGTCAAGCAAAACCCAAAAGTCAAGTAACTATGTGAGTAACAATTGAATTCAGGTATAGAGAAAAGGTTAAATTACAGCATAGAGCACTCAGATTAATTATTTACCTTTAAGAGGAATAATAATTATTCCTTGTATTTAAACAATTCATATCTTCTTCTTTATAAAAGTGATAGTGTGGCATATGTGAAACGGTATACATAATGCTTCATATAAAGCATAATTTACATTATAATACACTATATATAGCTTGTGTTATAGGATATTAGCTAATCATTACAAATAAATTTATAGAAATAGAATTATTCAGAGTGCTAAGGGCAAGACATGCCAGTGGAATATCATGAGACACATTCATACTTACATTCTTTATTTATTAGATTATAGTATACATAGTATATGTAATAAGGTATATGATATATATGATACACACAAACACTGATTATACATGCAGATTTTCTCATATCTAATATATATATATGAACATAGGTACATGATATTTTAATCTCGTTATATATGTTTTATATATTTATTTATATAATTATATTTATATATTTTATATATTTATAAAAATAGATTTAAAATATGATATGTGTTTATAGGCATATATATAAAACTCTATTTTAAAAAAACAAACTACAAAGAAATAATCTTCCAAAGATTATTGGAAAATTTCCTCATTCCAGGATAAAATTACTGGTCAAATCCAGAAGGAATGATAAATCTGGCAAAGCCAAGGAAAATCTACCTTTCTTTCACCTTAGACTGCTTCCATACTTATCTATCCAAACTGAACATGTAGCTGAAATAAAAAAGAATATATAAAGCTTCAAAAATGTTTCAGCCACTAAGGTTAAGTAAGCCCTATCTGCACTTTGTCTAAGGTGAGGGTTCCTCACTAAGTTCATTGAGTAAGTTCCTTTGGGGGGCACAAATTCTTTTTTTCTATTCTACAACCTTAAGCCTTTCTCTCTAAATATAAATTTGATTTATTTAAAGTAAGACTCAAAGTATCTAGAAGCCTGCCTTTCAATATAGCTAGCAGTTATAAAAAGGCTCAGATCATTATCTGTACAATTGTAGTGAAGGTTCAGACATGCAAAAGGACTGAATCTGGATGCAGAGAACCTCGTCTTGCTTGTTTGTTACTTCTGAATGCAGTCATGCTTTAGCTCCCATCTCCCTCTCTCACAAGAAAGTCTGATTAGGTGCATAAGAATTTCTTATTCAAATGGAAATTCTGCTAAATCTAAAAAAAAAAAGAAAAAAAGCACTGAAATCTTTAACAAAGAAGCCCTTGCAGAGTAGGAGAGGCTGGGAAATGTTCATAGAGCTCCATTACCATTCATGAGGCTTTCAGTGTTCACTAAGTGGCATAAGTCAAAAGGCAAGGACTCTATCCTGCACTTTTCCTACTGCTAATAATCAACTGCATTTTGTCATGCTGCCTCCAGTACAGTTAGTTCCTATGACTAACAGCAGGTCCCTATCATACCCAGCAGTTGAAAGAAAGGTGCTTTTAACTCAGCAGACTCCTGCACTGTGTAGGTCCATTTTTTTGGCTAGGTCCACATTACTGCTCCCAAAGCTCTACCTCTCTCACCTGTCCACTCCCAAGAGGGAGCATGACATTCCCACCTGAACAATTTTAATCAGAATAATCCACTACGCTTCCAGCAAACTCAATGCTAAAGCATTTTTTTTTCCAGTGACTTTAAAAAAAAAGAAAAGAATGAGCCAGGAAATCTATCACAACCCCAGCATTCTTTTCAAAGGATTAATCTGTCCTCCTAATTTAGCAGTATAATAGTGACTAAAAAATAAAGATTATAAGCAATTCCCTTAGAAAAAAAGTGATACAATCCCATGGCTCCAAAGGCTAGTAAAGCCATTGTAAGCTACAAGAGGAAAGTACAGCCAGAACTAGTCCTAGTTTCCATGCAGTAATGGCAAATCCACTGCTGAAGTGCTGTGACAGACAACAAAAACTTGTCTCGGCAAAGTATGCAGACATATACATGCAGTGTTCAAGAAAGAGTTAAAACATGAAGTTATCCATGTAAAGATGTGTAAAAATCCAGGCAACTCCTGGCTTCCACTGGTACTTGAAATATCAACAAAGCAAAACAAAAGTTACTGAATTATGCTATCTTTTTATGGATTTTTTTTTTGCTCTATTAGGGATCCCAGTTGACATTTATTTAAATGGATTTGCTAACTCTTTTGCAAATCCTTGCCCATTAAAACATAATTACACTCTTGTAATTAAAGTATATTTCCCTAAATTTACTTGCTCTTTTTTATTTGTCCTAGCAATCTTAGTCAAGCATATAGCAGTCCAATCTAACACTTTGCAGGTGACAAACTCCTCTAAAACAACATTATTCTCTTCAATATAAACAGCAAAATGACTGAACTCTTGCTCATGGGCATCTTCACACAAAATACTATGCAGGCTGATTCATCACTGCCATACTATCGTTTGAGGCCAAATGTCGGTGATTCAGCATTCAGACTACTCTCCTCCCTAATAAAACCATCAAAGCACTGTATTGCCTTTTTTCACAGCTAAATATTTTAATCAAGCAAAAAAAATATGAGACATATGTCAAATCCATAAACAAGAATATCATAATGGCCAATGCAGACATACAAATGCCTGCTGCAAGGCAATTAGTAAAAAGATACTATTATTATGAAAGTTAGAAATTCAGTGAAGAGACTGACCATATAATGTTCTGTAAGACTGCAGCCTTATTATAACAATATGAGTTTCTCCAATTATTCACTGCAGCTAGGGATGAAGTGCTAGTGTAAAAGGTCACAGGTTCCGCTTTCAACTCTCATACTTCAGCAAAATAAAAGCTTTTTTATGTATTTTTTCTTTTTCTTTTTTTTCTTTTCTTATTAATTCACTATGCATAAGTTTACCAAAACGTAACAGGCTGCTCTTTGGAGACTGTATAGCCACCACAAAAAAGCAATAACAGAAACACAGTTGTTCTCTACATTTCTATCTGCTCTCTTCTCCTCTCCCAAGAGATTCAGGTGAACCCATGTTCTATAAAACGAAGATTTGTTCCTATAATTAAAGCACTGAACTGGAAGAGCTGTCTGTACCACAAAATCAGTGCACAGCCTTAGGCAATCCTGTGCACTTCAGTCCCACTTGCAAAACTGGGATAGCATCTATTTTCTCCTGCCTTTTTAGCCAGTAGCAGTTGATGAGTGTTTGTGCATTGTGTAACCCAAAAAGGGTGTTTTTACAAAAATATTACCACATAGGTTAGTAAAATTTAATAAGGACTTCCCTTAAGGGGATCTAAACCCATTTCTGCAATAAAAGTTAAAAGGTGTCATAGGCTATCTCACCGTGCTGCGAGCAAAGGGGAGCCCAAAATGTGTGACTCCACTTCCATTTCAGTAAGTGCTCAATCTGAGCAGATCATCCAAGGTGTTTCCCCAGTTTAGAATCAACTTTTCCTGGAATTTTCCATTTCCCAAAATAAAATATTGCTATGCTGAACTGAGTTTACCAGCAATCTGCAAAGAGACTTGTGACCTGGAAATAACAAGTTCTGACACTGGTGCTCAAGACAAAGCCTTGACTCTTTTCTTCCACCACAACACACATATTTCCCTTCCACACATATTTCCCTCTGCCACAATCAGCCTTGAAGAAAATACTTTGGAATAAGACATTTGGGACACCAATGAGTTTGGTGTATTCTACTTCTGGGGTATTTGTATCTTATTATTCTAGTACTTATTGAATTTTTCTGGTCAAAAAGATTTTTTTAAAAAAGTCTTCTTTCCTCTTTTATCAAAATCAAATTTCCTCACGGTCTGAAAACTGAGGTTATCAGGTCCCTGGTTACAGTTGAATTGAATGCTTTTCAGTGGTTTCATAGCATTTTAAGCACCTATGATTTTATTCTCAGAATTAATAGGAACATATATAAAAAGAATAGTAAGGACAAAATAGATTTTAGGAGCATTCAAATCTTAAAAAAAATTTCACCTGGAGTATGTGCAAAGTTTTGGAAAATTAAGCATCTTATTCTATGTATACCAATATTTTTCTATTTATCTATTTATACATTATTCTATGTAATACTAACACAGTAAAGTTTAACATTTATTTTTATTTAATCAGCTGCACATTCTATTCTCTTTAGTCATTATTATTGCACAATGACTTCAAGGGAAAAAATAGTGCTTTCTTCAGTTTATATGAGACCTAATCCCTAGTTTCCTTTTGTTTTTTACTCTTTCCATCAGATATTAGAATTTCTTTTGCATAATTCAATATATACAATGAAATTAGAAAAAAACCACTTTGTAACTACTGCCTTGCAATTAAAAAATGAACTAGGTATCAGTAAGAAAGCCTACAAAGAAAGCATAAAAAATTGTCACTCACACTATAGTTTATATAAGACTATAACTTATATAGTTTATATAAGTTTATATAAGTTTATATCATATCTTTTTCTGCAATATAGTCCTTTCTCCAAATCTCTCAAGCACTTAAACATGCAACTTTAAGTGAAAAAACATAGAAAACTAATTCACATGCTTAATTATTGTCAATGTTAAATTGTATGGTTAATATAGTCATACTTCTTTTTAGTTGAATTGTAATAGGATGAAAACAATACTTAGTTAAAATTACAGCTCTATGTGGATCAAAAAGCCTCACGTAATTCTAAGTTGATATAACTGCATTAATAATTTAGTTTAGGGGGTTGACTGTACATGCACAGCTTCTCTTCTTAGCCAGGGACCATCCAAAAGGAAACAACAATTTTTCAACTACATTCTTTCCATATCTGTTGCCAAAATCACTACAGAACTCACATGATCACAAAGGTGAAGGGAAAGCTTAATTATTACTCTCCTATTTCCAGTCTCAATTTTACTACGGCTTCTGGTAAGAAAAACATCTGGGGCAGAGCAGGACAGAAGTCTAGCCAACAGCACCAGCAGTATTGGGCAACACCAACCCTGTGCTGACACTTCCTTCATATACAAGTACCCCTGCCAATAAGGCACGGCTCAGGAGGAACATCATTTTGTGAAACTGATGGATTTGTGCACATCTATAAATTGAAATAACGGACAGAATCAAGCCCTGTATGTATGGCAGCTAAAGAAGAATTTGCATACCTACATTTACATTCTAAGGGCTGTGAGAATTGTTTTGAAGATCTCATCTTCTTGAATATAACGACCATGGAAGTGTGTGGTATATCTAGAATATGAGCTTGTTTTAATCTAGAGTTGAGGGTATATTTTCTTTTTTTAATAAAACCCCTTAAGCACTGAACTTTGAAAACTTCCAAGATTTTCTACCTTTGAAAAAAAAAAGAAGTAATGTAAATGAAGAAATCTACAAAAACATTTATCAAATACATGATGTATGCAGTGGATTACTGAAAAAAAAAGATGTATGTAGGCAACACTGGATACAGAGAAAGCAAGATACGGGCGATCTGAGAGAAGAAGTTTTAATGAGAAGGAAAGCACTTTGCAGAAAAAAATGGGTCAAGCCAAATGATGTTCTTTCCATCTGATGCTGAATTGTAAAATCATGACTTTGGACTGCCACTTTTGTATTACAGAGTGATTTTTTTTGTAAATTCACAGGAGTCTATTCAAAACACAAACTCTGATTCTACACTAAAGGGTGCAGAATTCTTAAAAAGGTGCCTTACAAACTATTTGATAGTACAAGTCAAGTCATTTTCTACCAATTTAAGTACTGTATGGACCTAAGGACTGTGCTAACCCAGATTTCAGCTGTAAATTATTCCCAGTTAAGAAGATCCATGTACAGAACTGGTAACATACTTTGCTTCTGAAGCAAAAGACTCTGCTTCTACTCTGCATTTTCTGTTGCACCAAGAAACAGTGATCAAGACTAGAAGTCAATTTGAGGTAAACGTGACAACAAAATAAAGAGGGACTCATCTAAACCTTGTGGCTTTATCCTGGAAATGGTAAAGAGTTCTCTGCTTCCACCTGTTGGTAAAAGAATAGAAACCTGCCCAGCAAGCTACTCTGCCCATATATAAATCTATGTATCCAAAGGAAGTCCTGCTGTTATTAGGTTTAGGCAGAAATTACATAAACTCATTTTCTTCTCTTTTTCTGCAGTGTCCACTCCAGCTGTTGAGGGGACTCTGTGTCTGCACCTCCAGCTGAAGGAGCCCTCAGCAATGCAAGGGATTTCTCCTTTACTATGACCTTTTGTCTAAGGTCTTTTCCTGAAAAGCTCCTATGGCTCCTACAACATGAAGCAGTTACCCAAAGCAAGACAGTTGGTTTAACCCCAGGGGAGGATTCTCATCTTTCAGCAGAAGCTGCATAACTTTGTTGAATGTTGAGACACAACTGTGCATCATTGCAAATACAAATATGAAACTATGGGGAAGGTGGCTGGACACAATATACTCACAAAAAGGTCACATTCAACAGAGGCAGGGGTGGCCAAAGTCTGTATTGTGGAAACTAGAATAAAGCACAGTCATCGCTCACAGGAGAGTCTCTTAAGTCCCTTTGGTTTTCAAGTTTTCATCCAAAAAAATCATACAATATGTTGTTTGGCCTCTCCAAGAGGATATGTAGCTCAACAATTTATTTTACTATGTTTACAAGAAATCTCAGATGACCAAAATTTGGTGGGTGCACAACTAACTTTCACACAAAGATTTTGCATGACTTCTGTAGTATGAAGCATTCCAGCAGAATTTAAGTGGCAAGCAGTGGATTTGTAGACCTTCAGGGGAGATATAAATTTGTCCTAACAAATCATTTTATAAATGATTCAACAAATGCACAAAGGCTCATTTTGTAAAGGGTAAAGTGGTTAGTTGGCCAATACCTTCCATTTTTAGAAGAACAGAGTCTACATAAAAAGAACATGAAGGTTTCATTTCTAGCCAAGTTTTGGCATATGCAATTGAGCATTGTAAGAGCTTTCCAAGTCAACTAACAGCAGGAGCTCCTTTTCATGCTGAAAGTGTCTTTTCTTTAATGAAAGAAGCATGCTGTAATGCAGGGAAAGCATGAAAACTAATCAAAGTAGAGTAGTCTGAAAGATGTCAGATCAAAAGACCTAGCAGCACTTTGAAAGAGAGAAAGTACCATGAATAGATATTCAACTGGTTGACAGACACTTAAATGGGATAATAAAAACCAGCAGCACGATTCATTTTTCCAGCTAAACCTCATGGCATTGTTGCTAGTGTGGTGCACAATTCGCCTACTGAACACAGACCATAAGTTTATGTGTGAAACATTAACTGCCAAAAACATGTCATAACCTCTATTTGGTAAACTATTTGTCATATTTGCCTATCCATGCTAGTCACAGGAAAGAACAAACCAACACTTTAGACTGTAGGCTATTTTTCACCACCGCCATCAGATATTCATGGCAACTTTAAAAAGACAATTCAGTCCGTGTACACATAGGAGCTTTTTTAAACCGAGAATATTCCATAAAGTTTAGCTGAAGAAATTTCACACTCTGAATGCAAAGGATTTGTACTTAGCTTTTCAAAAGCTACTATCAGCAGACAGGAGGCAAGTTTCGCTATTACAAAATGAATCAAGGTGATAAAGATTTACCAGTTAGCGTGCAATTTAAAATACAGCCAGAGATAACAACTGTACTAGATGTTGCACAGAGATTTATATAAGAACATGATACTTGTCTAAAGACTATAAATTAAGAGAGAAAAAAATGAATTTCTGCCTAAAAACTAGAATTCTAGTTTTTGTCTAATTGCTTATAAAAATTTGCTTGATAAGATTCAAGTATCAAGATTCAAGATTCAAGTATGTATTTTTCATGTAAGCTTTAATCAGCCAATAAAATATCCTGGATACCTTTATAAATGTGTCACTCAAGTCCATCTCAGAAAAAATTACTTTGTGTTAAGCATAAGATACTTTGTTTAGAAGCTTCAGGATCAGCATTACTCAAATATCAAAGGCTCTTTCATTTTGCATTTGACACCATTTCTTTCTCCAAATTTTAATAAGCCCCAATGTGCACTTTTGTTGTTGTTGTTGTTGTTATGGAACTGGTGGCACATGGAAGCATTTTTTGTATTTTTCACATGCACCTGCTTTGGAAATAGCCTTTGCTAATACATCTACCCCATAGTGACATCCAGGTGCCTTCTCATATTTAATTCAGGTATAAGCCCTCCGGCTATACAGCTTGTGTAGGTCTCACAAACAGTCTCTGAGGACCTTCTAGTTTAACTAATCTCACACCTGGCAAACAATGAGGTATATAAGTAGTGACTAAATTCACTCTGAAGGGCAGAAAACACCAAACAGAAGGTTACAAAATAAGTATTCTTTTAAATACATTTCCTGTTTCTTTCCATCATCTTCATGGATCCCCAGCAGAACTAGCTCCTTCCCTTGGTGTTAGCAAGAGCAGATTTTCTTTCTGTGGAACACTGCCTCCAAACTGTTTCTTCTTTACCTATGCAAGAAAAGATCATTTTCCACCAAGCCTTCCACTTGGTGTTCACCCTGAAATTTCATCATTTCACATCTATCCTTTTTTCTCAGTCAAGACAAAGTCAGTTTGTATCCTCATTTAGGGAGAAGAGGTAAAGCTTTCACAAACATTGAGCTTCAGATAAGCTCTATACTGAAGATACTCTCTGCAAATCCTGAATATTGGTAAGCCACAGTTTAGGTCTGCTTTAGTCTTTTGATGGCCATCACCACAAACATTGAATAAGAAAAGAGGAAGAGCTCATTTTTATATTTGTTTGCTTTATGTAAATGTTTTAATATTCATCTATGTTCTTCCTAGATTAGATTAAAGGACTTAAAATATGGTAACTGCAGTAATATACATTCATTCTAATTAGGATCTAGTGCTTGAGCAGTTAAATTCTGTCTTAAAGTCTTAGACTTTAAGAGTGTTTTACACCACTCAGAGTAGCTGATGAAAACAAGCTGAAATTTCACAAGCAGAAAAATCTTAGGATTTCTAATATTTAGTTCAAAAAAAACATGCATGAAAACTGAGGTCAGACCTGTAACCTTGCACAGCACTTTTAAGTGAAGAGTAGACCACAGTAACAAAACAATGACAAAATGTGCAATGTCCAGACACTGTTCAATTAATCTTCATCTCAATTTGTGTTTTACAAGATTTTTCACTAAAATGAAGATTTTTGTATTAAGTAGAACAGTGTTGCATAATTGCTTGTATCGGCTACATAAATATACATTGCCATTAGAAACTCTAAATTCACTAACCTGAAAAGCATTTGCCTCAGTTCTGTGCTATAAAAGTTTTTGCTGTGGGAATCTACCACCTGGCATTAGCATTCCACAGAGCTTTGACAGAAAAATCTCTCTAACTCATTTGCCAAAATGGTAACTTTACTAGGGATAATTTCATACAAAGGAAGAGTTCTTTGTATACCACTGTATAACAGTCTTATTAACTGTGATTTCTTACATCTGATGAAAGCTCAGAGTTTGCTCTTGCACATACTTTGAACTGCCCAGAAGGCAGGAAAGACAACCAGATATCACTCATATTTCCATGAGAACATCCAATTAATAAGTAAAATATGAATCAAAATTGACTCATTAGGCTCAGGGATGATTGATGTAAGTCTGCCAAAGATTGTGTCAGTCTTGCCAGTGCCAGATGGTTTTCTTAGGAGGCAGCTTCATAGTCTTAAAAATTTCATTGTCAGAAGTTTGCTGACAATCAGCCCCAGTTTTCAACTATTTTATTCCTATATATGGCTTTATGTCCATATGCTACAGGAAAGCCAAGAGAAAAAATCCATTTCTAATTGATCCAACTTTATGCATTAGTAAACCAGTTGTTTCCACACCTAAGCTTATTCTAAACACTAATCTCTTCAAATTGTATCGGATCATTTAAATGCACCCAAATTGTCAAAGGCTTCAGCTGGCTTGGGTTGAGCAAATCTGCCATTTATTATGGCAGTACCTATTATTCAGGGTGGTACACCGAACCTGAATCAGTTTACAGATCTCTAAATGAACTCCCACAAACCAGCACACCTAAATTTGGAAGAGGGGTTAAAAGTAGGAGCCCAGTTCTCAGGTGAATGATTGTGTATAAAATCAAAATTTCCACATTTACTTAACTGAAAACCCTAGTGCATTTTTAGCAAGACTGATAAAAAACTCTAAACATTTGTGATGAAGAAAGAATATTTAGTAGTGATGGAGATTAAAATTCAGTCTCAGGACCCTCTGGTAGAATCTTTTGGCCAATGTATGCATGAAAAATCTAGGTCCATTCTGAAATGTTTATCTTGGAACATTTTCATCAACTTCCTAAATAAGCATTCAGGAAAAGATACATTTCTCTGCTTCCTACCTAGAACTATATATTCATCCAATTACTGATAACTTGAAATAAATAAATATATAAAATTGATGGTTGGAGTTTTTTGGGAAGTCTGGTGGCAGTCAATGAGATTTAAAGGAGAAAGTCATTTAATACAAGACATGCATTTTTTTTCCTATAATGTTATTTGTTGTAAGAGTCCTTTTCATCTTTCTTAAAAAAAAGAATATACCTCTTTATCTGAGTTTTGGGGATTTGTGGGTTTCTCTTCTTTAGTTTCTTTGTCTCAAATATCAGTTCATCTCAGTGTAACTATTACTCAAATCCCTTACTCTCAAGCTGCTCCCCTACCAGTAAGGAGCATTAGGACTCAAGTAACATTGTGACAGCCCTGTTTACACTTCCATAATTAAGCACCCCATATTTCTCCCAAAATTAAAGAAAAAAAAAATTCCTTGGAACTCATTTTATTTGATCAGCTTCTCAGATCATGCTGGAGAAATAGAGACTTTTTTAATGGAACAAGCAGGAAATAGAAGAGATATTAAGCAAATTGTCATTTTAGGTCATTTTCTTGAGGAAAATGCAGCTGAAATGACAGCATGAACAGCAAATGCTATGACTTTCAGATGCATCCTACTTGCCATTTCCTGGTACTTGATCTGTTCTTCTGATTGTAGATTTTTTTTTGGAAGATACCAGACAAAGATGACCCATTTCCTTACTCGCTTCCCAAAACTTGTGATCTGGGTAACATTTCCTCTGTATAATATGTGACATCTTGTCAATTCAAAATATCACCTATGAGTTGTCTGGTGAGCCTCGAGTGGGGGCTGTGGTGGCTGCACGTGTACATGACCTTCTACTAGCCTGAAGGAAAAATAAAACAAATAGATTAACAATCAGTCTCCCAAAAGACAGAAAGTTACCCACTTTGTGAAATAAACATCTACTCACAAATTTACAGTTTCACTTAAATGGAGAGGCTGAAGAGGTGGAAATCAAGAGAATATAGAAAGCACATTTTCCAAGACTTTTGGCATGGAAGCTGAACTTAAATCATGGGAATATTTTTAGTTTTAAAATTCTTTCACAAAGTTTTAATACATAAATCTCTAGATGATTGTATTTATAAAAGCTTTTACTATGCAAAAGAATAAGAACTATGTCAACATTACCAAAATTTTCCAAGCACTTGAACTGTTTAGACAATCATTATTTGTGATTTGAACTGCTATAGAACTCAACATATCACAGGATGCACAAGCTCAGAGGTTCCTCCAAAATGCCTTCAGGTGAGAAAATGCTGGATCTATTACTCATTTCCCAAGCAGCCAATTCACTTTTCTGAATAATTCATGTTGCATAATTGTCTTCCAGGTTTCTGTCAGAAATACTAATCACCATGTTATTATAGTGCCCAAAAGGATAATTAAAAATTGATTACTGTAACAGGCAAATTTTCTCCAAAGCACTAGCAGAAAAGCAAGTCAAGTTCTTGATTTCCTGTTGATGTCTTTAAATTGCAGACGCACAAACCAGAGATTACCAGCATCCTATGGCCAGCCTCTTGTACGGATCGCTATCCTGCTTGGATCTTTGTTTGCAGCAGTACTGCTGGGCTAAGGCAGATTGTTGAGCACAATGTTGTTTTGTTGCAGAAACAAAGGGAGGAGGCTGTCTCAACCTGCTGAGGAGGCAGCAACAGCATGCGTCTTGCTGGCCGCATCTGCATCACGCAACATCTCTGCTGAGGCATCTACACAGTCCTCTCCAGGCATACGGAAACATCACTCAACCATTTGATTAGCTGTCAGGCATGGTAATCAGTTTCTTAACAGTTTATGAGGAGTAAACTAAATCACTGAGAGCATTCTATGATAATTTGGCAGGTTTCCCTTCCTGCCTAGAACTGAAAGGATAGAATAGCTCTGCACTTGAGCACAGCTTTTCAAGTTGGGCACATGGGACACCTGCTCTTTATATGTTATGCCTATAAAATGCTAATAAAAGAGAGGGAAGAAAAGAACATCAGATAATTCATGCAGGCAGTATATTTCATGTCCAAAATCCCAACAGAGGAAATCTGTATGGCTATAGGAGAGATGAGCTTTAAATATGCTTCAATATATGCAAAATTCTATTGGTATCCCCTTTGAGTCTACATTGATTTGCTGGTACATGACATTGTTTGTAAAATTGTCTTAAGGTTTAATTTTATAAAGCTAGACATAAACCTAAAGCCTGAAGTGAAAAAAAGATTAAACCATCCCAAAATATTTCTCTTTCTGCAGTCAGCAGTCTTTGATGATTACAGGAAAAGATTGGGTAAGGAACTTTGTTACAATGCAAAAGCTCATTTTAAGGAAGATATTAAATCTCAAAAGCACACCATGTACAGAAATGGATAACTTAGATCAGTTTTGCTTATTTTAAATCAGATAGCATATCTGTCCCTTACTTAGTGCTTGATACATCACAACAGATTTGCTCTCAGAAAACATTTGATTTATAGAGGACTTATTGGTGAGGAAAAGAGAGAAAACATGGGTATTTGCTCTATGCCTGCCACAAAATACTTGGCAAGAAAAAAGCAAAAGATGTTCTCCTCTTGCTCTACTAACTTCCCAAGCACTGTTTTCTAAAATAGGACAGAACAAGATTCTAGATTTTGTTTGTTTGTAGATAGGTATATAAAGACATGATATTAGTTTTTAACAGAATTACATCAAACTGTAGACACACTTAATGTTAAGGTAAAATGCCAGCCTATTTGTTGTTGGAGAACACAATTGATATTTATTGCAGCAGCAGATAGGGAATAACATCTTAGTTACTTCTTTATATTTAATATCGAGATGACCCTTTGGCAGATTTTAAAACCCACAGGGGACTGCTCTGACAGGTCTCTCACTAACAGAAGAGTCAAATGGCAGGTTCTTTTTCTTGCAAAATCACCACGGAAACAGAGTTTAGGATCAAGAATCTCCACCTCTTCTTGAAGGGATTTTTTTCTAGAGATCTGCAGGATAACACTGAGCACTACAGAACCCACTCAAAGATGGGCAGAAGTCCACTGCACATCTATCTACTGATTGCAGATAGAAATGTAGCACTATTCTTTCATGGATTCAAATTCACACAATATGGTATTTTATTCCATTAAGAATATCAAGGCTAAAGTTCTTTCTCAGAATGCAAATCTCATCTACTTCATCCACCTGGAATCACAGAAAAGATATCTCATGAAATTTCTGTGTTTTTGTGTTTATTTTTGTGTTTTTGTAATAAATAAACATTTTTGTGCTTATTCTAAATGACTACAGTAAACTAGAAATATTAGAAGGGAATTGATCAGCCCAAGAATTTTTTTGGATGTGAGCTGGTAAATTCTGCTTTATTTTATAACTAAAATAAAAATAAAGGTGATTCTGTAAAACAAAAAATCCTACAACAGAAAGTTCTGGCCAACAAAAGAAGCGAGACTAATTCTACTACATCACAACCTTGAAATAAAATGTGACAGATGAAAGACAATTAATTACTATCTAGCGATGCATTGCCAAGTACATTATTATAGCACAGAGGAATTTTTAAAATCCCTTCAATGACTTGTCCAAACAATATTCCTGGGGACTGTGTCTAGTTAGGATGAGGAATACATGATGAAGAAAATCTATTACATTTCCATTTATTTTCAGAAAGATGACTTTAGTCAGAGGCCTTGCTGTCACCACTAATTTTATCATTCATTATTCAACTCAGCTCCACATGATGTGGAGCAAGGTAGTACCTTATCATTTCTTCAATACCTTCTACCAAACTGGATAGTTTTAGATAGGCATACCAGCACTGTCACCTACTCACGTTACCCATAATTATTTCCAATTAGGTGGCAAGATTTACAGTAATCCAGGTTCACAACACCTTTGGATTGATCCTGCTGCTTTTGGAGTAGGGGCTACTGCCTAATAATACTCAAGAAATACTACTCTCTATCTCATGTCTCCGAATATTTTGTCTTTTGCTTTGGAGGAGCTTACACTGTTTACTACTCTCTGTTTCCTTTCCTAACAGGCAATACACTCCTTGGTAATTGAGCGTCAGTTTTCTACAGTTTGAATTCACATTTTTATGAAAAAAAAACGTGGATTCACCTAATTTTAATGAGGTAAAGAACGTAAGTGTCTATAACAAATATATATTTAAGTACGTAAATACACACTCAAGTATGTGTGTATATAGGAATGATTGTATAACTATTTATGTATGCAGGGATACATAAAATAAATAAATACACAGCCCTTGACCATGCCAGAAAGGATAAACAACCAGGGAAAAACGAAACTTAAGCACCAGCTCTATTGCCTTGTCAGTTCTGGGGTAACCTCAGGCTTGACCCCTGCATCTCAAGTTTAGTCACATACTGCCAAGGAAACAGAACTGGGCAGACTCCTCAGGCTATTCCTGCAAGAAAAAGAAAATCCTGTCACAAATATTTACTATCTTGACAAAAAACCACCATACCCCTCTTCCTTCACCAGCTTGCTTGGAAGCAGACCAGCTCATAAACACCTAAGACCACATGGTAAGGAGAGGCTCAAGCAAAGAGAGCAGAACTGCAAATCTCGTTATTTTTCAGCAAGTTGAAAGACTCCAGCCCTGTCAGCAAAGCTCGTCCAAATGCCTGTTATGTTGTGTTAGATTTAAAATACTGCCCTAGGCAATTACAACTGAAAGTGTGTTTTGCATGTCAGGCACCTCCCCTTGCAAGGGCTCTGTCCTTGCACTTCAGACTTTTACTTTCAGCCTTGCATATAGCAAAAATAGATGACATACAATCTTCAATGTCCAATTCAAGGCTGCTTCTGTTTTTTTCAATGGCTTACTCATTCACTTGTCAATAAACATAGCACATGCATACACATTCTCCGTGAAGCTTCCTGGGTTCACGGAGAAAAAAGAAAAAAAGGAAAGAAAAAAGAAAAAAAGTGAAAAATAGAAGTAAAAATTAAAAAACACCCAGGGCATATTAAACTAAATTAGGATCAAAAGTGGCTCCTGGATTTGACACAAAAGTAACTAGCAATTATTTATATGTCCAAGTTCAATATGTATCACTGAACAGACAAACCAGAGTAGGAGTCAGGTGTTGATAAGCACCTACAAATTTCCAAACATCTTCTGCAACTTATCCCAAGCAGCACAATGCCCTGCGTGCTGAGTTACTGTGTATTCCAGCTAATGCTTGCCTCTAACAGGGCTAGATTTAGGCAAACCCCCTCTAACTGTGTGACTGTATGCCTACCTGAACTGCTGTTGGCCTACCTGTCACTTAACCTGATATTGTCCCTACAAGCACCCCCATATTCCTCTAACACAATCCACAACAAAAACTGCTGGTAGTTACCTGGCTCATAGCTTCCAGCCCATGCTGTTGAAGCTACATCACGTAATGCTTTCTACAAAGATACTTGAATCCTTTTCTCAATAGTAACATCAGGAAGTGCAGGCTAGATTTGCATTGCCATTAATATGTTCAATAATATGCAAGTTTGCTCTTTTTCCTTTATGAAAACACGATTATCCTTTGCAGATTAAGAAGTGAAATACATTTTCCTTCATTTAGTCCTTTAGGACGTGGCGTGTCAGTTTGTGCGGTGGTTCGCGCAGGCAGGGCGAGCAGGCAGGGCAAGCAGGGAGTGCCCTCCCAGGAGAGCAAACGAATTCCACCTGCAGTCTCTTCCATCAGTGGAAAGGCTGCGTCATTGGTGTTGGCAACAGGGTTTTGGCTTCTATGACCATTGGACTGTGTTTGATGATGACCAGCTAATGGTGCATGGTGAGAACCACCTCACCAAGAAAGGCAGGCGTATATTTGCCAAAAGGCTGGCTAATCTCATTAGGAGAGCTTTAAACTAGGCAAGAAGGGGGAAGGGGAGTGTCATAGGGACTGGGGAATCAATCTCTATGGTAATGGGGAAGTATAGCTAGGACAGGATTATAGAGGGTCCTCTCTCATGCCTCCTGGGAACAGTTCAGGCTCATTTACCTCCCTAAAATGGTTATACACCAATGCGCAAGCATGGGGAATAAGCAAGACGAGCTGGAGATCTGTGTGCAGTCCCAGCACCACGATCTAATAGGAATCACAGAAACGTGGTGGGATAGCTCAAATGACTGGAGTGCTGCCATGGAGGGCTATGTGCTCTTTGGAAGGACAGGCAGGGAAGGCGAGGTGGCTGAGTTGCTCTGTATGTGAGGGAGCAACAGGAATGCATGGAGCTCAGCCTGGGAGTGGATGATGAGCGGGTGGAGAGCTTGTGGGTAAGGATTAAAGAGCAGGACAACATGGGAGACACTGTGGTGGGTGTCTGCTACAGGCCACCTGACCAAGAGGTGACGAGGCCTTCTACAGGCAGCTGGATGTTGCCTCACGGTCAAAGGCCCTGGTTCTCATGGGAGACTTTAACTTCCCCGACATCAGCTGGAAAGACCGCATAGTGAGGCACAAACGGTCCTGGAGGTTTCTGCAGTGCGTCGATGACAACTTTTTGATGCAGGTTGTGGAGAAGGCGACGAGGAGAGGTGGGCTGCTAGACCTCATCCTAACAAGCAGTGAGGGCCTTGTTGGAGACGTGAAGGTGGGGGGCAGCCTTGGCTGGAGTGATCACGAGCTGGTGGAGTTCAGGATCCAACGAGGAGGAGGCAGGGCAGTAACTACCTGGACTTTAGGAGGGCCAACTTTAGCCTTCTAAGAGACCTACTGGGAAAGATCCCATGGGCTAGGGCTCTTGAAGGAAGAGGGGCCCAGGAGAGCTGGTCAGTTTTCAAGCGGCATTTCCT
>JAUBOD010000663.1:1447017-1484211 GCA_032353885.1 Nothura maculosa
ACTTCAGGAAGCATTTCCTCACTGTGAGGGTGACAGAGCACTGGAATAGGCTGCCCAGAGAGGTTGTGGAGTCTCCTCCTTCGGAGATCTTTAAAACCCGCCTGGATGCAGCCCTGAGCCATGTGCTCTAGGCGACCCTGCGTGTGCAGGATGGTTGGACTAGATGACCTCTAAGGTCCCTTCCAACCTTACACATTCTATGATTCTATGATACCTTATACATTCACAAAATAAGCCAGGAGGGGAGACACAAATTCAGTTTACCTTTTGCTCAATCAGTGATGAAACCTTCATTAGAATGTGCTGATAAATTCAAATGAAGAGTAAATCTGTAGCTACCACTGGAGATTTGCGCACTAGTGGATACTCTTTTAATTCAATTTTTAGTGTATGCACACAGAGGCTAAAATGCAACTAGAAATGTAAACTGAAACAAACAGCTTTATTTTCGCTTAAAGCACACAGGATGGTAAACAAGAAAACTGGAAATGGAAAGATGAAGGGCAAGCAAGATCACCAGACATAATCAGTGAATCTGCACTGCATTAAACCAGGAAAGGAAAGGAAACACTACGAAGGAAAGGAAAAGTTGCAATGACATCATGAATGTTATATGCACCATAGTGAAGACTGCAGGAATAGCAGAATGGTTCAACAGTTCCTTTTGAAAAGTCATGCTATATCAAATTGCAATACATGAATCCATAACACAAATGTCTTTCCTGACTGAAAAGCATACAAACTGGACATGTGTATCTTCACCAGATAGGTAGTAACTATCAGTTCTTGTAGCAGCCTGAGTTCATCTTGGATAAAGGAACTCGGGTTGAAGAAGCTACGAGATATGCATGCAAGCAAGCAAAATTTTAATTGCAGTCTGCATATAAAAGAAATATTTCTCGATAGTAAAGATGTCATAAGGAAAATGTTGTAAGTCTTCTTAAACAGAATAACAAGTATGTAGCATATGAATAATCCAGTACATATTTTTCAAAAATTTGCTTCCCTGAGTGCCTTCCTTGGAGCACCTTGCCCCATCTTATAAAAAGAGTCCAGCATAAAAACAACTTCTGATTAGGCATAGAGTTATATGGAAGGGATTGCTCTTTGTCTCTTTGCTAGCTCTTTCCTGCAGAACTTCTCATCCATATGAAAATACTGCATGGAAAAGTATCCTGTTCCTCTATCCCATAAAACAGTTGAATTTTATATTCAAAGCTCCAAATTTGCCCCATCAAAAATATAAAGATTGATTTCATTATGCAGGAAGTTTTTATGAATGCATATGGGTCAAACTACAAAATTCATCCATTAGAAAAGTACTATTCTTTCATTCTACTCTTGACCTAAAAATGTTCAAAGTTTCAGCTGAATTATTCATTTCTCCTGTGTGCAATCAAGGCTTATTACGTTTTGCCTGGAGAATAGGTCTTCTAAATGCTGAAGAGCAGAAATTCTTCCTGCTTTCTACCCACTTTACAATTAATGCCAGACACTTGCCAAAGCAGATGAAAAGATGTACATAAAAAGCCTCCAAGGTAAAGTCATCTCTGGTGACCCAGCTGGTAAAAGATCTCTTGCTAGAGACAAGTCAGCTATACGTGAAAATATTCTTTTCCTCAATGCTAGCTTTGTCATATTGCAGTAATAAAAAGCTACTACTAGCCTTTTAAAGAGTAATATCACATAAAAATCCAATTTATACTGAAGTCAGAGTCTTATTAGCGAGCATGGCACGTATTGGCCAGGATTCTATGTATTAGCACGAAGCATTCTGAAACTGTTTTCTCACATGACTGGAGGTCTGCACTGCATTGACATGTGGCTGATGATGAAACTGTAAAATGTACTACTAGTCTGAAATGACCAGGTTTAATTTACTTAAGACCCCAAATCATATTAAAGTGTGCTAGAGAGCAGTGGATAAAAGATGGTGGAATAAAAGGAAGTATACCTCAAAAGACATAAGCAGTTTAGTAAGGGAACAAGCTCTCACACAGTGAACACAAATTGTTGTCTTTGGTTCTCAAGTTAAAATAACTCTGACAGTTTCACAGTTTCTCTTTCATTCATGTCACTCCACCCACTGAAGAAGGACAAAAAACATGGATGTTTATTGGAGTTTAAATATTTCAGTTAACCCACTGCAGTAAGTGACCTTGTCTAGCAGATGTTTCAGCATGGGCTGTTCTGGCACAAGTCCCCTGCTTCCCAATTTTAATTTGGCTAAATATACCAGGAATAAGTATTCTTTTCTCCATCGCATTGAACTAAGAGATCTAGTGAACAGATAAAATGCATGAATTGGTCTAACTACATAGCAATTTATATTTCCGAGTATTTAAATTAATAAAAAGAATGAAAATGGCATCTGCAAACACACATAACAACATCTTCCCTTGATCACAATTTTTTTTTTTTTTTTTTTTTGTGGAACAGTTTCGTTAAGCACATCAGGATGAGAAAACATTCACCTCTCCTAAGAGAAAAAGAGATGCTCCAACAGGAATGAGGACTGGTGGTCCCATTGCACTTATATAATCCTTAGCTTTCCCATGAACAGGCAAATAAAACCATCAACTGTGTGGTTTTGTTTTGTGTGCTTTGTGTTAGTATGTTAAAGCACCTCAAGTCTTTTTTATTTTATCGCTCCACTGTGTCCATGAATTGCAATTGAGTGCAGTTCTCAGCCAATTTTGCTTTAAGTTGCTTTAAGTTGTCACACACTGGCAATCTAGTGCATACAGACAGATGTTAGCATCAAAGTGAGTTGTGAGATGAAGCTCAAAAGAAGCCAAGCTCTTTTCAAAACTGATACAGAACACCTACTCTGGCAAACCATCTTCTGGAAAAACATCTTTTTCTGCAGAAAAAGAGCCCACTCCACGTGCCCCCATGTGTACAGCTACCACTCAGTACTGGTTTCTTTTGCTGCGTTTCTTTTTGTATTTTTTCTTTCAATAGAAGAAAAGAAAAAGGGAGATTTAAACTGGTAATTCTATCTAACTTTGTTGCTCCATTCTTGACCATATATTCTAGTCTCCAGAAGTTCTGCAGAGAAATTCCACTAACAGGCCTAGCTTGATATATATTCCATTGTCTTGAATAGAAAAATGCTAAGGATTTTACTGTAAGACATGCACAAGCAAGGATACTACTTAAGAAAGGATAACTGTTTTGTTATGAAGACTGACTGAATGATGATCCCAAAAGGTTAAGAGGGGTTGAGGAATATCAAGATACTAGTATGGAGAAAAAGAATAGGATGTATGAGGAAAAAAAAAAAAAAAAAAAAAGACTTGCATCTTTGAGCTTTGATTTGCATTTCTCTGTCCTCCAAAATGATCCCTCCTTGGCAAGGACACTGCAGAAGTGCTAGTCTACAGAGCCTTGCATAAAATTACTACTAAGTAATTGAATCTGACCTGTCCAGAACATGTGAGAGCTCAAAGGCTCTAGCTCGCTGCAAGCAAGCTGAAGCAGCTCAAGACACCCTGCTGGCAGAACCAGCAGTTTGGCTCTAGCTCCTGAATCTGCTTTCCTGAATGGCTAGTTCCTATAATGCACCCTTTAGCAAAAGCTTTTCCTCTTGGACACCAAATTTCTTTCATTGGCTGTGCCTTTACTAGTCAAAAACACTTCAGAAGATAAGTGTGCATAAAGGATGGAGTTTAATGACTGAAAGTGGCATGGTTTATGGCAGAGCATCATGTTGGTATGAAATCCAAATGCCTGTACAAAACAAGAAATGCTAAGAGCACAGAAGTTAGACACTCTTCCTTCTCTAAGGAAGGGTCCAGTCATTTTCAGTGTTCCAGATAAGATTAGTACTATTGAAAATAGGATTAAAAAATAGATCAGAGGCTTTTCAAAAATCATTGTCTTTTAGCCTTCTGATGACAGAGGGTATGCACATCAGGGTAACGTGTACTGCAACTGTAGTCTAAACTGTAACCTAAAAAAAAAAAAAAGAAAATTTGCAGGCACCCTTTGTTTTATGCACATCTCCATAAGTAGATTGCAATATGAATAGATAAATAGAAATTCCGGACTTCAACATTCATCTATGGAACAGATATTAATACACATATTGCTGAAAACAGTGAGATGAGAGAAACAGAAAGGTCAAGGGAGTACGAACTAGTTCCTTGTTTTTTTCAGGTAGGATGTGAAATTAAATGCTATTTTTGAAATTGATAGCAGCATGCTGTCAGCCAAATTGGCATCCTTTAACAACAGATGTGTTCAGAAAGAGAAATGTATGTATTTAAATTCCTACTACTGTATAATATTTCAAAAAAAAAAAACATTTTGAACAATACCTTTTCACGGAAATCTATTCAAAAGAAAAGAGATATTTATGAACATATGCACTATCAAAGTGACACCAGGGGAATTCCTGGGAGCTCCCCATTAAATTTATATTCTGATCTTAAAATAAGCAAAAAGAAAAAAGGTGATTTTGAAAGACTGAATTCAAATGCTTCAACTGAAAATTGTCCCTGAAGAACTGCAGGAGTCGGAAAGAAAGGAAGAGCAAATATAAGCAAAAAAGAGCCTGCAGAGTGGCAGAGGACTAGATTTAAAAGCAAACAAGTACTTTGTTGTTGTTGTTGTTATGCTAGTGCATCAAGTTTTTATGTCAAATCCAAGGACAGAAATCAAAGCAAGAAAATGAGCATATCAGAAGAAATTTGTTATTATCAGAAGGACTTTCTTCTGGTTTAAATATTTAGCTCTTGAATCTTTGTGGCTTTAAATCTAAGTTGCTTTTAAATGTTTAAAGATAAATAGTCTAACACTTCTACATTAGACTTCATGTACCTGCACCAGGATTTCTTTTTAAACATGCCATATACAAAAATACCAGCCATAAGAAAGACTTCAAGGACAAGTATTTTTGGAGGAGAAATGCTTTAAGAAATAGGTAAGGATGAAATGAGAATGAAGATAAAATGCAGTGCTACCACTTTATTCCTAAACAAGGAAGGCTATATTTATCAAGTAAAAGCCTTCAAGATTTAAGTTTGTTCACTGATTTTTCACAGGGCAATTGGTGCAGCAGGGTTTCTATTGAAATTCTTAGTACGGCTTCTTTACTACTCCCCAAGTGCAATTTCCTGATCTAGATGGCTATAAGAAAAAGAGTGTGTAAAAGTCAAAAGATCATTTTCTTCCCGCAAGATCAAATTAGTTGAGTTTGTATTCATCACAGCCGAATCTATATAAAGATTTGTAGTCAAGTGAATGGTGTGGAAGTGACAGGCTCATGAATGGTACAGACAGTCCCTGCCTCATTGGTGGCACACACTGGAAAAGTCGGAGCATTGCAGGGAATTACGAAAAGGACCATCCCATGCATAAAGCAGGCAAAGCTGCCTGAAGAACCGAGTAGTGAATTCATTTCTGTTAGTAAAGTACTTAAGTTCTCTAACAACAAGGACCACTAAAAGATCCCAAGGAAAATGCTAACTGTTCAGAGAAATGCTTGGAGAGTTTATCTCGCACAGGACATGTCGAGGCTAACAAAGAAACGAGTAAAACCACATAGTGGCTAGCTGTAGATACACAGAAAACCTACACAAAAACCAGGGCAGAGGACCTATGGAAAACGAGCTGGTAATTGATGATCACAACAGAAATATATAACAAATATTTGAATTGATATGGAGACCCTTGATTCTGGCAACTCAGGATTTTGAGCACAGATATACATTATTAGTGGATGTAGTAAGGAAAATTGGAACCATATATTCCACATCATGCACTGAGGGGAGAGCTGTGCTGTAACACCATCAAGATCACAATTGCAGATTTACCAATATTTAAGTTTTCCATTTGCAGTATTTTTATATTTATATATCAGCACTTTGGAAAGATAAAGCCAAACTAATCAATGTTTACACATTTCCTATCCTCTGATCGTGACAATCTTACTATAAGATCAACTACTGCTTTAATGCAAATCTAAAGATTTACAGAGTAATCTGTTGAAAGAGAACCTGCATAGTGCTATTGCTCATTAACATTAAAGCATGAAGGATCAGTTTACATCTATAAAAGCAAGTACTTTTCCCATGCTCCCTGATTTTATTAGGGTTCCTTTCCCATGACCATGCTTAAAAATCCAGAACAAGAAAATCAGAAAATTTAAAAGAAAAAGAAATGTGTCACAAATCATAGATTATCACCTATGAAATTATTCCAGGGTGTTAGCTAGACTGATAATTCTATCCCATTAAAAAAAAGACTTAATTAAATCTGTCTTAAAAGAATAATTGCTTTCTGTAACTAATTCTGGAGAACTAGAGAGGTAGGTCTCTGGGAAGGCACTGAATGAACAGAAATATTGGGAGATACAAAGTTTATTACCTAGATGTACATTTTAGTGGTCAATTACTATTATAACAGTTTTCCCTGTAATTAATCAAAGGAAATTAGATGAGGGGCTTTATCACAGGCTGAAGCACTGCTTGACATTTTCAGCCATTCAAGCACATGAGAAATGCTGCTCAGAGATCACTGGTTTAGATTTCTCATGAAACTACTTAAAAAAAAAAAGGCAGTTATCAAATCTATACTACAACAATCAATGCATCACTTCCTGTAAAAGAACTGGGAACATAAATAATTCTATTCCATTTAAAATGTCTGCAAGAGAAAATAATGGAGTATAACTGAGTTTGAAAAAAACAAGAGTTTTCCCTTTGGGATTAGGCTTTTTTTTCAGTGCATTTAATTTGCTGGAGGATGAAAGAAAGATACAGCAAGGAAGGAAGCAAAGTACCTCAAAACTGGTCTTTCAAAGCAACCAAATTGCAGCAGCAGCACTATCAGCTGTAGTATCAGGTTATCTCCCATTTTGGAGTATTTTTCCTGATTCAAGACTGCAGAATAAAGGATGTATGGAATTTAGGTCATTTACACTCCCAAATAATTGTCACACTTTTAAGAAAGGGAAGCTTAAGACAAAAGTGACAAAGGCTACTAAGCTTTATAAATGTTGAAATTTTGAGATTTTGAAATACCTAAAGTTTTTTGAATCTGATTAACAAAAAAGCAAAGTCAAGAACATGCAAAAGCATTTCACAACAAAGAGATTTGCTTAATTACACTAAGTATTTCAAACCAAGGGAAAATGTAAGTCTAAATTATCATAGTCAGAAAAAGTTAAGTCTCAAATTCATGTAGGGAGTTACATTCATCCTCACTTGATTTTACATCAAGTTAGGGAGAAAAAAAGATGGATACCGCACTGAATTATCCCTGAGGATAAAGGACAAGACTAAGCTGTAAGATACAGCTGTCTCTGCTGGACATTTTAGATGCCTCTGTGCAATGCCCCACGTATACCACACATGCAAAAGGAAATAGGATTTACAATTTAAATAAACCCTGTACTGTTAGCTTTAGGAAATATTTAAAGCAACTTTCTATAGCTGGGATATCATTTATTTCCATTCTCCTCCTGAGCATATTGTGCTCCAAATATCTAGGCAGATTTTGATTTTCTTGATGACCACAAAGTATTACAAGAAAAACAAATGCCCAAAGGAGGAAATTCATTCTTGATTTCTTATTTATTTGATTCTTATTTATTTGATTTATTTGAACTCTCTAAATGTTTTTCCTCAAAGAAGATTCTGAGATTTAAAAAAAAAGAGGAAAATAAGATCACAGAATCACAGAACGGTTGAGGTTGGATAATTAGATATCTGAGATAATTAGAAATCACAGAAGTAACAACCTTTGGTCTTTGTTCTTCAAAAACCACATAACTGAGACACTTCAGGATTAGTTCTCTTCATAGTGCCCTGAAGCAGTTGGATGATTCTTTGGATGCTGAGGAATTTGTGTTCATTGACTTCTCTATTCAGTTGCTTGAAATCAAATGAAAAACCTATAGAAATATCATTGACACAAAAGCTTCTGTTTATGCTTCATTAAGGGAACCTACTAAGTAAAAGCTGGAGGTTTACATTTGTCTCTATCCATTACCTGTTCAGTATACATATATGTGTGTGTGTGTGTGTGTGTGTGTGTGTGTGTGTGTGTGTGTGTGTGTGTATGAATACATATTTGGAGACATCAAATTTAGAACCAAATTTTCATTCCAGATTTGGTGAAATGAACTCCCTGCAAGCCAGCACTGAAGTTGTAGAACATATGGTTCTCTTCTCACTTATTCTGGCTATTAAAATTAGCCATGTTAGAGATCTAGGAAAAGCATCTAAGTGATTCACAAACTTCCATTTTCTGGAAGAAGTAGATTCATAAAACAGATGAGCAAGCAGTTATCCCTTGTATTTTTATCCTTAAATTTTAACTAATTATTTTGGTGAATTTCCCCCAGATACACTTCAGCCCAAATTAAGCTGTCTTCTAAACATGCATAGAATGTCTTTCACTTTTATTGACAAGTGAGCTTCTGCCAATTTCTTGCATGTATAAAGTGTCAGGAAGGATATTTAACTGCTTGATTTACTTCAAAAAAACAACAGAGTACACCTCAAAGGGGAAGTAAGCAATTTTTTATAAAGGTCAGATATTCAGCTTTATTTATAGACAGTTTCGCTTTAGGCATCACTCTTAGGATGAGCTTGCATAACTTCATTTCAAAGTGATATTTTAAAGCAATTTCTACATATTTCTCCATTTAATGTAAAAGAAAGAATTACATCCTGTTCATACCTGATTTCATTAGAACTTTTGTCACGTAACTTTTTTCCATATAACCAAGTTATTCACATAGAAAGCGAGGGATACTTCCTGTCTGATCATTTGACAAGGAAAGGTTTTTCTCCACCTTTACGATAAAAATACAATTGTATAATTAAAGGAAGTGGAAGTACTATCCAGGTAATATTGGTTTCAGCTGTACTCTACACCAAAATTTGTCAGGTAGTTTTTTGGAAGTAGGTCAAGTAGTTAGAGAAATATCTTCTCACTGCTTCATTTGTATTCCTTTCATTAAGGGAGGAAATCCAGTTAATAATTCAGGAAACCTATAGGAATATTTGTTGTATACATAATGTCCAAGAAAAGCACCCAAAGCTGACACCTGTAGTTAGCAACCTGGACAATCAGTTGGGCAACATCAGATTAACACAGCATCTTCTTTGCATACACATAAATGCTCTTCAGGAGTTTGTAATTGAAAATGGTGCAATTAGATCACAATGGCTTACCTGCTGAATAAAATTGTCTTAGGAATATAAATATTTTGGACAATGTCTGTCTTTACAAGAGCTCATGTAGTATATGAAATTCAATTGCCATTTATATCAAATTATAATGACAGTATTAGTGTCTATTTAGATGCTTATTATGTTTAATATTGTCCCCTTGAATATTTCCATCTTTGTTCCATTTCTATCTTTTTCTTTCTTCAAAAGTAATATATCCAGATTTCTCTGGGCACATTCAGTGGTCAACAGCCTAATGGATTAAAAATATGTACACTCAATCAATGCCACTGCTATATATCATTGCCGATTTTTATCACTGAAATTTTTGTTTCCAGCTAGTGATTCTTTTTCTTTTGGTCTCACGGCAAGACCAAACAGATTGAAAAACAGACTAATGCATTGAGCACACACAATACTTTCTTTCCAAATTCAAGTTTCATTTAGTCTTTTCAATAACTTTGAACCAAGTATCTTTAACGCAGATCAAAGTAATGAATGTTACATAGTGCTGAGAACCATTTGGTCTCCAAGGTTCCCCTTCTCCATTATTGCAGATTTTCACAGAGCTTTAATCATTGATGTTTCCACTGAAGCACAAATTTCCCATTTACAGATATACCAAAACGGAAGAAAGTGTATTTAAAATAGTACTTGCTACAAATCATACTTTTAGAAGCCTCATTTCACACTCCAGGCTTTCAATTAATCATCACCTTTCAAATCTTGACTATGATTGTCTCCTCTTTGCCAGGGAGATCACACCTACTTTTCTGCTGTTATCCTCACAGATTTGTCTTCTGAATTGCGTAGCTCCAGTGCAACCTTCTGGAAAGCTAAGCTTATCTTACAGTTCCACTGAAAAAGCAGTTGTTAAAGTTTTGAGAGACTGCAAGACACAAACTTGAGTGGGGAAACGGGGGAAGCAAAGCTAAACCAACTAGTGCCATAGCTGAAGAAAAACATATACAGCATATAAGTGTATATGTACCAAGGGAAACACCGTAACATGAGATCTGCCTCCCAAGGGCATACAGAAACTGTAAGCCAGGGAATAAACACAGTATGCTCTGAACGTCACCCCAAAAATCTGGATAGCACCACAGAAGAGCTGCACGTAGTACTCTGAGAAGCTGGCAACAGTGCTGAGGAGACAGGGCTTGTGTTTAAATTAAGGCTCTTAAGGTTATATAATACAGAGTACAGGTATGCAGTATACAGGTAACACCAGCACTGTGTTTAACACATTACATCTACTAAACCTCTTCCACTATTTGAAACAACATCAAATCCCAATAGACATTTCTATTTAAAAGGATGATCTAACAAATACAGAAATGAGATACTCTTTCCCTTCTCCACATAAGGTTCAGCAAAACATTTCCTTCCCTAGAACAGAAAGTTTCTTATTTTAATCAATATTTTCTTGTTATTTACACCAACAGGTTATTTTTTCCCTTTAGAATTTTTTTCTTGATGAGCCTTATTACAGTCACTGAGGAGAACTGTGATGCTGCCCATACAGTTCTTCTCACTCTGGCTCATAGTATCTCACTGTGAAAGCACAAGACGCATCTGGATTAAAATCATGCTCCTCTTACATGTCTTACAAATTATAGCAAAATCCTCCCCAAAAAGCCCCAGTCAAGGGAAGAAATAAACAGTTAAAAAGAGAAGTCTACAAAAGGCTGAGATTTTCAGAAATATAATTTATTTTTTCCTGAATTTCTTGAACGTGTAGGCAAGGGAATTGTAACACCCCACAGATGTTGCTTCGTGTTCTTTATCAGCAGTTTTCTAATCTTACCACTAGTTTTAGAACACTTTGGCTTAAAGTATTTTTCAGTAGTATAATCAGGTCTCCAATTCTGCCCTTCTGGTCAGACTCGCTTCACACAGCAATGCAAACACTAATGAGCAGCCAGGACCATTCCTTTGCTGCAAAGACTGGGTCCTCCAATGGCCAACTGAAGTTAAGTCCATGCTAAAAGCTACATGAGTTATAGCTGTTCAAATTACTTTTAGAATAGTGGTATTTGCCATTAAGCCTGTATCTCTCTATGTAAACTGTAAAGCCAAATTGGGAAAACACCAGAATGAAAACTTAGCACTAAATACTGGACATGCACAACTATTTATTTATTTATTTATTTATTTATTTATTTATTTATTTATTTATTTATTTATTTATTTTTGTGAACTAGAGGGTAGGACCTGCATTGGTTCAGATCTCACATGACAGGCATGACAGGTTTTTTATTTCCTCCATTTCTTTTAAACCTTATGTGTCATGAGGCCCCAGCTGTGAAATATAATTTTCCTCTTGTTGCCTATAATCTTGAAAAGGATGCGTGTAAAGATAAATTATGCTGGTAAAGATGCTGGAATTCAGGAAAGGCTGAATATTGATTTCAATTGATTCATGACATTGCTGGAATCATTTATATCTTTCACTTTGCATTAGGAGATATTTTACTACTTACTATAGTAAGTATTAAGCACTTACATATTTAAGCACATATTTACTTGCCATTTGAAGTGTCAGTTCATGACATAGGTCTACAGGGACTTTGTTTGGTCGCCTGCTTTTTACTTTGCTCTTTTTATTGAGATAAAAACATAATTCTGGAAAAGGTTTTATCCGTCCCTTAGGGATGGGTAAACAAAACCTACTGAAAATACTGATAATAATGGGAAAAAAATATCACACACTGAAGCACATATCCTTGGAGCACATATTGGAGCACACTGCCATCCACTCCAGAGCAGTCAGGAGAGATTTAGAAAATGACACTGAGAAGCATGTTTGACTGTTATATATTCCACAACCAAGACTGCAGAAAAAGAAGAATCTTCCCAAAGATTTTCCTCAGCAACAGCAGCAAACTAGTAAATTAGCAAACATGTTTTGAAGCTCAAATGGAGCTCTATTTCAACCAAGATAAATATTCACTATTTTCTATTTCTGTCTATTTTAGCCATCAAGCCATCTATTTTGCACACTAAGCTTCCCCTCAACACTTCTCTTTTTTAAAAAAGAAGCGGTACTAATTTAAAATCTGATATCTTCTGTTGATCAATGTCTGATTTTACTGATTGCTCTTCATTTCATTGAACAACTCTAACAATTCCTTTTTAGGGAGAAGCTTCCATGAGCTACATCCTGTGGAACTCAGTGACTTTCACATGCCATTTTCCAGATATTATTTCTTTCCTTTAGCATAGGATGGGAACTGTGATGGGAACTGTAAAAAGTAATACATTTCCAAGAATGGGAGTGTGAGATAGTAACTTTTGCTACTACAAGAGTGACACCTGCTGTCAACTGCTTGCCTTCACCCTTTTTTTAAAACAAGGGCTAAGCTTACGATATTTAGGCAACAGTTGCAGTTAATAAAAGTATATCTCTAAGTATGCTATGTAGGCCCTGTCATGTATGCTGCCACAGTATGATTAAAATGAGAAAGACCATTTCACATAGATGCAATATATTGCAAATGTGATGAGGAACATGTAGCTATGACATTAGCTACAACCATATCCTCAAGAATTTGCAACTTTTGATACTTAAAAACTAAATTTATATTTCTTTAATGGCTGCTTTCACTGCAATCCCTACAGGAGAGTAAACATTTGGGGAAAAATACTGCAGACAGGGAGGTCATGGCCTTTTCCAAGCCTTTACGGCCTAATCACCAAACACTTTTACACATCTCTAAGGCAGATAGACTGAGCTGTCTGACCTGGACATAATGCCAGGCCAGTTCCTGTCTCCTTTCCAAATCCAAGTTGCAATGCACAACAACCTGCTATGTTTAAGCACACTTAGAACCACCTTACTTACTTTTTTAGAAAAAAAAAAAAAGACAAAAATGAGCAGTTTCCGAAGGCAAGAAACACCCTCATCTACCTCTATGCTCTCACTTAATATAAGACATTACTTCCAACCCTGATACGAGGGGGAAAGGAGCTGTCATTGCTGCTCAGAATCCACACTGTGACTGCACTGATAGTCTAAAAGAGGAGGAAATATACAAGCATTCAAACTATATTTTAGTATCAGCTGAAGGAAGAATAAAGCCTCGTCTTCTTAGCTGGCCTGATAATAAGAGGCAGAAGCGCAGGCTGCCCAGCAAGGCAATGAGATCCTGCCCACGTCTCTGAAGAACTGAAGCTCCTCAGCAGCACTTCATGAGGATGCAATACAAAACACCCTTTGTAAAGCACTGTTCCGCCACCACTGCCCAGCAGCTGTAGCTTAGCCTGTGCACAGCTGCAGTCTCTGCTGACACCTCATGACACAGAGCAAAAAAAGCATAAGGCTTAAGAAAACACAGTGACTGATACACATCACCTTTGCATGCCCTGGCTTCCTTGGGGAAGCACCTCAGCAGCCATCTGGAGGCTCTGCTGCCCTGTGACACTTGTGCCTACAGGCTTGTGCCTGGCCAGACAATGCCCATCCCCTCAAGGCAGTCCAAAAAAACAACATAAACCCCATGTTGCATGTGCTAAATCACCAAAAATAACATCTTCTGTCCTCATCTCACCTACCTTGTGTGGCAGTGTTTCACACACCATGGTCTCTCTAGTTTTACCTAATCATAGAGTTTCACAGGTACTTCAAGTCATTGCCCAAATCCATCACATTTCTTCACCTGCTCCTATGTTGGTTTAGTGCCACAGTATATTTATGTGCCACTGCAGGGTCTCAAAGTCCTCCTCACCATAAAGGAAGGCCAGAATAAACACACCAGAGACGACTTCAGAGAGTGCTGGGTTCACCCCAGCTACAGCAAATCTGCATGTAGTCCCCATGACTGCCTCCAGTCCCAAGGGGTGGTGGAAAGGGACAGGGCCACCTACCACCATGACCAGTGTAGCAAGGACACTGAGCAGGACTGGAAGGAGGTCACCAGAAACAGGCACCCTTTGTGGGCCTAAGCTGAAATGGGTTCGGGTGGGTTGGGGCACAGGATCACGAGGGCCATTGTGGCCTGTTAGTGCCCTAGGGCTCTGATGACAACAAACAGGCACAGAGGCCTCACCTCAGGACCTGAATTTATACTCATTCTTTTTGACACTGCCCCCATGAAGTCTCTTGAATGCATATAGGGATGGAGGGCAGCTTTTGCACAGGGAGTTAGTTAACCTTTTGTCCAATCTGATTATGTACACAGGAAAAAAATGCACTGCATATGCACGTGTGGGCACACAAAACTGAGACAACACTAACTGCAGCTTATTCTGTGACATGAAATTGAAAATGAGACATTGATATTAAGATGAAAGATGGGCAAAGATTCAGAATATTGCATGACATGATCAACACTTGCATATATTCAGCTCTTACCATGTCCACTTTTCATTGCCTTGTTGAAGTGCATTCACCTTTCATTGCTTTGTTGAAGTGCATTCACCTTCCCAGCTTGATATTTAGTAGAATAGACAGCAACAATTTGTAAAACTGATGTCTAGTGTTAGCCAAGAGGCCAGGAAGACTGAAAAGATTACGTCTAAAATTTAGCTATTTAAGATATTGCTGAAACCACATAAATTCAACTGCAAAATAAGTGTGATGTATGTTTTTTCTGAGTACAAGTAAATGTAACCAGCAATATACCGAAAAAAAAAAAGAAAAGAAAAAGCCACAGTACTTGACCCTTGGGGAATATCACTAGTGTATTGTAAAGGCAGAAACTTGCTGCCAAGGAATAAGCTGGGTAACAGGTGAGCAGTGGTGAAGAGGCACAGCCGGGGCTACAATGTCTAACTGCTCACACTACAGATAGAATGTTAGATTGAGCCTTAGGAATAGACTGAGACATCTACTTTATGCCCCTCATCTCTTTCTCCACATCACTGTGTGACGTGCTGGCAGAGCATCACAAGCAGAGCAAAAGCTATATAGTCCTATCATCTCACAGAAACACTTGTGAATATCAGTGATATGAACACAGTGAATACATTGTACCTGGGTTTTCTACTGCCAAAGTCCTATCATAGACTAGTAAACTAGTAAAGTTAGTTCAACTGAACTAGCAGAAGTAATGCAAATGCAACTGAAAGGAAAGATCATCCTGTGGCTTTTCTCTGTTTTGCTGTTGAATGTAGGATGCTATTTCCAAACCAGAGCAAAACATCAAGGAGAAGGGGGAAAAAAGCAGTTTAACAGGTTTTTAAAGCAGATGATGAAAGATCTCCTTGATTGACCAAAGTAAGGAAAAATGTCCTTTTATATCTTCAGCTATAAAGAGCTCATAAAGAGGGTACATCTAAATTAGGCTCTGATATTTAATCCAATTATAAATCTATGTTTAGATTATATGAAGGCCCTTCCCTGGAGCTACCATACTTGCTAAAAGAGACATTTTAAGTCAATTCAATGTGCTATGGCTTTTAAAAGAGCGTGTCTGGAAGCCCTGATAGAGATGGAAAATAGTTAGTTAACTATATGGTGAAGGCTGCTGATGAAGAGAAGCTGAAAATGATGCCACTGGAAAACACTGTGCTGAGCAGACACTGTGTTTCCCGACTTCATGTTCTTGCAGCAGTTCTGTAATGAGTGCCTGGCAGTACCTAGAAATGTAATTACTGCTGGGAAGAAACATTTTTTTCTGGGAACTCAAATCACACACTGTTCAGTCAGCAGCATTTTAGAGACTGTCCTGAGAAAAAGATCTGTGCTGAGATATTATCAGCTGAGAAATAGTCATCCTCCTAGAGCATCAGAGCAGTTACAGCTTCTGGAAAGAGGCAAAAAGTATAGATGTTTTCTGGAAGCTCTCTAACAGAGTAGCTCAAGCTCTGCTTCTAGTGTTATTATCAGGAAAGATTTTCTGTAAATGCAGACAATACATTCAGATTAGTAAGGAACTTTTAATCAACAGAATGACAACAAAGATTTGTCTTGGGTCACAGAGATCCTTCATCCATGGATAAATGTTCTTTTTAAATCCTATCTGCAGAACATGGTGATTAGAGTTTTGTTGTGGGATGCTTAAGTATCTACGTGAAAAGAATGCCTTGGGCATCTATGCCCTTGTTATTGCATCATAACAAAGGGCTGCATTGTAGGGTTTTTTTTTCCTAAGGTAGATATCCTTTCTTTTTTTATATTCAACGTCAAGAACAGAAACACCTACCTAAATTTTAGTAGTTAGCTTTTCTCTTCTGCATAGTATAACATCAGCTATTTTCAACAGTGTTGATACCTCAGATCAATGGTAATAGAAAGTTTGTACACAGTAACCCACTAAGATACTCTATTATTATGTTTCACAGTCAAATATTTGATTCACTTCTGGTTCTTCGGTTTCCTTCCTCATTTGTCACTCCTCAGGCTAAAAAGTTCTGTTTGTGATCTTTAAAATCTTTTGCTTCAGACAGGAACAAAAAAAGAAAAAAGAGAAAACAGCAGTAACAGAGTTCAATTCTTAAACAAGATGCCAACATTGCTACTGTGCAGATGAAGACTTTTCATCAGAGCTCTGAATTTCTTAAATTAAGAGATAACAGAGAACTCCATATACTGTGTTAGAAGGTCAGTTTGAAATATGCCCTGCAAATGCATCTGTTAGGAGTCAGCAAATAGATTACTGTCTCTTTGTTTTTAAGGCACTTGCAACAAGAAGTTTTCTTTTTTCTTTATGAAGAACAAAGCATTATATGACAAAAAAAAGAAAAAAAATACTCCAGCCCTGATCCTATCTGTTTGCATGGCCCTTCCAAGAAAGCAATACGTCTTCAGTGAATACAGTGAAGGAAACAATGTCAGTGATGATTCTCGTGCTATAAAAATCCTTGTTTGATGAGCACTGCCAGATTACACATTTTCCTACATCTTTATTTTTCTATTCTTGTGCTATTCAAAATTAGATCTCATCTTCTAGTTTCTTGCAGATTATTTCTATACTTCTTTGTAGAAAGACTTAAAAGGAAATGGGGAAATCACTTTCATTCCGTAGGATGGAGGGAAAATCATGGGGTAACTAAAGAACGATACAGAAATAAGATACAGGGTAGAGGTGGAACAGGCCACTATTTTATTGTTTCTCTCACCCCATCTCCATATTTTTAATACTGATAAAAACTGTTTAGATTTACAATGTTACTGTATTTACAAAAAGACAGCCAGAGCATCCCTTGCTCAGCAGATCCCATTGATTTGGCTTTCTCTCTTGTGTCATATTGCACTTCAGACGCACTTGTATGTATTGCCCTTGCCAGTTTTCAGAGTTTTTGAAAGCTAACATGCAGATGTCAAGCAAGGTATCTGGTAAAGCTAAATAAATCCATGCGACACCAACTGAGGACTGTCAATTACAGGTTCCCAGTATCTCAGAGACTTGCACACTGTCTTTCACCTCCTTCTTTCTTGTACCCTTACCTTACTGAGGACCTTGAACACTTCAGATCCTGAGGACACACTGAGTTGCTTACACATGTATACACTGAGTTACATACACAATGAGAAAATTCAGTCAAGATTGGTTTACTTTCTTTTATAGTTTTATTGTTTTATTTTCTTTTTCTCTTTAGGTCAAATACTGGAGTCCCTTTAATCACTAAACTCTTCAAGGAATACGTTCCTGTTCACCCCATAAGCAATGCTTTATTCTTGCAGCAGTAAAAATACAGCCATGACAGCCATGATCAGATTACCGCCACTAGATGGCAGAAAAGCTCAAGTATTAACATCTATTTTGCTCACACAAAAAGCAGAAAATTAATATTACATGTAGAACACAGTATCATCTTTAAATACACGGATGCTGATCTCTCCTGTGCTGATTATCCACAGTTCGGATGGGCGAGCAGTGAGTATGTTCATTTACAAATGATGTCTTACTCAGATTTCTGAAAAAAATGCCTGTCAGTATCAAAGAGTTTAAGAAGAAACTGCTAACAGTGGTGGGACAATGCAAGGCTTCAATGACCAGCTAAGAAATTCCAGTAGCTGCCAGATGATCTTAAATCAACATTAAGTACTGTTTTCACAGTTAAATCACTTCAAAAAGGACTATCATATTATGATCATATATTGCCATTAAAACAGAATCTAGAGATCTCATTCAAGCAACAGAGAGTCTTCATCCAGCTGCCCTGAAATACTTCCACATCTCCCAAGATCTAATTGATATTCCAATAATAAAATATGGGAAAATAAGGAAATAGAATTTTATTAATTTCATCACAGGTAATACACTTATACACTGTATATATAATTAACTTCAGAAGCTAAGTTCATGTGACTCTTCTCAGTCTACTCTCCAGCCTTAATCTCTTCTTATGATAAAGGCAGTAGACTAGTTACTTTCAAAATACACTTCCTGCAGTGTAGAAGTATGCTTCTTCCGTAGTGCCTGCGTGGCCCAGAAGAGCACTAGATTATCAGCCAGCTTCCCTTTGTGGTTAACAGTAAAAGCTACCACCAGTGGTATTCCCAGCTCAGATGCTTCCAGCTCTTCAGAAGAACTTCCAGCTCTTTACCTTCCTTTATCTTCCAGCACAGGACAAAAAACTTCAGCAGGTGCCAAGAAAAGGTCCCTTGTTTTCTCTTTTTAACAAAACTTTTGGCAGGTTGAAAGCACTAAACAAACCTAAATTCTTGGCTATAGTCTAATTGGGATCACAAAAAAAAAAAAAAAAAAAAGGCATCGTTTTATATGAGCATATCCTGGATATCCTGGACAGGTTCCTGCCTAGATTCCTGGCAAATGATAAAGAGGTCCAAGAAAGATGACAGAACATTTACCAACCAGTAGTCACAGATGACCTAAGAACAAAAAATTGCAGCCACCACGGCCTCTGATGAGGCTCTTCATTAGAAATACTTCGTCAAACTGAAAACAAAAAGAAAGCCTAGGTAAACGTTCATGTTATGTTCAGGAGACAGTCAATATTCAGGAAAAACAATACACATATCTGTGGATAACTGAGGATAGCCTTTCCTTTCTAAAACACTTCTGCTTTATGGAGCCAAATGTTTTTCAGAGTGAGATACACCAAGGATGCTGTGGAACCCTTCATGGGGCAAGCTGATCAGAGCTGTTTCCAACTTATTCACCTTCACAGCCACCCCACATGGCAGCCGGAAGCTTCTCGCTCCTGGGCCCGCAGGTGGCTCCCAGCCTGAGCAGGCCCCACCAGAGTCCAAGGCTTTGCCTTGACTCCCTACCAGGCGGGAAAGCCAGAAGGTGGAGACAGGCAGCCACAAACACCATGGAACCCAGTGAGCTGCCGGTGGCTGGGGACACAGGCCGCTATCGGCAGCGCAAGCAATGTGCCTCAGCTGTGGAGAGAAGGGAGGGGGGGCCAGAGAAAAATAATGGGATATTTAGAAATTGAGGAACATGTAAAAGCCAAAAGAAGGCTATTTTTGATCAGGTATCAGTGCAGAACAGAACTGACCAAATTATTCTGAATGTTCAATTTGTTCTGCAGCTTTTAATAATTCCCAAGTCATGAACTAAGTTCAGAGCATCACTTACAGCTACTCAGAGTGATTTTCAGTAACATCTCTCATGACCAGATGACTACAGATGCTTACACAATCCGCATGAAGTCATAGGCATTTCTTTGCATCATCTGATTAAACAAGTTCTATATATAACAGTTTGAAGTTTGAAGTAAAATTTCCACAGCTAATAAGCAACTTGAAATTTGCTTAATTTCATATTTGCTTTGAAAGTTCGCAAAGTACTTTTGGTAAGTGTGTAGACTTAAATTTTATTTTTAAAAAAGATTTTTTTTTTAAATAAGGCCTCTTTACTAGAATATATATATTGCACATACAACAAGACATGAGCAATCCCTGACAATAAAGGCCCTACAAGAAGCTGAATGGTATTTGCAGTTTTCCTGTACCGTGAATATAAGTCATGTCTCAACCTTCAATCACTAAGATATATGTAGTTGTGTGCATCCATCTTAAAGGGTCACTATGATCAGTACCGAATATTTTTTCCTGGTAGTTTCTGAACATGTCCAGGTAAAAATTTTTGGTTTTCCTCAGCAATATATTTTACTATTGCCCAGCATATTTATCTCCATTTACCTTAAAAGGCATGGCATTTAGCAACTTTGAAAATAATACAGAAATAAAAATAAGATAACCTAGTTCTACAAAGACGTTTAGTCAGTGGGAAATCTACAATCCTCATTTTCTGGCAGTTTTAGACTTTGTTTTGACTCAGCTCACACACACACACCCCATACATCATCTCCGATGTTCATTTTCCTTTTCATGCCACTTTCAATTGGGAATCATATGGCTCAACCATATGGTAGTCACCAGGCTGAATACTGAAGTAGAGAAAGTGTCTCAGACAGTCTTTCCACTAACTCTTCTGTATAGCATGTTTTTCTCCTCTCTTTCACCTCTTTAATACTAAGTGATGTGGCACAGTGGCATTTTCTCTTGCTTTTATTAGCCAGGTGGCCTGAGCTCTAAACTATTGGCCATTGTAATAAACATTTAGCAGAGAAGCTGAAAAAGATTATATATATATATATACACACACATACATATATATATATGTGCAAGATACTTTTCCACCAGTGTGCATCATCCACGGAGATCATCCTGCAATTAAAGCAAACTGAGACATCAAACGCCCTTTGAGATGAGTCGGAGCCTCTCTCCAGGGAGGCCTTTGGTCCCCGCCTGAGCAACAGCCCCCATAACAAGTTACCTGAATCCCTGCACTGCCACCACTGATATGGTCCTGGTCCCAACTCCAGCCTGTGAGCAAGTCCCAGCAGGGCTAATAGGAGAGGAGACAGCAAGGGAAGGCACATGGATAAGTAGGGATGTCACAATGCTAGAACTGTTAGCAGAGAAAACTTAAGTTCTGCAATGGAGGCAAAAAAAAATGATATATCCCGTGTGAACATCCTGCATCTATCAGCACCAAGCCTTGCACTGCTCTGATTCTGCTTCCATTAGCTGATAAAACTTAAAAGCACCAAGACTGGGCATGATATTTTATTATTATATGCATCTTAAAAAACGTTTCTGCCTTCTCTTGCCAGCAGATGATCTTCCAGCATCATCAACAACACTTTGTTTTTTGCTGTGCAGGGAAATCCAAGAAGGATTTGGGAAAAGAACGGAACTACCAGGTAACTGAAATCCCTCTTTGCTAGAGGGGCTAAAGGGACCAAACTATAATCTTAAAGAGATTCCCCAAATTATGGTAAAAAAAATGAAAAAACATCCTATTCATAGCTATGTTGAATAAATAAATAAATAAATGATCTTTTGTAATATTTTTTCACTGCTTTTTTATTTTAATACATTAAAAAGCATAGCTATGTATCACCTGTCAAACTATCAATAGCCTATAATTCAAAGTACAGCATAAGCCATATGTTCTCTGATATATTTTCTGTGTGAGTGCATTTCCATTTTTGCAACTTCCTGTATTTTTATTTCTCAGGCTGCTCAGTTACATATTGTAGCTAAAAATGTAACCAAAAGCAGATCATAGACAGGAATGCATCTCAGATGGGGTAGCTAGGCCCATTAAAAGACTCCAAGACATCTGCAGGGTACAAATGAGCATGGCATTAGCTGGGCAGAAAATGTGCCTCTCCAGATGACATTTCAACAATCACTTAATAGAAACAAGTGGTAGGAGCCTCAGTACAAATGGAGAGTCCTCCAGGAACCTCCTCTTTTCCCACCAACAGTAAACAGAACAGAAAATCATATATTAACTAAATTAACAGTTCTGCGGGAGAAATGTGTGTCAATGTGAGTCAGAGGTTCACAGCCCTCTGTCAAATAAACTGACATCATATGTTCTCAAAATGATAAAATCTCTGCAGAAGTCAAAAGACTAACTTTCTTTTCACATTAGGGTAATCTTTTCCCTCAGTCACCCTAGCATGAATGGGAGTAAAATTATTGCCTTTTTAGAAGTTATATCACATCTGTTATAGTGAAGCTTCCACAATGACTTTTTTAGTAATCCTTTAGTACTGTTGACACTGTAATGTGCCAAATTTTTGTAAATCCTTACAGTTCTGATTGGTTTTGCAACTGAGGCATACTCAACATCTGTGTGTTTTGTAAAATGGAGGAAATTTAGAAGAATTTTCTTTAGGCAAGCAAAGTACCACTCGTGGACACAGGGGCAGATATCCTGAGTGATGCCTGTGCATTTTAGGGATGGTATTCCAGGCTACTTAAAGGAATGCAACAATTTTTCCAGGCAAACGAAAGCAGAAAATTGCCAATTCTCCTAAGAAACAGCTTGGACCAGCTGAAAACAATCTAGAATCCTTCTGACACCATGGGGAGACAGTCATAACCCAATTCTCAGCATGTTCACAGAGCAGAAATGTGATGCTTTCTTAGATGGTAAGCCAGTATATGCAGAGAAGTAATCTTCAAGCAGCCCCCAAAGGCATCTAAGGTAAGCATATTACTGTTCATATCACCTCCTAAAAAGCATCTAATACTATCTGCAAGCAAATATTTCTATGCAATATGTGATCCAGACAGTGGAGATAGTCTGGTTTGCCCTGTCTCCTTTACATATTTTCCATTGATTATGAGGCGATGATCAAAATGCAGCTGACAACCAACCATTCACTGTTCCATTTGCTTCTGCCTTTCCCAACGCTTTCACATCTTTTACTCAATGTTCACCATCCAGGAGGATAAAAGGCACAACCACTCCTGCACCAGGGGAGAGGAAGGACTGTAGCACAAGGATACCGCCAAACACATGTGCTGGCGTCAATCTGATTGTAAGATCCAGTTGTACCAGCTACAGGGCAGCAGCTCCAGCTTTTATCTTTCCGCAGAAGGCCATGAATCAGGAATGAGATGTTGTGTCATCCCACATCACAGTAAGCAAACAACTTGGCCCATAGAATAATATAGCAGAGAGAAAGGAATAGTATTGCCAGTGACTCAAGCACAACTCTACCTGTAGCTATAAGTACTTACTGCCAATCTTTAAAAGCATTCCTTGCTTGCTGCTGTATGCGCTGGAGATCCCTAAGTTATGCATGTAAGAGGTAGTGGGTGCAGCATTCACAGGAGGCTGGGGATCATATAAGGGAGATACATAAAGTGTAGTAAGTAATATAGAGGAAAGATACTAAGTTCTTTGTTTGGGAAAAAGCAGGAGCAGCAGGGTTTTCAATACCTAAACATATGTTATTCAGCTTATAAGGTCCCAGATGCCATTCCTGAAAAATACAAGCAATTTAATTTCATTACTCCAGTCCTCAACATCACCTCTGAATTAGACAAACAATTTCATACACAGCAGTTGGATATGTTGGTAGGAATACCCGCACAGCAGTGAAACCTACTTAGGTTGCATAAGAACATTGTGGACAGTTTATCAGTTTTGCTTCTAAACATATGGCAGCCACTCTGTCTGGAAAAGCAATGCAACTTGCAGCCCAGGCTCATAGTTCTACACTGACACAGCGATCTCCACTTGGGAAGAAATCTAGATGAATTTATGCAGGTGTCAGTTGCAGCTTGCTATTGCGCTCATATACAAACAGTTCTATATCTGAAAAGCACATGGACAGGAAGAAGCCTTTTGTAATCTGTGCACAGAACAATCAGGGTCTCTGAGACAAACATGGGACACTAACTGTATGTGACATGAACACTGCAGATTGCAGCGAGGCTGCTACAATTTCTGTGAGCAAAGGAAATTCAAGCATGAAAATGCGGAACATTTTGCACACAGAAGCATATACTAAGTTTACTTGCTTGTATTCACTAGTTCTGTTGCTTGTGCAATGGGAGCAAAGTTCAGAACATCCATCACAGGAAAATGGGATGCATGTTAGAGGGGAAGTCTGTTCAACTCTAGCACAAGCAGATTTCACTTTTTTCAAAAGCTATCTGAGGGTTCACTTGCAGAAGCAATAGACAGCAGAGCCTGTTTTCCTCAGCCACCTCCCCTCTGCATTCCCCTGAGACAGTCTGATGTGCAAACCTCGCGGGGTATTATTGTTGTGAGCCAGTCAAGCAGTCACTGTGTGTCATTCAGTGCACCAGCTGTCGCTGTACAATAGCATTCATTCCATTGAACAATAAATTAAATCTCCCCTGAGTGCTAGCCGTAGTCTGCTCTGTGGCTTACTATCACTTAACACGTGTCACTCCACACTTCCCACACCACACAGAGGAATTCAAAGTTGATAATGCAAACACATGGATTCACACTTGACATCCCTTGTAAAATGCAAGTTGCTGTCCGTTCATTTTTTTTCTCTGCCCCTCTCTTTTAAATATCCAATTTACAAGCTTCTCTCATGAAGCAAGGACTTGCAAGCAGGTGAACAGCAAGGTGCAGAAGGAAGTGCCTCTGCTGTTAGGTCCTGTTGACACTGCTCTGCAAGAAGTAGAGGCTGGAAACCTTGTTATGCTCTTTCTTGGAGCTCTATCAGGAAAGTGGCCACCACATTTTGTGGAAGAAGATAGAGAGGTAGGTTTTCACTTAAACTTTTGTTCTACAGTGAAAACAACCTTTTGCATCAAGGACTGCAACATCTCTCATTTAGACACCAGCTTGCATTTGAGATTTTGAAATGTCTGAAAGGATGAAGCACAAAGGTATAGATCTGAAGTGACCAAAAAATTGGTCTAATTTATTCTACATGCTCATTGCCACCTTCTCCTCTCACTCCTTCCTGCCAAGCAGCTCCTTAGCTCCTCATGTTGACTGATTTCAGGGGTCAGGAGCTCACCACATTCGCTTTAGCAAAGCAGGTTCCCAAACCTGCAATTTAAAAGAGAATTTAGGCCTCCAGAAAGAGCCCCTAGCACATGATTAGGTTTTTCATCCCTAGCTACATCTTCATTCTCATTCCAGTTCTCTTCCACATTCTCTCTTTTCATTTTGTTTTCCTCAGCTCATAATAAAAGCACAATGAAAATTGTACCAACTTTCCTGTGGAGTAAAAGTCCTGTTTCTGATCAACTCTACTAGCCAGCAACCAGCAGGAATGCCAACAGACTGCAACAGGCTCTGCAAGAACAGAACTATGTTTATGATCCAGAAAAATGCTTTCCTGGTTTGGAACAATTGCTCAACTTTCTATGTCTACTAGCCTTGAATTCAGCCTGATCAACAGCAACAGAACTGTCTTCCTTTGTTCAGCACTTTACACTGTTTACTGGCTACTATCCCAAACAATAACCAGAACGCTGGAATGATTAAGGTCATTGCTAAGTACTTGCAAAATTACCACAAGCCACTGTGCAAGCGATCACGGGCTGAAATATGAGCTCTCCATGTACGCTTGCATAGCTGATTCAAGATAAAACTTGTTCAAGGAGGCCATGCTGTGGTCTTGCAAAAACATAGCTTCTTGGTTTTGCAAAAAAAGAAAAGAAAACAAAACAAAACAAAAACAACTCATCCGGACATATTCAGCTTCCTGTTTCCTTTCATCCAAGTCGTAATACCTCAGTTCAAGTTCTGTGATTGTGGGGTTTTGTTTGTTTATTTTTGGGTTTTTTTCTTCAAATTTTTAAAGTACTTGGGAAGCCAAAAACTAAAAACTAGTACTTTTAGGTAGAACAGTTATTTAATTTATGGCAGGTGTTTTATCTCTAAATAAATGAATCTGTTATTTAAAGCCACTTAGAACTGTAAGAGTGAGGAAGGAATCATTTTTTTTCTGAAGAGTTCATATTTTATATTTAAAATAACTGTTACATGTAGGTCAGAGCAATTTATTTTGCTATATTACGTTCTAACTTCAGGACCTGATCTGCTGATTTTCAGTTGATATAGAATGGCTCCCTCAAAAGAGGAAGTATTTGGGTAGAGACAGGGAGAGCAGAGGTAGAGGGTATCCTAGCAAGCCACAGCGCTAACACATGGCAATATTTCTGTTGATGAAAGTTTAGAAGCCAGTTAACTTCTGCACCTTGGGTTTTTCATGAATTGTTAGAAATTAAAACACAGGCAGTTCCATCTGCATGTGAGGAGGAACTTCTTTAGTGTGAGGGTGCCAGAGCCCGGGCACAGGCTGCCCAGGGAGGCTGTGGAGTCTCCTTCTCTGCAGATCTTCCCAACTCACCTGGATGCCGCCCTGTGCTCTGGGTGTCCCTGCTGGAGCAGCAGGGTTGGACTAGATGATCTCTAGAGGCCCCTTCCAGCCTTAACCCATTCTGTGATTCTGTGACTTGAAACATGGTCTCTAGCACCAGAAGGGAACTGCTTTTGGAGTTGTAAATCTTGTTAAATCTTTTCAACATGATATCTTGCAGTATTCAATTCTCAAATGAATTACTCAAATGAAGCCTCCTGAATATCCTATTCTACTGTCTGTCGCCAGAAGAATAAATATAAATAGAAGGAATAAAGAGGAGAATAGAATAACGAATAAACAGAAGAATAAGCAGAAAAATAAACAAAAAAAAATACTGTGACTAATTTAGAGGCATAGATTTTAGGTCTTTTTTCCCTTCTTTTTCAAATGATCTATATTGACACATTTCCAGACATGCTGCTACATGTAAATCTGGAGATTGGTTTGAAATTTATACTTCTCATCCTCAAGATACCTAACTTAAATTTTATTGTTGTTTCTCACAACTCTTTTCTGAAAGTGGTTATCTTGACAGACCCACATATCACAGAAGGAGCCCTGAGCCCACAGCAACACCGTGACAGCCAGAGGAGGATCTCTGGGCATGTGGCACCACACTCAGGCCAGCAGACCATGCTGCACATGAGTAACACGGTGGAGCAGCTCAAACCAGGCACTGCTGCAGATGTTGCTTAACAGACTGGGAGAATGGGAGAACTGGGGCCTGGGAGGAAGACAGTGTCACCAGTTCCAGAGGAGGTAGCTTGGATCACAGCAGACTTGAAGTAAACTGCCCTGCAGCAGTCCCTGCTCCTAGCCCTGCATCCGGAAGGTCCATAGAGAAGGACTTTGAAATAGGCTTTGAGAGAAGTGATCAAAGTAGAATGAAAACCCACACCTTCATCTCTATCACTGTAATCAAAGTGATTTCATGTCAGTTTATAAGTTATCATCTGGCTTGTCCAGAAGTTGGTTTTGAGAATGTATCTTAGAAGAATGATAACAGGAAAACATAAATTACAGTCAGGAAGGCAGAACTTTGTAAGGATAAAACTGAGAAGATTTTCATGTTACAAGTGGAATTCATGAAGAGTGGGTGTGGGAAGTACCAGAATTTATGGATGATGAATTTAATCTTTTCAAGCAACACTACAGAAAATTGGCCAGAACTTCAGAAGGAACAATCAAAGCTAGATATACAGACAACATAATGGTAGATGATATCTAGCACTGATGAGCGTGAACTAATGTACATTGGAGGAAATACTTCACTCACTGATTCCTAAGTTAACTTTCATGAATGATCTAGGAAAAATATTTTCCCATACAGTTGATAATATAATAGAAGGACTGTTAAAAAGAAGATTAAAAAATTAAAAATGAGAAACAAAATAATATAACACTATATAACATATAAGATACAGAACAAGAGACTAATACATTTGTCACAGCTTAGATGCAAAAAAAAGAGATGAAATTGAGGTCACATCAGGGGCACATAGCTAAGAAATGTTTTCAAGGAGGTAATCCACATATTTTTTTCTATACTGCACTTCAGGTAGACCCAGAATTTGTTTACCTACTTTGCAAAAAGTATATGGGGATTTTTTTTAAAATTTGCTAATCTGCATTGGAAGGAAGTCAAAATCTTTGGGAAAGTATAAGTAACTAGGATCAAAATATTCACTCCCCGCAGTGAGTGGGCACTGGAACTCGGAAGATCTGTGTGCAGAGGGCCACTCTGTCTAGCTGAAACCACAGGCCCAGGCAACTACATTTTTCTAGGATGCCGAGACTGCTGAGGTAAAGGAGAAGTGTCACTTTATTTGGTTTTGAGGAGAAATTCCTCACTGTAACCAAGAGACCCAGTCTGTTAAAGCTTTTCCATCCCTTTCCCCTAAGAAGAAAGGGTCTTGTAACACTAATGTTGACTGTAATATTTTTGCTTGAAAACAGTCCTGACCAGACCTAATACACGAGGCACATAACTGAACTTAGAAAGCAACAATTTTAAAGGAAAACAGCTGATTTGCATAGCAAATAATTAGCTGGGGTGATACTTTAAATAATTCTAAGAATGAGAATTAAGGGGTGGTGCAAATTGTGAGTGCAACCTGTCTCTGGATATCTGAAATTAATTCTAGCATATCCTCTACTGCGCTCTTACATTCTAAAGGGCTGTAGTTTTAGCAAGGCTGTGTCCAGCAGCTTGGCACTGGAATTCCAGAAATTTGAGCACCCCCCTGTGGAAAAATAAAAGGAGTTTTACACTTGTTCAGAAATAGCCTGTTTCCTTCATAAGTTCTCTTTGCCCATGACTTCTGTAAGACAGCTTGCACCATGCTGCAGCAGAGCACTGCAGGCAAACCTACATAATTAATACACTAGAAAATTAATTAACCTAGTGCTCAGTGAAGAGATTTGTTCTCGGTAACATGATTCTGAATAATCACTTATCTCTTGCTTTCATTGAGTGAACAGTTTGCAAGCATCAGCAGCTATTGCAGGCAGTTACATCACTGATCTGTCATTCTTTCATGGCCATACCATATGGACGATAATAACTTAAATGGAGCCTAGCAGATGTTAAGGACACAGCGCATGGCTGGGAATGCACAGACAGGCCCATTTGTGTTTGCATTAATTTAGATGTTTCATGCTAAGATTTTTATCTTCTGATAAAAAATATATGAATATATTGACACATATATACTGTAGATCTGTGTTTCTGTCTTGTTACACTGCTGAAGAAAGCAGATGGCACAACAGAGCAATTTTTTTAAAGAGCTAATTGATCTGAGACTGTCACTCTAAAAAATAGGGAAAGGAATGACAAAAGAACACTTTTGATTCAGTTTTAGATTAGAAGGTTTTGTGTGTGCAGTCCCACATAAAAGCTTAAATTTTAACACATCTTATTCAAATTTAAAGAACATAAAAGCTAGGATCTTTGATTTCCTGGCTTACTTTTGGCAAATGCAGTCTATCATTTATCTAGGAGACAGACTATCAAGCCACTGCTTGATAGATCTCCCTAGATAAAACCAAAAAGTAAATATCAGTTTGGGATCATCTCTTCTCTTTTCTGAGGCCAAGGAATAAAGGATGGGCCTGAAGAAAGCCTGCAAGAAAGCCCACAGCTCTGTTCTTCCATAGCAGTGCTCACTCCCTTGAATTTCTCTTTTCACCCTGCTCTATAAACTGCCAAAAAAAAAAAAAAAAAGAAATAAAAAAAAGAAATCATGGTACTTCACAAAAGGAAGTGAACATTTTCAAAATCAGGAAGGTTTTTGAACTGCTGAAAGCTACAGTGAAGCAAGCAAAGTATTGTATGCACACACACCTATATACATGCGCATACACACACATATATTTATGTACTCACCCTCTTTGCAAGCTCTCAAAGCTGAGATCTTGTCTAAAGTTGACCTTTGGATAGATGCAAAACTTCCATTCTTATGAATAAGTTAAATTTATAAGAATTTAGTGGACTTCTAGAAAGCTCATGCAATATCAAAGTGAGAATACATAAGATAAAATGATAACTTGCTTTTAGTCTCTCTCTATTCCTTTTTTTTTTTTTTAATTCTTGTGAACTTCTTCTGCTGGGCTAAAGTACTCTATTTGCTTTATTTGAAAATATTTTATTCAACAGTTTGAGGGTTAAGAAGGTTTAGCCTACTTCCTTATAAAGTTATAAGCAGTTAGGGTAATTGCTGTATTTTCCACCTGCAAGCTCATTTCCACTATACTTTCAATTGTTTCTCTTGATAGTGAGAGTAGTCAAAAACTACTTTTTTGACTGAGCTGAACTCAGTCATAAAGCCTCAAGTCACTTAAAGAACTTTGCAACCCAGAAGCAGAAATTACTCAGATTAACCAAAAGAAAGAAAATAGTCTTCTTGAAAAAGTGAAACTTTCACAATAAAATAAAAGCAAACTCAGGATTGTTACTCATGCATTTCATCAGATTAGCTTATGCAATTCATCACGTTAGCTTGTGAATCAACTCAGGAGAAGAAAAAAAAAACAAAGAAAATTACCATACTGTAAGCATTGTAGGTAAGTGAGTGGTATTTACAAACAGTTGCTTTGAGGCAAATCCAAGACATTGGAAGTAGGAGGGACAATAGTTCCAAGGTAGAAAACTTTTAAAGAAGAGAGCTGCTAGCCCCTACTTCAATATGATCTACAAATTTGAAAATAGGGTAAAAAGTTTGACCAATGGTCTCTACATATTAGAAATAGACAGGTGGGCCATTTAAGAAAGGGCTTGGAAGAAAGACACTAATTCACATATTTTAAGTGAAGGAACAGCTGAGCAGATGTTGAAGGTCTGAAATGCTGAACTTATGTGTTTGTTCTAAAACCCTAAAATCACATATATACTTGTGACACCACAAAAAAGTCAGTACTTCTAATACTTTCAAGAGGAATGTTTTGCACATGGACACAGACATTTAGAACACAAATAACTGATTTTCCAGCACCAAACCCCAAACAAAAAGGGATTCAAGATATTAATTTCTTTAACTATGTCACTGTAGCCTGAGGCCTGCCCAATCCCTTCTTCTGCTATATTATCAAAACACCAGTGTCCTTAGGAACCCTGCCCCACCTTGAAAAGAAACCTAGTCATTTTAAGAGGCCCGTTGTACACTTCAAATTGGCCCTACAGAGTGTGTGCTTCCCACACAGCTTTGAGCTAAACCCAACAAACACACGTGTACCAAACTACATCATTATCATTCCATCTCCACAGAGGCCAGAATAAACACAAGGTTATCCTGCAGAAACCACAAGCATTGTTGATACACAAATATATTGCAGTCACACATGAATGTACACACACAAGCAGCCAGCATGTTGCCTAAACATAACAAAAAGGAGGCGCTGAAGCTTCCCATAATTAAGATGGACAATAATGTAGCAAAAATTCCCAGGCATTTGTTGCACTCACCCAGCCTAGGGAAAACACATGCAACAGTCAATGTACAGAGAAAGTGTGCTTGGGTATAAAGGATAGACCTTGAACTGTAAAATTTTACTCCTGGAAACAGGCAGCATACCCACTTCTGTCATCCCAGGTCTGTACTCTGACCATTCAGGATGTGACTCAGATAGACTTTTCTCACATAAACATCTCCTAATTGATACTGCAATACAAATGTTATTTTGAGCAAAACCAGAGATCCTTCCCCTTGATTTTCTACTTTTTCTACAGATTACAGTTTTGGTCACACTGGATCTATCCATTCTCCAAGCAGTGTCCATTTCTACTGATTGAAAATTAGGGTTGTACAGGCAGTCAGCTGACATATTTGGGAGCCCAACATAGGTATTTTATTTCCTCGAGGAGGACAAGAGAAGAGATGGAAGGAGGGCCTGCAGATGGGACACCCCTTCTGTGCCTTCTCCCTTCCTCTGTCACAAAAAGAGGAAAAGCTGTCCCGGTCCCGGAGGAGCATGGCTCACAGGCTGCAGGGGACCAGCAAAGGGGTGACCACTGCTGCCTCTGCCCCAGCGTGTCCACTCCTCGCCTTGCTCTTGCACTCCCTGACTTGCACGCTGTCATTCTGTGAGCAATCAGGGTGTTCCCGTCTCTCCTGCCCATGGGCTTTCTGGGGTCATTAGTCAGTCATTCCAGCCTTTGCTCTTCCCGGAGGAGTGGCACGACTAATGACCAGCGAAGAGGCAGAGCCCGACAGTAATGACATTTGCTGAGGGTTGCCAGCAGAGAGCAGTTGAGGAGGAGAATCAGGAGAAATAATACACAATGACTTAGTGAGGCCAAATGTGAGTTATCATGACTCATCAACACTTAGCTGAGAGAAGTCGAAAAATCAAAACACAAAAAAATGACATTCAGGCCAGCCTTCAACTCCTACTAGTAGTAAATAAACAGAAGAGGAGGAGGTTTATCTTTTTTTTTCTTTTTTTAAATTGGTCATTCACTTATGACTAAAACACTAGCCCTATACTAAATGAAACAGAAAGGTCAACTGCCTACCTGAGCAGGTCTGCCCCCCTCTGTGTGTCAGGCACATACAAGCCAGAAGATGAGGAGATGCTCAGAAATTGTCTCCCACACCCAGCTACTTGAGCTCGTAATCCTTATTCTTTGCATAAACCCATCTGTGGGATTCCCCACACTGCAGAATTAGTTTCTAGATACTCTCTTATGTGTCAGGCTCAGAAATTGCTGATGGCTGAGCAATTTTTGAAAAAAAAACAAACCAGCCATAATGATCACAGCTGAAGTTATTGCTTGTTATAGAAATTTCCTACAACTATAAAAGTTGTGGAAGTGTTAATAGAGAGCAGAGCAAATGCCTCTGTTCAACTGTGGGGAGCAATTGGGTTTATTTCACTGCAAAGTAGAAGTCCCAGCTTCCTACTCACAGACAAATTCCTATGCTGAAAAAAAACATGTCAATGCAGGAGACATTTTGTTTCAGTCACTATAAAGTTTAAAACTCTTAAGTGTATATGTGTACTCTAACAACATATATAACTCCAGAAAATGCATGTTGTGTGTATGTGTCTCTGTATGCGTGGGTGTATATATATATGTGACAAGCATACAAAAATGTGTTGGTAAGACAGCCACAGTATTTGAAGTGCTAAGTATCTGAAGTTCTTACCTGCATCACTAGAAGAGCAGTGAAATTATTCTACTTAATTTGGCTCCCTACGAACTTCATAATCTCATTAGAAGAGTTCAAAACTCACTGGAACCATGGTTCTACACAAGTGAATCAGCTGCTAATAGAAAAAGCAAGCAAGTAAAATGCCACAAAGATGATTTTTATATGGCAAGTTACTACATCGTTATCAGTTCCAGACCCTTCATTTATCTGTGTACAGGCAGTGATAAATGCACTATCCTTTGGTTTTATCTGTTCTACTTTCTACAGCCTCTGAGTCAGACCAATTACTAGATATTAAACCACGAAAACACCTTTTAAAAATTAAGCTTATTTTTAGAACTAGTTGTGATTTTTCAGATGATATTATAGAATTATTTTTCTACTTGAGCACAGCTCCCATTAACAGACTCTTTCTGCCTAATTCTGTCAAGGCTTTTGGAAAGTGTTTAAACTAGCAATGTGCTCATAATCTGGACAAAAATGGAATAGGAAGAAATATCCCGGGAAACCTTGCTTCGGGCTGACAACCCGTTAAGATCCAAGAAAGCTTTCTGAAATAGGAACTAGATTTACAAATCAGACCCTACTTCCTTTGACATATAAGACTGGGAGACCAAAATAAATAGATCTTCTTACTTGCCAAGTTCCATATTAAGCAATTTTCCCACATGTTTGAAGATCAATCAGCACAGATCAATTTACAGGAATATCAAATCTCTCACAAACAAAAATTCAAAGGTTAAGTATGTGGCATTTATCATTATTTGCAGTTATAATGCAGTGGCCCAGTATGGACCTTCTGCAGACAGGAAGTTTCCAATATAAATTCAATGCAACAATTTACTGACTGATGTAAGACAGACTGTGTGGGACCACTGTCCTCAGGGGAAATATGAGCATGTGTTCAAGTGACATAGGCAGTAGGGAAAGCTGTAGTGTACATGAACAACAACTCCTGCTATCAAGGCCTGCAGAATCTAGAAGAGAGCTGGAGAGCAAACCTGAAAATCATCAACCAGCAATTTACTGAAATTTTGAGAAAGTTCAAAAAAAATGTGCTTCTAAAGAGCAAAACATAATCACGACTAAGATTTTCTCAGTAAAAACCAAAGGAACAAACGATAAAGGAACTGATTTTCATTTTCCTCAAAGGGAAAGTCCAGCCCAGCACTCTAGTGGAAAAATCATGTGGCACATTTTGGAGGGAAAGCCCTCCTTCAATCAGCAGCTCTTTACCTTCTTTCATTTATCTTTCCTCAAAAGATTTGGCCAGCAACATCTTTCAACTTAACCCACCAATTTTTCACAGCTGGCTAAATCCTGCTGCTTTGGAGAAACCTTTACTTAACACAGTTACCTTGCAGTCTTCCTTCTAAGGAAGCATTTAAACGTGCTTGCAGTAACTAGCCAGACTGCTCTACTGCAAGGTACAATGTGAGCCAACGTTTTAGTATTTCAACCATTGCCACTACATGTATGAAGCCCCATGCTCTTCAGGCCATGAGCAAGAAATTTCCAATGAGCAGCATTCATTGTGTATGGATGACAAGTAGCTCTGCCTTCCTTTATTTGCAAGAAATGTTTTCTGTTTATTTGTTTATATAAAGGAAGAAAGAGGTTTTATGGTTCATAAAGGTTGAATTGACAAACAGTACCTCTTTGTCAAGGGGACGGTTAAGAGCGCAGTTTGCTGCCTAAAAGTGGCAACAAGACCTGCACATGCCAGCTTAGCATATGTAAGGCCTAAATCACATTAAGCCAGAACAAATACATTTCTTATTAGGTGCAAACCACAGAGGTAGTGTGCCAAGGAAGATCTACAAACTCACAGTGCAGCACAGGAGACTTCAGTCACTAGCTAAGCACCGTTGCTAGCTAAGTTAATGAGAGCTGTTAGTAACTATTAATGCTGCAGGAGGAAGAGCAGGGGAGTTATCCTTTGGCAAAGCTCCTTTCCCAGGACAGAGCTATTAAGTGGGGCCAAAATCCAAGTTGCAGAGTCCACCCTCCCACCCTACCCTGTGCCTGAACCCAGGTTCTGAATGAGGCAACCAAAAACACACCACAGATCTGTCTCTGCTTCCATTACACCTTTCCTCTGCAGAGCAGACCTAGGCAACATCACTTTGCAGCACAGGTAAAGAAAGATCTCAAAAAATTGAAGGTTTTTTGGTTTATTTTGTTTGTTAGTTTTTTGGACTTTTTTTTTTTTTTTGTAATGTACTCGACCTTGTAGTGGCTGTGGAAGCGTGGCTATCTACCTCATTTTCTAAATTCATTACGTCATTTTTAATATTGTGCATGGCCTTTATTTCAAATAGCTTCTGATTTCCCATTCATGCAAAATTTTTCTTTCTAGTAGTTTTGCTGAAGCCCTGATTCTCCAAACACATAAGTGCAAATGTAATATTGTATACAGAGCTCCATCTTATGCAGGAGACTTGTATACATGTACAGTCACGAGGTTCAACTCTTCCTGGACTGTAGCCTGATTTTTTAAGTCAATAGGCCCACTTGAGAGACTGAATTTTGCTATAGAAGGTTTCTCACAGGCACATCCCACATCCCTGTGCACTCCAGATATGCACACTGTTAGGCAAAACCTATTATTTTTTTTCTCTCTGTACACAATATAATTCCCACATTAAATAGTAGCTTAGATACGATGTCTGTTTTTCCCTCTGTTTCTCATGTTACATGTTAAATGAAAAGATCAACTAATATTTCAAGAGTGCTTTGAAAGTATTACATAATACAGAAATACTAAATAAAAATCATGTGCAAAGGAAATAGAAAAAAAGGCTACAGTACTTGAGATCTCTTTTTTTTTTTTACCAGGTACAACACAAGCTTGATCTCGACACTGTGTTCCTGAATTGCTTTCTCGTCAGGAATAGAGAAGTCCAAAAGCTTGCAAGAACAGGCCTTTCAGCAGCTAGCCCAAACTGCAGAGGACTTCTCGTGCTGGGTGAGCCTGCCGAGGGTCGGAGGTGCTCTTGAGATAAGCATCTGAACTCATGGTGATTCTCTGAAAACCTATCCATACCTCTTGAGATTATGAAACTAGATTGGAAAGAGAATAGCTGCACACTTTGGTGTGTTGTTTCTGTTTCTTCCCACTCCAGGCTATACCAGAAAAATCATGAGAACAACAATTATCTCAGGAAAACCTGCCAGGTTTTTTTTTTCCTCTCCCAAGAGCCTGCTGTTTCTTGTCCTTTTATATGGGGCTACTGGAAAGCCCAGCAACATGCTGCTGCTTCTAATGACAGGCTTTATGATTGGCATGGGAGGCTGAGGGCAGCGGCAATCTCACATGCGATCAGATAACAACCTATTCCCTAAGAAAAGCAGCCATACGTCATCACAACAGCCAAAACACTGCTGTCAGCTTTAAAATGGTCATTTTAATGAAAACCAAACCTTTTTAGCTAATAGAAGTGATCCTGATTATTTTATGATTCTGCAAGTGTTTGTGTTTTTCTAAGTCAGTTTTGTTATTAAAATGTTTTTTTTAATATGCCTGACTCCTGAGTTTCTGTGGGAAACATCCACACAAAGATACGGGAAACTGACTTTTTATTAAAAACAGAAAATAACAAAACTGACTGTGCACAAGTACAGCCAAAAACACAGAAAGACCTTTCCTGCTGTTTCAGATATTGCACAGGCAGTGATTTCTCTTCATGCAGTACAGATGTGAACAGCTCTCACTGTCAGCCAGCCACTCAAAAATCATCACAAATACAGAAAACAGGGAGGGTTTAGACATCCTAATTCAATATCTTTGGAAAATAGCTAGAAACTTCTGTTATAATTTTGACCCTCCAGTATTGCTGAGATTTGAGCAGAAGAAACTTTATCCAACAAGCCATTAAAAATCACATGGATTTCTCATATGGACATGGTGCCCTCCCAGCGAGGGTGCTCAGTTGAGCATCGTTGTATGTTTCCTCCAATTAAAATGGAGCACTTGTGACCAGCTTCTAAAATGCAGAACCCTGTGCCTCATAAAACTAACAGGGACAAGGGTGTACCCTTCTCCTGCTGATGGACTCTGGGAGGAAGAGAAGCACCAAAAGAAATGGGATCACTCAGGCTCTATAGGAGGTCAACAGGACCTCTCAGAGCTATGGTAGCTTGGCGTAAACTATGGAACAAGGGCTGTTTCCACTCTATCATAGAATCATAGAATCATAGAATGTGTAAGGTTGGAAGGGACCTTAGAGGTCATCTAGTCCAACCCCCCTACACACGCAGGGTCACCTAGAGCA
>JAUBOD010000663.1:1490365-1503269 GCA_032353885.1 Nothura maculosa
TGTGCAGGGAGGTTGGACTAGATGACCTCTAAGGTCCCTTCCAACCTTACACATTCTATGATTCTATGATTCTATGACTACTGACACCTGCCAGGTCTCTGTACAGTACAGCGCAAGAGACCAAGACTCCCATTTCACTCCTGCAAGGAGTTTTCTTATGAGTGTTTTTTGTTGCATAATAACTGATGAAAAGGCTGTGGGAATGAGCAAACAGGTAGCTCCCCATTTGTGACTAAACCCATGTTCTTTCAGATTAGAGAGCCTTGCGCACTTGTGCAGTTTAGACTGAACATTAGAAAAATCCCAGTAGAGACTCAGTATTACCTTCTTTCTTGATCTACTGGGGAGCTCAGGCAGACTAATCTTACTAGTTTTAAGATCCTCCAACCCACTCTCACAACCTATCAAGGGTAACAAACAATTTGGAAAGTAAATCTCTTTTCACATTCAAATGGTTATCACATCTAATGGTGCTAGTCCTCCAACTCACACCTAGTAAGAACACTAGAATAAAGCACATGAGTCTTTTATATTCTTGAATGTAACTGTATCCCTGCCTGGAATTATTGGTTCCATGATGAGTGATCTGGAGCTTATACATTGTGTGATCTTCTCTGAATGCACAGATAATCTTCAAATGTACACAGTTGGAACAATTAAGCTAATTTTTATGTCTTTTTGGGAAATATGATGTTTGAGTATTTCTAGTTGGGTGCTCATATTATAGTTTCTAAGGTTCTGAGCACATAACCAGTTCATAACATGATTGTGCTACTTTACAATCTTAATACAGATTTTATATCTAATAAGAAGTTACTAGAGAAGTAAGTATTTGATTTTGATTTACGTGGCAGAACATGGTTATCAATCTTTTTTTTCTTTTCAGTTCACTAGAAAAAGAACTTGAAAGCTAAAGGACAACAAAGAATTAATATCAAGGAGGGTATAGTCACAGAATCAAAGAATGGTTAAGGTTAGAAGGCATCCCTAGTCATCTAGTCCAACTCCCCTGTTCTAGCAGAGACACCCAGAGCACGGGGCACAGGGCGGCATCCAGGCAGGTTTTGAGGATCTGCAGAGGAGGAGACTCCACAGCCTCCCTGGGCAGCCTGTGCCAGTGCTTTTAACTTATACCCATTGCCCCTTGTCCTGTCACTGGCCACCACTGTGAAGAGTTTGGTCTCATCTTCTTTACATTCTTGCCTCACATATTTGTATATATTGATAAGATGCTCTCTCAATCTTGTCTTCTCCAGGCTGAACAGGCCAAGCTCACTCAGTCTTTCCCTACACAATAGATGCTCCAGTCCCTTAGCCATCTCCTTCACTCTGCACTGCACCCTCTCTAGAAGGGACAGCCTCACCAGAGCTGAGCAGAGGGGCAGGATCCCCTCCCTCCACCTGCTGGCAATATCCTCCTGATGCAGCCAGGATCCTATTGACCTCCTTGGCTGCGAGGGCACTGCTGCCTCATGGGTCACTCCCAGGTCCCTCTCTATGGAGCTGCTCCCCAGCAGGTCGACCCCTAATCTGTCCTAGTGCCTGGGGTTTTTCCTGCCCAGGTGCAGGACCCTACACTTGTCCTTGTTGAACCTCTGGAGGTTCCTCTCTGTCCAAATCTCCAGCACAGCCCTCTGGAGTGTTAACCACTCCAACCAGTTTGGTATCTTGCTCAGCTGGTAATCTTGCTCGGGGTGCACTCTGTGCCCTCGTTCAAGCCATTCACGAACAAACAACTTGAACAGCCCTGGGCCCAGTATTTCTAAGTAATATATATTACATTCAACTGGGGAAGAAAAGGGACAATATTAACGGAGTTCAGTCGATAGGTTTAATTAACGTAGTTGCAACAGTAACAGAAACACAGTGGTTGTACTTCATAGATAGCATCAATAGCCCTCTGTATATTTTCAAAACATGGCTGTACTGAAGACATTCAAATGTCAAATAAAAGCTCAACTTTCTAAGTTGACATTATTCCTGCAGATATTTACACATAAATGGGCTGAGTGTGTACAAATCACAGTGACCGATCTCTCCCCTTCCCACCCCTATCAAGGATAATCACCTGTGAAGAAAGTGAATTCTTTTTGAGTTCAGAGATCTCCTACACATTAGTGACAGATGCCATAGTCAGCAACAACCATACAAAGATGTAAGTATATTTTCTTTTCTTCATTGACATTATTATTCATTGACTGCAGATTCATTAGCAGCATATTTCATGATTTGGAGCAATGTTTTCTCCCACTGTCACAGACCTGGATCCAAAAGAAGGCAAACTGAATTACTCAGTAAAGGATGCCACAACACTGGCTATGTAAACCTGGGAAGTAGGTTAAAATAATCTTGATCTTTATCCTGCTCTGTGACAACTACTCTGTCAAGCAGAATTTGCACAGCTGGTAAGGAACAGGCAGCCCATGCTGGGAATTCTGCTCCCCAGATTAGTTCAGCTTCTTGTGCTGTGTGGTAAACAGCTGCTGACATGAAACCGATGGATCTCAATATCACATGCAGGCATTTTTTAAAGTACAAGTCTTTTTTTTTTTGAAGTTCAAGTCACATAAAAGAAGCCTCTGATCACTTATGGAAGGAAAGATGGGCAAAGGAAAATATGACAGTCCCACTTCACTCGTAGGGAAGAGACATAAAGAAAAGGGTAACAGGAACATGGCAAGTCACCCATATGCACTCTCTGAGTAAGGGCAAGAAGTTTATTTTCTGATGAAGGGAAGTGATAGACGACTACTATTTTCTCAAATAAATCTTTCAGCACAACACCATTTCTCCTCCTCCTTACAAACCAATGCTTTGAAAAGGAAGCAGGGAAAAAGAAAGAGGTGTCTTTGAAAAAAAATCCAAGTGCTATAATTTCAGCTCACTATTTCTACTATAACATTAAAAGAAATGAGATGATAGCAAGTGATAGCACTGTATGTATTATGCAGACTGTCAGACACCGATACATTATTTAAGCAATGGCATCATGTATCTAGGAATGCTCTGGACCACCTACGGAGCAACATCATTTCTATGGCCTTGGCAATGTGGGAAGAGGCAGATAGGAACCGATTTGGGTAGAGACTCACAAAAGCATTCTCCAAACCCATTGCTTGCAAAATGTGTTGGAGTTTGTAATATGGTAAACATGATCTGGGTGAGACTGATCAGGAAGGGAGCAGATGGCACTGGGGAATCCTGGCAGAGACAAGATCACATGCAAATGAGTCTTTTAGAAACAGGAACGGGACTGGGAATGGGCAGATGGAACAGTGTAAAGGCTTCAAAAAATATGGGCAAAAGGGTCTTCATTTTAATTACTAATTTTTAATTGAGAGTATTACAAACATGAATCAGGTGGGACTGGGCAGCTGTGAAAGGACATCTGGGACAGGATAAAGGATGTCAGAGATTTGGGAGGGAAAAGAGGGACACTGTTTTGTAAGGAGGTTTGACAGTCCCATGATCCACTCAGGCCTGGAAGCCATCTGGGGACTTCCCTCTTTGGCCTCAAAGACACAACATTTATCCCATGGGTAAGTGTGCTGTGCCAGCTGTAGGCACTGCGGTTCAGGTAGCGTTTCTCCTCTCACAAAAACACTAAGTGTCATCCTCCAACTCCTCTCCTACTGTTCCTATCATCATTTCTGGGTGTTAGAGCTCCCAAGAAAGACAAGTAAAGGAGAAAAGATGAAGCTAGAATTACGTTCTCTTTCTGCTTCTTAGCAGTGAACACTGTTCAAATATTATACATGGCTTATGGACGCTATATTAAAATACTGTTTAAATCTCAGTATAAAGCTCGTCACTATTTACTCAATACCTTCATTTTCCCTATTTATTTAGGTTTTTAAACATTTTAAATTAAACATGGTGATCTGCTCATTCAGTCCCACTGACAGATGGAATTGAAACTTGCCTTGAACTTGAGAAAGCTGCAGGTTTTCCCTACTTGTGGCTACAGAATAATCTTCTTAAGAGATAGAAAGTGTCTAAGACATAGAAAATAGGTCAAAATATGTTGGCCGTAACAGGCAACAAAGGGATTTAATGGGATCTGTAACTTGTTAATTGAAATGCAGATGACTCCAAAAAGCTTATTAATACATAGCATGTTCCTACAGAGTTTCACTTTTCTGTTCATTTTAATACTACAAAAGACACTTAAAAACCAATGCTATTATAGAATCTTTGCTATATTATTTTGCTGTTGCTTATAGTAAGTTTAAAATCAGAATAAGACAATGTTTAGAACATTCCAAAATGAATGTGGAGCAGGTTGTACGCAGAGCAATTGGTAGCAGCCACACTGCTACTGGACATTGCAAATTAGCTTGCACATCCATAGCTTCTAATAGGTATGTCCAGATATGCATAGATGCAGAACTCAAAAGGCATCGGTTACTGTTACTGTTATCATCTAAACTGATTCACCTTATGAATCAGTTAAGATAATTCATGACTAAGCCTAAAATTTTAATACACGTAATCCTTTCAGATCCACACAGTACGATTAAATGTTTTCAGACACAGAATAAAGTGATGCACTGATTATCAATAGCCTCACACCAGTTTACTCCAGCTGTTTACTCCAAGTCTGTTACAGAAGCTATTATCTTTTGCAGTAATACAACCTCTCCTCCTTGTGAAAAAATTGCAGCAGAAGTAGCAAAGCAGTTACTAAAAAATGATGCAGACTTTGTCCTCTGAAAGAAAACTCCTTTATCAATTACTCAAGGAGTTGCATTCAAGATAGATGAAATCTTGGCCCCATTGAAGAGAGTTTTGAAAATTACTCCAATCAGTGAAGATTTGTTTAAAGTCTATCATCTGAACAGTATGGTCAAATGGATGCAAAAAGTTTTCTGTTCTTTGATTTTGGTTGAGTGTTTACATCATGCCATTCCATCACTTTCTATCCCATTAAGTCTAGGATGCTACAAGAAGAACAGAGGGAGGAAAAAAGTGAGAAGTACAAAAAACATTGCTGCCCTGTGCTCCTTGGCTTTTAGAGCATATTTTGTGAAAAGAAGAACAGAAAGTGTGCATTCTAGTAATTCCCTCACTCTCCCAGGCACACCCTTGGAAAACCTAAAAACAAACTGATTCCAGACTATTATATTCACATAGACACACAGTACACGTTGCAGTCCTGGAATAACTGACCCACACAGGAGCTCGTGTGCTCATCGACCTACTCCAGTTGGTTATGGCATCCTGCCTGCATCCTTTGTCTTGTACAAACATGCAAGGCATGGCTGTAGGCCCAGCAGGATTCATGCCTAGTTAAGTGCTATTGCTTACTGCACTTTTCACAAAAGACCATGAAAATCAAAGTGGCAGCCATAATATCATTGCCTGAGATGGGACTGCATCAGCTTTTTGGTTCTGGCAGTACAGGAAGGGCCACTGGCTGCAATAGAAATCAGGTTTTTGTACCACATTAGGAAAATCTTCCTAAATTACTCAGATTATTTATGAATCTATGAAGTCATCTGAGGTTGAGACTCAGTTTTGCAAAGAAAAATGCAAATATTTCTGCAACAAGCAAAGAAATAAAAGTTTCCTTCCCTTAAGGTCTCCATTCACTTCAGCTCCTCAATCATGTTCTCACATTGTAATATTATGCTTTATTTTTCCTCAAGGAAAATTAAGGTGCCTTTTTTTTTGTCAGGATTTTGGAACATGTAGTAATTAGCCATTCAGAAATGCCAGCATTCCCCATATGCATGTATATACCAAATCCACAACATGTGAATAGCAAATCTGAGATCTGCAAAAAGGATACGCAGCAGTATATCTAAAGCTTGTAGCCTTCTGGATGTATTGCACAGGTGCACAGACATTCCCTAGCGCACGAACAGGATTATTAGCATTTATGGGAAATGTGAGATTTAGAAATAATGTGCAAGCAAACTGTACAGGACAGAACTAAAGGTTTTCAGGGAGCTTCCTGAGAACTGCTGAATTCATTGCATTTGTTCTGTAAAGTTTAGGAGAATATATATAATTTTCAGCAATTAACAGGCATACCACTATAACTTCTTTGGCAGACATACCATATATGACTGATAAGGCCCTTGTTATTAGTTCTGACCCATGACAGATCATTAGCAAACAAGACTTAATACTGTGTATTTGTTCTTCTGTACTGGCACATTATTAATGTGCAGTTCTTAGTCCAAGACAGTTATTCACATTCAATGACCTAACATGAGCACATTTAATTTCAATAACGGATTCTGACTGACTAGAGGACAAGGAGACTGATTTGTCTGTTTTGTCATCTCTTTAGTCATCTCAATATTGCAGAAGCGGTGTCACAGAGCTTTTAATCTGTGCAAATAAGCCAAGCTGGTGGTATTCATAAAGAAAAGGAGTAGCAGAAGTCCTCTGCCTAAAGCAACATAAACAATACTAAATTTTATCTTGTCAGGTTTCTATGTAACATGTTATGTAAAAACCCTTAATGTTTTTATAAGTAAGATCTCATAACCTTCAGACTCCATCACTACAGTAGCCTTACACTTAGAAGTTTTTCTTGTAGCCTAAATATCCTTTAGAGGATTGGAATTCCTAATCAGCCTCCTGTCCAGACTAAACTAATGCATGTTTGCCAATCTTTTCCTGTTTTTCACACTACTGATGATTCTTTTTTCTCTCCACTGATCTCCTGTTTCAATCTACATATTTCCCAAAATGCAGCATATAAAGTAGACATTTTTTCCAGCTGAATTCTCCCAAACTGATACACCAGCTAACTTACTGGATGAGCCTCCTATTCTATCATGAAAGTTATAAATGAAGCTGTTAATAAGCTTAATTGGACACCAAATCCAACATAGGTGTCCAAATTCCCACTTGATATTTCCTTCCATTTTAGCAATAATTTCCTTCCCCCAGTACCTACAGTTTGGTTATGATTGTCCCAAGTACTTCGTCATTGAGCTGCAGTTTTGTGCAGCTCATAACTCTTGCCAAAGAGCTTGCCAAAGGCATATTACGTGAGACAGTGTCAAAGCCTGTATATAAGATGTGTCACAGATCCTGCTTCCCACCAATGCTGAAAGCCTGTTATGAGCCATAGCGCGACTTGTTTTTGACAGTCAGGCTATTTTTTCTTCTACTTCTGTTTTCGACGAAATCAATATAGTCTCAGGGTTCTCTAGTTCTCTCAGAATTCCAGTCTTCATTTTATAAAGAACATTTTCAGAATGTCCCTTACAGTTCCAAGCATAAAATATACAAAAACTAACAGCAAATCTTGATCCTACGGTGTTAGGCCATAGCTATAGGAGATGGTTGTAATTCTTATTAATTTCTGAAATCCTTTTTTTTTCATTTTTGCAGTGTAGAATAGGCTTAATTGGTCTTTTTTTTTTTTTCCAGACAGAGACCAAGTTTACTTTTTGCAATTACACATCTGCCAGTATAGACTTCCTTTGGTTAGAAAATCATTTTTAGAACTGTACTTTTTATTTTTAATCCTAATAGTTTTATGTTCCTATTTTAAGCCAAATACACTTTGCAATCCAAAAAAAAAGGCCTCATCCATATGAATTAACAGTCACCACAGAGATTTATTTATAAGGACAAACAAGATTACTCAGATGGAACTGAAAAAATACTCAGAAGCTCCTGGGTAAATATGAGGTTTGGTAAATACAGGGTTTGGACTGCTTTTATGAAAAACTATTTCTTTAAACTAGTGACAATAGAGCAGCTATCCACATCCTATCTAGGTTACATGAGGTGAAGTTTTGGGTCAGTCAAGTTTCATATTCCAAGGGAAGCAAAGAAGTGGAAACTCAATAAATCTCTATTTGACAAGACTAAGTTAATGTTACCTTGACCAAACAGCAGCGTCCCACACATGCCACATTTTGGAGCAGAATTCCAGTATCAGCAGCACTAAGTAATAATGCATTAGGAATTCAAAATATGCCAAGACAACATGAAAAGCAGTTAATCTCTTGTATTAAAAAAAGAAGTGAAGAAAAATGCAGTACTGACTTTATTTTGCTAATTTCTATTGGAGGAAATTCCTTTTTCTTTCTACTGTTCTCTGCCATTTACTCCCTTTCTACGTGAAGATTTTTTCTGATTCCTGTGATATAGTTTGTCTGCTTTATATCTCCTAAGGACTTCACAGCATGCCATTTTTTTGTTCTCCATTCTTCCATTCTGTTACCCTGTTTCTTCTGGCATGTAACACCATGCACAATGGCAATACAAGAAAAAGGACTGAAAGCTGCACAACTCAGATTGTTGTTCCCATTAAGCTAGAGGAAATCCTGACATTTTCTCAGTATTAATTTTTTATTAACTACTGGTTATTTCAGTCCTGCTCTTGCATTTCTTTCCTAGGCTCAGCTTTAAGGCCCAGTCTTTGTCTGTCTTTGGTCTTTTCCATAGGCTGTGCAGGAAAGCACTGCTCGGGGTGTTTCTCTCGACTGCCCAAGGGCACAGCCTGTGCTAGTCAGCACTTTTCTGAAATGCCACAGAAGACTCAGGGCAGAACACGGTGCCTCCTTTCCTACCAGGAACTGAGATCTCCTTTCATTAAAACTCTACTAAGTATGTCCCTCATTTGCTGGCCCAGACACCCAAGAGAAACAAATAAGAGGCAATGCTGCACCCATCAATCTAAGGGCAAAGTTATTTAATGACAAATCCTATTTAATGCCATGGTTTTCTTCTTTGCTTTTTACTCTTTTACAGCACACCTCCTGCGGGGGGGAAAAAAGTTTTCAGTCATGTGCTGAGATCGATTTACCTTCTCATATAACAAAGGCATAACATTGGATGGATCAATGTGACTGATTAATCAACTGTTTTTCGTATTTGTAAGCTTTAGCACAGATAGTACAGTTCCAAATATTACACAAGAAAAAATGAGGGCAAAGACTGGTAACACCATGCATTAAGAGAGAAGAGAGAAAAAAAGGCAGTGGGACAGAAAACTTTGCTGTCAATGCTCATCTTGCACCAAGTGCTAAATTCTATTTGACAGCCAACATTCTCCATAGTGTCTTCCTTGTTGCACTACTCCATAGAAGATAACATACCTCTTGTCTTCAGCTGCTGAAGGTAAAAGCAATCCATGCATATTCTCCCAGGCAAAACTCATGAAAAGGACTGAACAGGAACACTAATCAGTCCCACAATCAAAATCAGCATTATCTGAATATGTCTCTATACCCAGTCTTAGATTCTGTGCAATATTAGTAAATCAAATATATGAAACTTGGGATTGCAATTAAGATTTTTAAAAGTTTTGTAGGCATAAGATAAAGCCCAAAAAATAACAGCTTTCAGCCAGAGAGCTCCTCTGCCACACTTGCCCTTCTTAATTAACTATCTATGATGGCTACAATAGCCTTAGTAATATATGACTGAAAAACAGAGTGCTTTGGAAATATTGTGCTGGGCACTGATAAACTATAGTATCAGCCTGTCAAGTATCCAAAGTATGTAATTTCCTCTCTCTTTTAGCAGCCATTTTGATACATCAAAGTAATTCAACACATTTAAAACTCAAAACAGGTCGTATAAAATGCTTTACTCAAAATCTCACTTGCAAAAATTCATAGCAGAACAGGCACAGCCATTAATATATTCAAGAATTTGGCTAACATTCTGATTGCATTCATGCCAGAATCAACAGGAACTCCTGTGTGCATTACTATAATTTACAGTATAACTTGAATTAAGGAGTAAATCCCTTTGCAGAATTTGCAGAGTGCTAAGCAATTACTCCTAGAGGGCAATCAGTCCACAGAGACCAAATAATGATCCAGATCTTTGCCTGTAATGAAACAAAGTTTGTCATCTGCATCAGATAACTAGATATAAGTACTGTTTCCTAACTATTCAAGGAAAAGCAGCTCATCTTTAATCTCCCTAAATCAAGCAAAAGTGAATACATCTGGTTATGCTGCTCAAAAGCTACTAAGCAGTCCTCTCAGCACAAATAGCCCCTCTATACGAGTAGACTATGATCCCAATGCACAGTGGAGACTTCCAGCTCTCTCTCATTGCTCAGAACCAATTGTGCTACATTTCTGACAAGCACAGCGGCCTTTCTTCAGGGTCACGAGTTTGCAAAGTGCTAAATTCCTGCTACTTGAGCTTGGCTTTGCCACCGCGGGGCTGCTGACATACAATACCTGCTCCAGGACACCAGCTAGTCAGCATGGCACCAGCCTCATCAGTGCTTGTTTACTACAACTGCAAGGCAGGGTTTAGCTGGTTGCAAACATTTGTTTTCACAAAACACCGGACAGACATGTCTGCTTCTCTATATTCTTCGCTCCTATCTGTTGCTGGAATCAACTGCATCTGTCTCCTGGAAAATTCAATGCACGACTAAGAGTTGCTCTCACATTATCTGCTAAACTGGAGAAAGTTTCAGTACTCTCCCCCTAGTTTATTTCTCCGGGTTCTTAAGCCCTTGTGAGACTTAGCTTAACATTTACCTTGTTTCCATAACAACTCCTGGAATATATCAGCTAAACTAAATAAATTTTCTCCCATAAGAATGGAGAGGCATCTTATTCCAATAACACTATACAGTGTCAGAACTGTATGGCAACATGACATTTTACATGAACTTAGGAAGAAGCAGGAGCAGGATAAGTGTTTGAGCATTTCTTAATGACAAACTCTAGCATCATACATGGTTATAAATGTGTGACTAAAGAGTTCATAATTTATAAATATACGTACTGCACCTTTAAGGTTTCTCCCAGTCCTCTGCTTGTATTGCCAGTACTCAAAATACCCTTGAAATGTCTGTGGTGGGATGATTTGCTCTGCTTTGCCAGAGCAGGAAAAGAATTTGAAGAAGGCTTTTTGGCACAGAGACAAGGCAAAAGCATGCTTCTTATATGCAGCATCTCAATTCCCTACATGATTAATAAACCACATTTAGCATATGCCTCTGATGCTTTGAATAACTTTCTGAAGATGTGGTCATAACATTTCTTATACTCTTGGAATAATGAAGAAATTAAATTTACTTGGAAGTGTTATATTGTAGCTCTTTAATTTGACAAGAATGAATCTGCTCTGTTGCAATTTTGAAAATATGTCTTAAAAAACATGTTACAATACATCTTACGAATAGGCAAAAAGTTCTAAAAGAAATACTACAAACAGTATCATGTTGCACTACAGCTTTATCTGCAGTAACATTATATCATGTAATAAGGGGAACCACACATAATCTACTAGGATTTTTACTTTTAAAAAAAAAATGGTGTGACTTCAGATCCAGGTAAGTATAAGCATAAATGGGGAAAAAATATGTGAAAATCCTGCATATGTCGATTATGTATCCCAAGGCTTTATTATTTATTTATTTTTATGAAGCCTCCCTTCGGTACGTACTAAATAGAATCAAGCATGTGTGGGCCTTAAATTTAGCTCATCAGCTATCGCAACAGCTGAGCTGCTGCACAGAGGGGCAGGTGCTGTTGATCATATACACATTTCTGTGCTCAGAGCTATGCCCGAGGAAAGCATATACTGTACATTCCCGGCTCGTGATGACACAGCTGTACCCGGCACCGGCATTTCTGCGCTGCGGATGTCCCTCTCCCGCTAGGAATCCTGCTGCCCGCGAGTCCTGCTTGGCGTTCACTCTGTCACCAGCCAAAGTGCCCTTACAACAAAGCACAAGCTGGAACTTTAGGGAAGACGCATGCTTTCAAATGCACAACCCCACCATGACAAATAGGCACTCGTAAAATTCATAGAAAGGGTGATTAAAGATTCCATAGATGTCCACTAAATTCTTCTGTGATGGTGCCGTCTTGAATTGTGACTGATTTTTCAGAGATTAGCTAAGGCCATGCTCTCTGCTGTTCAGACTTGCCTTGTCTAAAATAGGAGAACCTAGGTCACTTTATATGGGAAGAAGCATACGTAGGAACAAGGGTAATTTTAGACAGCAGTGGAAGTGCAGGCAGGGGAGGAAGGCACACCAGCTCTGACAGAGCAGGGCATCAGTGGCATGTGCCTGCCCAGCCCTGCTGCATGGGGAGGTGGCGAAGGCAGGAGCACTGCACTTCCCACGGGGGAAAGGCATTAGCACAAAATTAGCGTTGTGACTGCCACTCCACAGATGGAGCTGCATAAAACTAGCCCTACGTCTAGCAACGCTTCCGTACCAAGTCACCCAGGCAAAGGGTGCTCCCTCCACGCTGGGCCGCCTCACAGGCGCTTCCCTTGCCCTCAGCAAGTCTCTTGACTTAGGGCGGGGCGCCCGCCTCTAAGCAAGGTTACTTCTGCCTCATCGTATTCCCCTGACAGACGTCAAAGGAACATATTCAGTGGGAGAAAATGGGCAAGGGAAAGTTCTTAAAGAGGCCATGGGAAACAGGCTGCAGCAAGGAGCAAGCAGGCCTTCAGAGCGACCATTACTCAGCCCTTTAGCAGGCACCAAGGAAGAGAGGATGTCCCAAGCAACGGCAGCACTCAGCATGGAGCCCATGTTTTGCAACAACCGTAGCCTGTTGAAGCAGGATAGTGAGGGAAAAAGAACTCCTTTACTTGCCTAAAACTGAACCAGTTTCCAGGCAGGACTTGATGCTCTTCCTCGCACTCCTGTGACGTCAATATAAACTAGTCTAGCAGATGAACGAAATAGGAGGCTGCTGACACACGAACATCAGACAATGTGAAGCTGTTCTTAGATTGCAGGGATAGAAGCTATGGCTCCTCAGCTCCATCCAGAACTGGAGAAAGCTCCAAGGGAGCAACAGTTAAAATAGGAAACATTAAGTGGAAGAGCTGAAGCACTACAGCTATTTCCCTTGTCTTACAGCTATTTCCCTTGTCTTACATGTGGAGGACACAGTAAATTTCTGATACTGAATGACGTACGTTAAACTACCTA
>JAUBOD010000663.1:1513182-1575204 GCA_032353885.1 Nothura maculosa
AAAAGCTTGGCCCCCTCTTCCCTACAGTCTCCCTTCATGTATTTGTACATGTTAATTAGGTCCCCTCTTAGTCTCCTTTTCTCTAAGCTGAACAGGCCCAGCTCCAGGTCCCTTCCAGTCTTACTCTGTATTATAAAATAAATGCCTACACTGTGAAGTGTTATCCCACACTGGGCACTCTTAGATGTCTAGTTTAATTATTTGGAATATATAAAGAGATTAGTATTACCAATAATTTGTACCATTGCAGCATGACATCACAGCATCACAGAATGAGTAAGAATATCTGGGATAAAGAGGCATTCTACCCTTTTATGGTTTCTGGGCAGGGTGACACCAACACTGTTGAAAACCTCCAGACATTCATCGAAGTGAGCGCAATAGCAAACGATTAATAGGAAGGAATTGAGTTTTATTCTTTATGGAGCATCTGAGCAGGGACAAAAACTTTAAAAAGAATGATGAAAAACAATTTCAAGTGCTGTATCCTTTCTATTTAGCAAATACTCATGGAACTACTTCAGACATTTTAAAGGAATGCTTGCTTTGGTAGTAGGCAACTTGCAAAATCCAATAGGATAAAACTAATTTGAACCACCAGAAAATAATCAACACAGTTTAAATTTTAGTGTAAGGACTAGTGTAATTGTTTTAATGAAATCTACCTATGCATGTACACTAGATTTCTTCTTATTCTGAAAGAATGGACATCTATAGGAAAAAAAAACACAAAAAGAGGATTCTGAATTTGCTAGGTTTAATTGCTAAGATGATATGTCTAAACGCTGTTTTCAATTATGTGCTGCAGGATTTAAAGTTTAACATAGTGTATGTTGCTATTTTTTTTCAGAGCATATCAAAAACACTCTTAAAACAGAGTAAACATTTGCAGACACTCATTTTGTCAGGAAAAATTAATTTGAGCAGACATAGATTCTGAATTCTCCACTCAAAACAATTTTCCTCTGCTGCATATCATTCCTTCGATATTACAGTGGACAAAATAGTTCATTGTATTTAGCTTTTTTTTCAGTGCTGTAGTTACTGAGTTTCTAATATTTCATATTCTTGTTTCGGTTTTGTTTAGAACTTCTTCCAGAGCAAAGACGTCACTCTGCATTTATATCTTGGCAAGTATACTGTACACTGTAACTTTCTTCTTGTTTAATTGATATTCTTAATACAAAAGTTGTTCATTCTCAGTGGACAAAAGCCATGATACTGCATTCATATCCCAGAGAACATTACTCTTTATAGAGACTGGTTCAGATTTGAGCACAGGCATATTCCTGAAATAAGATTAAAGTCAGATTCATGGCAAGAGACATCCAACATCCCATCCAAATGTCTTCCACGTGAATAGTCTAGAGTTCATTTAGAATGTGTTCTTCCTATTAGCATAGCTGCCAACAAACTTGTTTGTTATAGTTGTTATGATGCTACATAAAAGGACAAAAGCCACAATCAAAACAAGTCTATTTTTATAGGAACAAATGTTCATGGAAATTCTCTGTGGTGTTAAATACTGCTTATGAAAACTGCTTTATAGTGCTCTGAGATGATTTTTGTGGAGCTACAAGTACTCTTGTGCCAAGTCATGTTGTGTTTGCCTGCAATACAGAAGTATAGAAGAGCAGAAGAAAAACAGTGAGAACAGTTGAAACTTCAGAAAAGTCCTGGAGAACAGGTTAATGCCAGAGGACTGGAAGAAAGCCAATGTCACATTGGTCTTCCAAAATGGCAAGAAGGAGGACCCAAGCAACTACAGGCCAGTCAGTCTCACCTCCATCCCTGGAAAGGTGATGGAGCAGCTCATCCTGGCTGTTGTCTCCAAACACGTGGAGGAGAAAAAGGTGCTCAGGAGTAGCCAGCATGGATTCACCAAGGGGAAATCATGCTTGACTATCTTCATCGCCTTCTGTAATGGAGTGACTGGCTGGATAGATGGTGGCAGAGTGGTGGATTGGCGGTTGTCTATATGGACTTGAGCAAGGATTTTGACACTGTCTCTCACAACATCCTCCTGGGCAAGCTCCGAAGATGTGGGATAGATGAGTGGATGGGGAGGTGAATTAGCAATTGGCTCAATGGCAGGGTGCAGAGAGTGGTAGTCAGTGGTGTGGAGTCCAGCTGGAGGCCTGTACTTAGCAGGGTCCCCCAGGAATCAGTCTTCGGTCCAGTCATGTTCAATTTATTCATCAATGACCTGGATGAAGGGATGGAGTGCTACCTCAGCAAGTTTGCTGATGATACCAGGCTGGGAGGAGTAGCTGATACCCCAGAGGGCTGTGCTGCCATCCAGAGGGACCTGGACAGACTAGACAACTTGGCAGTGAAAAACCTTATGAAGTTCAACAAGGACAAGTACAAGGTCCTGCACTTGGGGAAGAATAACCCTAGATACCAGTACAGGCTGAGGACTGACCTTCTGGACAGCAGCTCTGTAAAGAGGGACCTGGGTGTCATGGTGGATGACAAGCTGACCATGAGGCAGCAGTGTGACCTGGTGGCCCAGAAGGCCAATGGGATCCTGTGGTGCATTAAGAAGAGCATCTCCAGCGGGTCGAGGAAGGTGATTGCCCCCCTATACACAGCCCTGGTGAGGCCACATTTCGAGCACTGTGTGCAGTGCTGGGCTCCCTGGTACAAGAGGGATGTGGAGCTGCTGAAAGGAGTCCAGCGCAGGGCTACCAGGATGATCAGGGGCCTGGAACATCTGCTGTAGGAGGAAAGACTGAGAGAGCTGGGCCTGTTCAACCTGAAGAAGAGAAAGCTGTGGGGGAACCTGGTCAGTGTGTATAAATACCTCAAGGGAGGGAGAGAGGAGGAGGGGGCTGGCCTCTTTTCAGTGCTGGCCAGCAATAGAACTAGAGGAAACGGCCACAAACTGAAGCATGAGAAGTTCTGCAGCAGCCTACGGAAAAATATCTTTGCTCCAAGGGTGACAGAGTCTTGGAGCCTGGAACCTGGAGAATTTGTGGAGTCTCCTTCTCTAGAGGTCTTCAAAACTCACTTGGATGCAGCCCTGTGCCACATGCTCTAGGTGACTCTGCCTGTGCAGGGAGGTTGGACTAGAAGGTCTTTAAAGGTCCCTTCCAATCCTAAGTGTTCGTTTGTTTTGGATATGATTTGTCCTGGTCTTCAGAGTGAGACATCATCCCTCTACAGATAAGGGTTATACAGATATTGAGCCTATGGATCAGTGAAGATGTAAAAGAGGAGAAAAGGACCTCAGCACTGTGTGAAGGAAACCTGCAGGTGACATGAGCTGGTGTTAGGACATGATGGGAAGGCATTGTCAAGAAAATACTTTTGAACAAAAACTTTAGCTGAGCTTGCGATAAAAGCCTTCCAAAAAAACTGGGTGGAATTCATCAGTGCAAAATGTACAGTCACGTACAGGCGACTAGTAACAACATTCTGCTGCGTGGTAAATATCCTTAGTGGGAAATGCTTCAGAAAGAGACAAGACATCAATGTGTCCTAGTGGAGGAGAAGACAGCAATGAGTCACAGACATAACACAGTAATGAACAAGCTGGAGGTGGTAGCAGTGTGTGCCACACAGAGAATTCCCCCTCAGCACAGGAAAGGCCACACTGCTTCACAGTTCCTTACCTAGAGAGCAGCACATGTCCTCATCACGTGTACTCAACAACAGAGACCACAAACAAACACTGAGGGAAATTTTTTTGAGTCTTAGAAACCTAGAAAGGTTTCTCTCTGTAGGTTAGGAAGTGAAAGCTAAAAGGGGTCATGACTTTTTTTCTGGAAATACATCAAGGGTAATAAAGTTGAAATGGGTAACATGTTAGTAATTATTAGACCCATGAGTTTCTGGAACAAGCTGACAACTCCTACTGGGCTGTGCAGTCCCTTATTCACAGTTTTTCTGTGTTCCTACTTATATAGTTATATATATAAAATAATAATATATATTATATAATATACATAACATGTATATTATGTATATGTATACATAATATTATGTATAATAGTATATAACCAATATTATATCACCATAATATTATGCATATTATATAATATATTGTATAATAGAATATATATTATATATTATTTATTATATATAATTATATATTATATAATATTATATTATTTTATATATATTATATCGTGTATATATATATATATAATTCAGCTTTCCACATAACCACTCATACCTTCCAGATTGTCACAAAGAGCTTGGTTGAAAAACTGCTCCAAGAATCAGGTTCTTGGCAGCAGGTTAGTTCCTCCAAGGTCGTGGGGGGTGAGAAATGGCTATAATTATGCACTCTTAAGTATTTACAACAGTCAGTGAATTGCTAACAGCCTTTGACTGCTGGCAGGGCCGTGAACTAAGTATTTATACTGCCAATGGTAATTAAACCCAGTTCTTGCTCTCTTGCCATGAAGAAACAGAGCTGCAGCCAGCTCGCATCTTAACACATAAACCAAAATATATTTTCAAAAAGGTCCAAGGAGCAATGATGTTAGATCTCTAAGCTGTTCTACCTTTTGGTATCTGTATTTGTGGCTTTGTCAGCTCAGTCTCACAGGGCCAGGCCCTCAGTGTTGTGCCTCATACAGAACAACCCACATGCCTTTCGCTGGATGGTTGGGGTGGTGTTTTTTCCACTCCAAACTTCAGATTTCTTTTACTATCATAGGAGAAGTATTTGCAAGGAAAGATTTTCAGATTTGCCTCAATGCTTAAAAATCCCTCTGCATGCATAGGGATATTGAAGCATTCCACTTTCCAGGCACACAAGCTGTAAATGTGGATACTCCTGTTCCTGTCAGTGTTGTATGCACTGCTACCACTTATGAATCAAGTTAGGTGTCAGCAACACAAAAGCTTGTAGGATCTACTTGCAGGGAGCCTTTTTAAGCTTCTAGACTAAAACCAAGTTGGCGTGTTAGTAACTGAGTTTTGCAGAATGGAGTATTGTATAGAAGCTGTCTTAGAGCTTTAAAAGACATCAAAGGTAATTAGGGCTATTTGGTCCTGTTACAGATTCCTGTAATATGGCTTTCAAAAAGCTCCTGCTAAGACTTATTTTTTCCTCACTTTAGAACCTCTAGTCACATAATGTCTATCCAAAATATGATTTTTCTCTAAATATGCCATTTTATTAATGCATACACAAAATATGCAGTGATACTGATGATGATTTTCCAACTGCAAGCTGAAACTTCCATAGGGAAGAAGAAAATAAAATATGTGCGTGAGCTTTTTTGTACAAAGCTAGAGCAAAATGTTAAAGTCTCAAAAATCATTGCAAACTGTTCTTCCCAGACCAACTTTAGCATTTACAGTAATTTCTCCATCTCCCATCACCACAACCTTCACAAAACCACTCTACAGGGATTCAGTTTTGCAAACAGATAAAAGAATCTGAACTAGGTCACGCTTAGCAGCTCGCCACCTTGCCTATGTCTTTTTATATTTAATCAGTCCTGTATCTAAACTTCTCACAGCTACAGGAGTTTGTTTAGATGGAGCCACCACATTAATTAAAGATGCTCTCAAGGGAATAAAATATAGGCCCTGGTGATGAGGCTCTGCAGCCACAGCCCCCCATATCTAGGGCTCTCTGGGGCAGAGCCAACTGCGGTTTAGTTAATGTTCCTGGGAATCTGGGCAGCAATCAGAGGGACAGGGTGGGAAGTGGGGTTTGGGTGTCCTTTACCTCTTGGTTTATTTGAGTCAATGGCTGATATGAACTTCTGGGAGCACTTGTCTACAGAAGAGGATTTTCCTTCTAGAGTGATGTTTACTTGGAGACAAGTTGTGCCACAGAAGAAGCAGAAAATCTTCCTGAAAGTGGTAGTGCCAGAATTACACTGCCACACACACATCTTTTTAAGCCACACACCAGACCAGTTTATTGGTCAAGCACTGAACGTGTTCTAAATGGAGATGTCTTTTGTACAGAAATCCTCCCTATGGCTACAGCATGTACCAGTGCAGGGATCATAGGGAGCTCTCAAAGTACCACAGCAAACCACTCTCCATACAGAATATAAGAGCTCGTACACAGCACTAAGATTGACTAAGATAAATCAATAACATATCCACGAAGACTGCAAACACAACTGAGCTGGAGCTATGCCTTCTTCCTTATGCTATCATCTTTCACACAGGTAGAGCTAGAAATAATTAGAAGGCAATTTGGGGGAGCTGCCTGGATAATTGCCAGCCCAGGATATGCTGTCCTTACAACATGTAAATGGCAATTACCTTGACCCATTAGCCCAGCATAGTAACCTCCCTAATTTCTCCTCTAATCTTTCTAAGATCCCACTGTTAACTATTACAGTGTCTGCTAGAGAGGCTACCAGGACCCTAAGTACTTGAGGACTTATGTCTGTAATTCCAGTTCTGCAAGAATACTGCTAAACCCAAGAACAATCCCTGCAGAAAAAGGGAGAACATAAAGAAAATACAATTCTGCACCTTTTTTTTGCAGGTTTGACCAGGTGGAAACATGGAGGTGGAAAGCTTTTCCTGTCAGCTCTCCCACTTTGGCTTTCAGCACAAGGTCTAGCACTCTCAGTCATGTAAAATCTACTGGGTAAAAGTTGTGTTACTTCCTTTCAATCCTAGCATGCAGATATTGGACTTTAAATCATAACATTTACATAGCAGATTAATAATTAATATTGTTATCATGTTGTATTAAGGGCACCAACAGAATTTAAGGCAAGTAATAGTGTGTCATGCATTCCTTGAAAGTAATTTAATGAATTAGACAATTTGCCTTAGTAAAAGACTTGCTTTCACAATCTGAGCTAGGATCAAATTCAAAATTGAAATGCTTTGGAGTTGAATTAAACCACAATTGGTAGTGGGGAGAGAGGAGAAACAAGGGAATAAAAGACAGAATGTGTTCTGCATTTTTAGGGTACAGGAATTGTTCCAAATATTCCTTTGAAGTTTGAAATTGGCTTTTTGGTTGTCATAAAAAGCTGCCTCATCATAACTGAAACATAAAATAATTTTATTTTTCTGAGTTACTAATCCTAAGTTTAATTAAATTTCATTCAACTGTGGTCTGGCTTAACTCCCTAACTTCTCTTCTCCGATAGTAGTGTGACAAAAATATCATGTCAGTATTAGGCAAAAGATACTACCTCAAAAGCAGCATTGAAGTTTTGCATGTCCAAACAAAGTGAGTGGCTAGCTAGGTGTATTTAGTCTGGGAAGCACTAGGACTGATACTGGAACTTACCCAATCATCAGTTTACTGTCAGTGATGAGTAAAACAGGGTGGTCACAGACTGAAAACTAATATGGGAGCCAAACTATATTGCATGTGTAAATGGTAAAACCAAAAGTACAGAAGCTTTCCAGGAACCGTATATAGAGGCTCAAATTGCTAGCGCACATGTGCCAAAAACTGACCCAACGGGGACAGGCAAGATCACTTTTCCACTGAGATTTTGAAAGGCCTAGAAGCAGGTTCCTTTCCCCACTTCTTTACCATGTGCCCCTTCTCCAGCCCCCTGCCCTCCCCAGCCATGCTGCTCCCCACAGAAGGCCACAAGAGCCTCTTAGCCAGTGCCAGCCCTGCTCCAGCCGTGTCTCCTGCCACTGCTCTGGGGAATGCCCACGCTTCCCGCAGCCCAGGCATCTGTCCCATCTCCATGTGGTGGCCATGGGAAGACAACATGAGATGTTTTAAGCACCATCCTGGCCTTTCCAAAATGCTCAACAAAGCATGATCGTAACCTGAAGGGAAATCTCATCCGTAAGACATCAAGTAGTCAAAGGTTTCCTTAGTGAAGGCACATTCTTAGCATTGCCAAAGGTGTAAAATAGCTATTGCATGTGTATGAAGTACTCCACATTGTTTGAAGTCACCATTCACCTGTTCCTGAAGTTCATTGTTTTTCACGTTTTCCACAAAAATGAGGCGTTTCACTACGTGATGCCACTGGATGTTTTCAGTACTACATTTTATACTCTAATACCTGGTACTGTGTAGTTTTCATCAGGTCCTGTTCCCTGTGCTGCACTGTCACTGCCTGTATGGGAGCTGAACAAGACACAGATGTGGTGACAACTGATCGGCTTGCTGGGTCAAGGGCTGAGTCAAGTCAACGTACAGGGATTCCCCTGGAGTTTCCCCAGGTCCCGACACTTCAAAGTTTAGATAGTTAATTAAAATGGAGTTGATTTCCATTATTTAGAAGGCCTTCCCTTGCAGGAGTCTGTCCAGCTCCATGTAAAGAAAACACTTTCCTTGGCAATAGCTCATTGATGCCTTTGGTAGCATTCAAATCTTTGTTTCCTTTCATCTGCAGTAGACTAGATGGTTAGGTACAGATAAAACATGTAGGACCTAGACCAAAGACTGGCTTGACATTGTGGTCTGTACTCTCTGACTGAAGTCATGGTATCTGATTTTCTGTTGGATTTTTCTTAGACTTTTTCTATCAAACTAGAACTTCATCAAAAATAAGCTGAGTGATTTTATGGTTTCCAGAATAAAGTATCCATCTGATTAACATCCATTATAAAGATAAACCCAGATCTTAACCCAGAAGTCACTTTATCCTGCTCCATCTCCTTACACAAAATTCTACAATGTAAATAGGTGCTGCAGTCTTCAAAGCCATTACTGTAGATGGAATGTCAAAAGGAACACTTGTTTAAGTAGGATTTTATCATGTATGACTTTCTCCTGGAACAAACCTTCACATTAATTCCACAAGACATTAAACCCGATTGTTAAACATAATTTGGTGGTACTGAAATGAAGAATGAACTGTGCTTATAAAAATTAGTCTGCTTACTCTGGAAAATATATATATTAAATCCTCTAAATGAAATTATACTTGTGTATAAGTCTTTTGTTTTTCCATCAAAATTAAACTTTAAAATTCCACAGTCATTTAAATGATGCTTTCTTAGAAACCCAGCAGCATAGCACAATAGCATCATTCATATATATCTGGTGTGCTTTGCTTAAGCCTCATATGCAGTTGCCTTATTAAATTACCTGGTGCTCTCTGGTATTTTGCTTAGCTTTGCAATAGTAGGGAAGCCATGCAGCTGTTCCTCCAGCCTCAGAATTCATCCTTTCTTTTTAAACTTTACTGACTGGAAGCCCAATGAACAACACAAAACAGTCTGAGCATTCAGTCCAAGATTTTGAAAAAGGAGTGCCTGCAAAATTAGGTCTACATTTTAATCTATTTTTCTACATGGCCTGGCCTCACCTTCCAAATGTCTAGACTCTTTTGTGATTGCTTTTTCCTAACAACAAAGGCAATTTAGGAAACTGATGACCAGAATAAAAATTGTGTTCTCTTCTCTGAAGCAATAAAAATCACAATTGTTTCTTTTTTTTCTGAAACATTGAAGTTACTGAAAAACTATTATAGAAAAGTAGCAGCTAGTTTACCCAATAAGAACTCAAATATATTTTGGTTTTGTGGGTTTTTTTTTTAGGATAACATACATTTCAGTGCTAATCATATCTGTAGTTGACAGAAGAGTGGAAGTCTTGAGCAATAGCCAGGAATATGGGTTTCAGAGACAGAGTATAACAGACAAAGCAGTAAGTTACTGTCAGGTAAGCAATGTTATAGATGAATATCACATCATTTACTACCAAGAGTCTTCCTGCGTGCTTGCCCTAGACCATGCCACAAGACCTCATACTTCCTCTCACACTTTCTCACCTAGTCTGTGGTCACGTGCGTGCTTGCCTGCATTGGGGATGTGCTTGTCTGGCTGTGCCTGGGGAACAGGAGAGTCCCAAAGGATCTAGTGAATCATTTGCAATCCCACTGCTAGCACAATTATCAAAAAGAGAGGGAACCCTTTGCCACACTTTTCATAAAACCTATTTTCTTCATCCCAGAGTGATAAGGCTGAAGTATTTATTTTCCATTTTACTCCACTTTAGAAGGCACAAATTACCTTGTAAGTTTATTACTGTAGCATTTGAGGCAAAATTTTCCTACCACATGCATTTTGGCACTCTAAACTGGTGTCAGACCTCCTAAAAAAGACAGTGCCATTGGCTTTGCAGCCAGGCATGCAAATACCCTTCCTTCCCGGGAGCAGAGGCAGAAATGAACAAAAGCCTCTGCGAGACCCAGAGGACCTTTTGCAGAACAGATGTCATGTTCAGGGCTGTCCTGGCAGCCCATAAAAGGCACCTCTTGGCCTGGCATTTGCCCCCCTGTGTGGAGGAGCAGAACAGATTTGGGTCCTATCCAAACACATGGAAAATGAGTTTATGCCACTGTTATCCAGACAGATGGCATAACTGTGAGCCGTTTGGAAACTGCATGAGGACATATTTGTGGAGGGTAGTATTCCCAACTAGGAGAGTCAAAACAGTCTATCAGTTTTGAGCTTGTATGCTTCTAGCTAAGGACATGCCCTGCTGCTACTATCACTTTTTTCCCAAACTGCATTAGTTTTAGGACATGAAATTGCCTTTCCCATGGCATCAGAGAGACACTGCTTATCTCAGGCTTAACCTATCTTGCAGAACAGTACATAAACACAGTCCCTGGCTCATCTTTTTATCCCCTTCTCCCTGCATAGGTCCCAGGGGCCACAGAACTGGGATTAGCCCCATTCTTGCTCTAGTAACAGGAAATACAAGCTAGTTAGGCCAAGACTTGCACTGATGCTCAAGGCAGCATGCACTCACTGCTGGCAAATGGATGCTGATGCTTCTAAGGATGTCGAAGGCTCCACAACTGGCTGTATAAATGCATCAACCTAACCGGGAGAATGATATTTATGGCTGCTTGATTGCTCTGCTGCGAAAAAAAGGACCCGAATCTGGGGTCTGGGGAAGCCTGTGCTTCCAGCCTCAGCAGGGTGTTATTGGCTACCCCCTTTCCTGGAGGCCTCCAGGACTCACACTCACAATGTGTGAGTTCCCAGCCTGCTGGGATCAGGCCCAGCAGCAGCTCTGCCAAGCTGAGTGCTGCAGGCTCCAAAAGTTGTAGCTCCTGGTAGAAAACAAACTGATGCCATTTGATTGTACATGAGGTAGGTGACCTAATCCTCGCTTTCTCTTGTAGGGGATTTTGAGCATTATTCTTGCTTTTATACATCACAAGATTTTACCTTTGATCTTTTACCAGCAGCAGCTACCCTGAATGCTAACTCATCAGTGAAAATCTCTGACTGCAATCTGAAGTAAATAAATGTCACTCTTGCTCATATTGAATAGTCCAAAAGTACTGACTCATTCACAAGAGCCCCAGCTGACCCACAGATCCCAGCAGTTTGATCTAAAAGGACAAAGCTAGGTGTCCGTCTATTCCAGCTGTTTCCAGGTGTTTATTTCTGAATGGATATTTTCCATGAAATGTTTGCCCTCCTTCTGTGAAAGCCATCTCCTTTTTTAACTGCGACTTTCTTTAAAAGAAATTCTTTGAAATAAATTACAGCAGAAAATTAACAGCACATATATAGTTAGAAACACCTCAATGTGCCATCAGACTTGTCTTTGTGAAAAGCTCTTGGCAGATCACATTCACTGGAATTTAAATCATGGCTCCAATGTTTCATGCTTTGAAGTGATTTGGAGAAAACCTTCCCTGTCACAAGCAAAGTATCTATGCATTAACCATATATATGTTAGTACATTTACTGTTCTCAAAATATAGCAGTTATATTTCAAATTCATTTGGTCTAACACAATCTGTAAGTATCCGTTTTTTTTCCCTAGAAAAACACCAAATGCTACATCTAGCAAATCTCTCCACCAAAAAATAAAGGAGGAGGCAATTGAAAACTCATGTCTAGGTTTAAAAAAGACTTTTTTTATCCCTTAGTTATGTTCATGACTGTCTTGACTATTTTGCAATATTCAGTGGATATACTGTGCATGTACACTGCTAAAAATGAGATCTTTGTTCTGTGAAGCTTAGGTCATAAAAGGAAATTTTGTAGACTACTGATTAAAAGAGTAGTGAAGAGTATATGTGAGAGTTGAGATAAAAATGTATAGAAACTGATAGTCAAATGGAAGTTAAGATTTCCAGGTACAAGTATTACAGCACTGAAGTTGCTGGTAAAAGAAATTATTTCCAAACGCTGTTAGTCAAACAAGTAACTGCCTATGGGAAAACAAACAAACAAGCAAGCAAGCAGCAATAGTAACAGCCTGATGCCTTTTCTAAGTATCAAGAAACAAACACCAAGGCCTAGTTTCTGCTTGATTTAGTGCATGCCCAGAGTTACAGACGTCAAGTGCTCTGTCAGTGCCTGTCTCATTATGAATGTCAAGGAACCGTTCAGTTCCCTTCCAGGAAGGGAAGGGCAAAAGGTGAATTTTGATCTCTGAGAGTTGCACATTGGGTGTGTCAGCAAAGATACTGCAAGCACTGGGGAAAAGGGAGACGAGGGGGAAAAAGAGAAAAAAAGAAAGAGGATAAGAAAGAGGAAAGCAAGCAAAAGTAGGAGGAAAAAAAGGAAGGGGAGAAGAGGGAGAAGGAGGACAAAAGGGGAAAAAACGATAAAAAGAAAAAGGAAAAAGAAAACAAAAGAGAAAGGAAGCGAATGAGAGAGAAGGGGAAAAGAGAGAAAAAGGAAAAAAGAAAGAGCAAACAAGTAAAAGAGAAAACAGAAAAAAAAGGACAGAGGGAAGGATAAAAAAGTCCAAAAAAAAAAGGATAAAAAGAAGGAAAAACAGACTTTAAAGGGTCGCTGAGGTCACGTGCTGCTGCTGAACTGAGATGCAGGATGCCCTGTGGTGCTGAGCGGAGGTGCAGGATGCCCTGAGGTGCAGAGCAGTGGTGCAGGGTGCCCTGCTCCCAGCAGCAGCTGCCTGGGGACCTGCAGCACCTGCTGCAACTCTCGCCCGGACCAGAGCCGGGCTCCACGCGGGGAAATCAGGAACAGCCGCAGCGGCACCAGCAGCACCAGGATCCCCCAGGGTACAGGGATGTCGTCACAGGCAGAGACATGTCACCACCAGGAACTCTAATTCCAGGGGTAATTGAATTACACACAGTTATTCCCTTCAGAGACTGTTTAGCTAATATATTGATTTATTTTGAGGTGTGGTTGTGTAAATATTCATGGAAATACAGTGATGGTTTTGGGAGATTTTTTTCAGACTTGCAAATTGGAGCTATAGATAAAACTCTTAGCAACACTATATAGTTTTGCACTAAAACAGCACAGCACAGAAGTGTAAGTATGTACTAAAATGGTTAAAACATAATTCTGTATAATATGCATTATACGTATTTGTATTTTGCAATCAGGGAGTGTGTGTGCCTCCAAGTAAATCAGGCTGTCTATAGCCCTCTTATGTCACACTTGTACAAAATTTTGCCAAAATACAACAAAAAATTATAATCGGCCGTCAGCATGATTCTGAGTCTCAATAAAAGGTCAAATTGTCTGAATTTAAGGAAAAAAATGAAATACAGTGAAATTTATTCCAAAAATATAGCACTGCTAACTCTACTGGTAGTTTGAAGCAGACAGAAAACCCATATTTATGGCAGTTCTGGAAGGGGCTCTCCCAGCTGCTATTAAATGCTCTGTAATGTGGGGAAAGAAGTGGGCAGGTGGCTGAGCTAATCCCTATCTTGGCAGGTTCCAGTTAATCAGAATGGCCCTTTGCTTCTCCTCGCCTTTGACACCAAGCCCCAGGAGAGCTGCCACCTCCTTGCCCCTACGGCAGGGACCGCTGTCCCATTGCCCTCTCCTGCCCCAGCCTGCTTGCCTGCAGGCCGCCCCAGCCCCTCCTGCTGCTTGGAGGCTCAGAAATAGCTCACTTACTCCAATTTTTATTCAATAAGAGCCCAATTACAGAGGTCACAACCTTTTCACCCAAACATTAATCCTCCAGGCTCTTATCACCTTGTTAAACATTTAATGTTGGGAGCGGGTGCTGGTGAAAGCCAGGTCAGGCCGCTGACCTTCCCTCTCCATTGCTGGTTGCTGGGCTCTCATGTCCTTACCCTCCAGGGCTGCTGGCAGTGAGGAGAAGGAAGAGGAGGAGGCAAAGCAGCTGCTAGTCTGACATAGCAGGAGGCCAACATGTTCTCCTGACGTGCATTTTCTTCCTTTTTCTTCAGGTCCTCTTTGTATTTTCACGTGCACTCGCTCCGTGTAACCTGAAAACACCTCAATGAGCAGCTCTGCAGAAAATAATCAAGATGCCTTTGCCTATATGCACACAAACACAATTCAAGTTTTGGCTAATAATTAGTCCAAAACTGACAGATTCTGTGAATGTGATCTGAGTTTTGATGCTAGAGTTAAACTAACCCTAAACTAACCCTCTAGTCAGAGAGAGTTGGGTTAAACTAACTCACCTATTTTCCAATTCGAGTAGGAGAAAAATACACAGAAGCTCATACCAATCTTAAAGATATTCCCTTTAGCCCAGAGAAACTGTTTTCCTTCCTAAACAATAAGCTACTTTCATAGCTCCGTCATCTAAGTGTCTTAAATGCTCCTTTAATGAGAACTTATATATATAAATACAAACATGGTGGAAAGAGTTCTGATTATACTAACAATTCTTCTGCTGCTTCACATCAATTTTCACCAGACTTGAGAAAGTAGTAATTGTGTGAGTTGAAAATTGACAACTATCACACATTGGGATTTAGAAGTACCTACTGTTAAATATTCCGAAAATGTACCAAACATCAACAAAATCAACCTATAATTGCTAATTGTTAAACCTTAAGATTTCTTTTTGATGTTGTTCTTTTAAAGTTCTTTTAATGACAAATATAATGAAAAAAATTATCTTCTCCCACCAAAATTTATTCCCCTTTTCTTGCAGTCCTGGACAACGACAGGAAGCAAAGGTATCTGAATATATAGCAGTAGGGATTAATGTCTGTAGTCATGTCTGTAGTCATGTAGCATCCAAGTTCATTCTTACATCCCAACTTTCCCTGCATTTTACCCTCAAAATTCAGTCAAAGTTGTTTCTTTCATACTCTGTGCCCACTAAAGAATTTTCTGTGCCAGGAAGATTACATGTCTTCTATTAGACACATCAAATCATATTGAAGACAAAATAATTTAGACCAGGAGGAGTTTTTGGAGATTGTCTGGTTGGACCCTGCTCAGATCAAGGCCAGTTTACATCAGGTGGCACAGTACCATGTCCAGTTGAATTCTGAAAGTCACCAAGGATCAAGAGACCACAAACTCTGTGGGCAGCTTCCCACACTTGACCATCTTGACCATGCATGACAAGGATTTTTAAAAAAAATCTTACATCTAATGAGAATTTCCCTTGTTGCAACTGTTGCCTCTTTTCCTAGCACTGTGCAGCTTGGCTAGTGTTAGAATTGAGAGAAAATGAAGAATTCACCTTCTCCCCCCCCCACTAGTACATAGAAAAGGGCAGCCAAAGGAAATGAAAGCAGCAAAGAAATTCTCCCATGAGGAATTTTTAAGACTGGGAAAGCCTGTACCGCCTCCTCTGAGAATCCTCCTAAGGGGCGAAAGGCTCGTATATTCATCTGCCTTTTCCTACGAGTTTCCCAGGAAGTTGTTTACCCTTTTCTTTTTTTTTTTTTTCTGGTTCAACTCTGTCTCCTACTCTGACCTACTGAGAACAAATCATTTGTAACCTTCCTGACACAATGAAAAATGAAGTTGCATTAACTAGAGTCACTCACTATGTGCTGATTGCAATATTTACATTGGATTCTTTCACTGACCCTAATGTTCATATTGTCAAAGGTACATTAACTATTTGACGTTTGCATCATTTAAGTCAACATCAACAAGCAGGTCAAGAGAAAGCCTTGAGAATGTTATCCCTTTTTTTGAGTGTTTTTTTTTTCATTTTGCAATGCACTGCTGTTCTTGGGAATTACTGTGCTGCACAGAGCAGGCTAACAAGCTAAGCTGCAGAAATGTGCAATGCCAGTAATAAAACATTTTGTGTACCTTGCACACAACTCAGTGAACTAGCAGCAAGATACATTTTCAAGCAAGCCACGAAAGTAAGATTTTGGATAAAACCTGCTAAACAGCAACCAATTTAAGCATTTTTGAAAATCAGTTTGCAATGTTCCTATTATAAATGATCCCTCAATTTTATGATTGATAATTTCCTTTTATTTAAATGTAGGTGGCAAAGAGCTTGTCTGATACAGCAGCTTCTTGATGCAGTGTTTAGAGGTAACTTTATGGGAGAAAATATACCTAAGTGTACCTCAATTCATAAGAATATATAATCATGCCACCATGCACAGGTATTTGGCAATCGTGCCACTCACTGCTGTTATGTAAACTGAACTCATGCTATTTTGTAAATGTCACTGTGAGGAAGAGGTTTCCCATGCTGACGTTGAGAGGTCTGTTACCGCTAATCATTGCCAGATCCTTCAGCCTGGAGAGCGTCCTGTGGCGCTGGAAAAGCTGCATCTGCAGGGAGTACTTCCTGGCAGTGAGGGCGCAGGGGCTCCCCCTCCTTCCCAGCCCTTTGAACGCAAACTGTGGTTAAACGAAGGTGTTTTTTGTGGAGAGAAGCACACAGAAGAAATATCCAATGGAGCCATTCCAGGATTTTCTACTCCAGTTTCCCACCTTGGACAGTAGCCAGTAGTAAATGCACCCATGCAGCAAGCAAAATGTAGGGCAATCCCTTTATCCTCTGACATGGCATCTCATCCTGGAATTAGATATTGGCATAAATACACTAGCCCATTTTTTCCCCTAACTTTAACAGCAGTCCTTAACTATTATATTCCTACTCTGTATAACCCCATGATTGATTAGTTTGGAAACTTTATATAAGTAATATGTGACATTAGTAATTCTGATGCCAAGGAATTTAGAGAGCTTAACATTCCCACCTGCATATTAGTTCTATTTACCAGTTTGGTATTTGTTCTGATTTCCTTACAACTACTTATTCTTGCTTTGCAGAAGGCAGAAAATAAGAATTCTTGATCTATCCTTGTTATTACTTCATCTGCTTGCATGATGCTCCCTGTCACATGTCAGTCATTATTCACACATATTTTATTATTCAGGTACCCACACTCTTTCTACCTTCAATAAAACTGCCCCCCACAAGCAAAGGACTTTTTTTCTTAAATAAGATATGCATGTATATGCACTGTATTTACATATGCACACATATATACTTATATCTCCATGACTGCACTGAGAGATTGAAATGATGGGAATGATTTTAAGGACTTCAGTGTTTTGTGGACATGATACTTTGCAGATACGTGCTGCTGATGAACACAGGCTGAGATCAAAGTCTTACCTAATGAAAGACACAACCTAGAGAACCAGATGCATATTTGCCTCCTCCTCAGTTTTTAAAAGCCCTTCCCCCTCAATCTGAAGCTAGTTTTTTACTAGGCTATGCTAGACTGTAAAGCATGGAAAACAGAGCTCATCCCCCTAGTCTTCTGTTTAATATACACTGCACAGTGGAAAAGGGCTGTATGAGCTGTAAGTGTGGCCTAACTCCCCTGCAATATTCTAAAGGAGGTGTGATGCACCAGTTTCATCTGCAACACAATTTACTACCTTTTAGAAATAGATGAAACTGAAAGACTGATTATTCAAGCCAAAATTTACTTCTTCACAAAGGACTTAGTCACCAAGTCTCTTTATTATCTTTTGCAGGAATACTCAATTAGGGAGCACTCGGACATTATCTTGTCAGAGTAATGAAGTGAATTATTTTGTGCAGTGGAAAGTTGAGCTCAGTCTGGTATGGTTGCAGGAAAAAGCTACTTAGGTCCTCAGAAGGGTGGAGAGGCAATCTCATGAGAGAGAGCTAAATGTTGTGAGAGAGGGATGCTGAACGGAGCCTGGAGTTTGATATTATTGTGCTATATATCAAAAGTAAACACCAGGAAGTATTTTAACTAAAGGAAGAAACCAGTAAGGAGAAAGAAAAAGAGGATAGAAACTATCCGGCAATAAAACTGAGACTGACAGTTCAAAGAAGCTGGTGAACCATGACAGCAGGAAGCATCTTAAATAGGTTCCTTCCTTTGGCATAACATGACAAAACCAGGGCTGACTTGATAGATGGAGATGCATCAGTTTAGGAGGGCACACAAAGGTTGCCTGCGATGGTGGCCTAGATTTGATGACCTTAGGTTTGATCTTTTCCCATAGCCTGCTGTCCCTTCAGAGCACTCCAAGCATAGAAAGGACACAAATGCCTGACTGTGACAGTACCTTCCACTTGCAGTGAAAAAAAAAATGTTATTGATGTGGACTTTAGTTAGGCTTGTTAAGTCCCTTGCAGCCAATGTGACCCTTGCCTACCTTACTGGCACCTTACTGGAACCCGACTTCTGGATTTGTTTCCTGCAAGCCACCTCCTACCAAGTTCTTCTTGGAAGTACTCCCTTATGTACTTGGGTACCTGTCAGTAAGCATAACTCCAGCCTCACAGATGAGAACTTTGTGATTATCAAAGAACTTTTTATAGCAGCGGCATGAGAGGGCAACAAACAGAGCAGACTGCAACAGAGCCAGAACAAGCACTTGCTGCGGGTGACCCGCTCTGCCATTGCCAACACAACAACACTTTGTACTAGCACATTACTGAAATCCAGCCAAGCTTGCTGATTGCTTTAAGGGCAGCTTGTTTAAATAGGAAGGCAACATTTTAGGAATGTTGTTGAATAGGGAGATGCTGCACCCTCTATTTTACAATACAGGAGGTGGAGCATGTTTCTGAGAGCTCACAGCACATATTCTGTACCTGAATTGCTGAAAAGCAAAGAAGAACTAAAATTTATTTGGAGAGAGAAGAGAAAATCTGCACAATTCAAACATCACTACAGCTGAAACCGTGCCACTGTTTTCCACTGGCCCATAAAGGCAATGCAAAGTGGAACCAGATGTTTCTTGAAGAGTCGAGGTTTAGGAAGCAGCGTCCTCTCCTCACTCAACCCAGCTGTCTTAACTTTAAAGATTTAAGTTGTCCACAGGCTGTTGGTTTTTTCCCCCTCAACTGAGCCTGAATTCTGCCTACAAAGCTGTGCAATGGTTTCCACATCTTTCAAAAGGAGGAAAAACTTATTTGCTTAACACACTTTGAAAGCTTCAATTATGTGGTAATACTGAAGAATCACCAAAACGGTGACTGGGAGTTTATTTTCCCAGTAGCTAGCACTGCCCTCCTCACCCCAATTTAAATGGACATTTTTCCAAAGTATGGAAACACAAGACCTGCAAATCCTAGCAAAAATAACCGACCACCTATATTCCTGTGTAAAGCTGTGCAATACACACCAAAGCTAAAACATGTATCAGTGTGATCACTGAGCAAGAATACTTTAAAGATATGAGATTGCCAACATACTGCTTTAAACTGCTGCTCAGTTTCCATTGCTGCACTTGGTGTTGGGTCCTTAAAGAAATGCTGATGGAGAGATCGGCTACTTGCAACTTCATTACCAGCAAGCTGAAGAAAGAGATGCTAATATTGGCTGAAAAAGGCAGGATGCTACCAATGGAGAGTGAATAAGAAAAGTTTTTCTTTTGTATGGTTGCATGGCTTTGTTTGTTTAGCTTGGTAACCGCCCATCAAAGACTTAAGTGAAATGAAAAGAGCTGCAGGATTTTCAGTAACACCATGACCTTGTAGAACATGCATTGCCAAAAGCTTTAAGAACAGTCAATACCCCAATAAGTTTTGCACTGCCATAGACAAAAGGTTGCACAGAGACAATTACTTCTTTCTACCAAAGGTGTACAATCACACTGTCTTTTGCTATAAATAAGTGAAATCTTGTCAGAAGTGGCACTTGTTATGCATACTGCACATGTAGGAGGAGAGAGAAAGGGAAGGGAGACAAGGAAGAGGTCTAATTTCCAGTATTTTTTTCAAATGTTTCTCTAGATTGCATCTGTTCTCCTCTACTGAGTGTCTAACTCTAGTCATAAATAAGCACAAAAGTCTTTAGGGTGCAAATAAGAGAGCACTTAATTCATTTTGTCATTCCAGGTGGCCTTTAAATCCAGTTTAACCCTCCTAAACTGTCATCCATGAATTCTCTGGAACAGCAACCACAAATGGCACAAAGGTGCCAGTGCTGAGGGATACACAAAATTTCACTCCCCTTCCCTCCCACTCCTTACACAGAATTTCACTCCTCTTCCCTCCCACTCTTTCCCCAGCAAACCAGGAAAGGTCTCAGTGCAACTGTGTCACTTCACCTTAAGCACAGAAGGCACAAGAAAAATTCTGCAGCAAAAATAAGAGTACACAGATCATCCATCCTGCTCTACCAGAGGGGAGGTCCTCAGTTGCAGACTCTTGCTGCAGCTCTTACAGCAATAAGCATTTCACTGAATGCTCGGGGAAAACATGCTGTACAAGCCACAAACTTGGAGAAGGCTACAGGGATTCTTTCGATTCCTTAGGCTGCCAAGTGGTCACAGAACATTTTTTCTCCTATTCCCATATTAAAAAAAAAAAATGAAAAAAAAATGGCAGTTTTGACGAACTCTGGTCACAGAGTTTTTCGTATGTTCTGAACCCCTGCTTAGTGTGCGCAGAATTTTAGGATGCGACCCTCTGTGTTAAGAAACCCAAACAAACATCAGTGACGCGAATGCAGTGGTAGTGAACATGGAGAAGTCGTCAGTCCACTTTTGGAGAGCTGCAGGAATCCCCAGGACAGAAAGATGGAAACCGCAGCCAAGAGGCAAAATTCAGATTACAGGACACAGTCTGGGAAAGATAAAAGCACTACACTTAATATATCAACCTCAGTGCCAATGCATATTTCTCTTTTTTTCTCCAAGGGAAGGGATGCTGACACACGGTTATGAAAAGCATACGTAATACATGTCAATGCCTCTTGATTGGGGTTAAAAGGTTTAAAAGAAAAAAGGGAGATGGAAATGAAGAACAAATGAGTATCTTGAGCAACTGTGTATAGGTTTAGTTCTAACACGTTTGTATTCTGTTCTCTCTATAAATCAGTTGCATGGTTAGGATGCAGAAAGGACAAGTACTCTCCTCTAAACAGTGTTCTGTATGCATCACAATTCCTGCACTGGTATCTGGCTTTCCGTACTGTATTTCAAAGCTACTGGTTCATAAATTACTTTAGTGTTGATGGACAGCACTCCTGGGGCAGCAGCCACAAACAGACATTTTCATAGCCATCACACACTTTTTTGATTCAGACTGAGGCTCTTAAACATTTTTCGTAGGCAACATCCACTCCAAACCTTCAGTATTTCTGCCTAAATGGCTCCTTGGTTTAACTCCACATGATCAAATGATTACTAGATCTGTTATCTGATCTATCTAATCATTTAAAAATAATATGAAGTATATTACTTCAAGCAAAACTTTTCAAAATGCTTGTTCTTGGGACCTTGAGAAGGCATCTCAAACCAATAGCCAGTTAACACAGGCTCTCTTTCTGCCAGCAGTGCAAATTTCTGCTCTGGCCCCAATCTCAGCCTGTACATGGAGCTGAGTTTTTGCCTCTGTCGCCATGGGTAGAAGAAGATCTCCCATGTAGCTGAGGGCAGCAGCAAGGTTGAGCAGGGCAAGGCCAGAGCACAATTGCTGGCATGAGGTCATCTGCCCTGAGATGGGCCAAGATCAAGTGCTGTGAGGGGATCACTGGTCACACTAGCTGGGAATTTCACTTCAGACTTCTCAGCTTAACACATCTTAAAACTTACTATGACATTAGGCAAAGCAGTCTGAATTGTACAAGCCTGAAAATTTGAGAGAAGGACATGGTTTTTCTATGTTCAGCAGCCTGCAAAAAATTAAATTTAGGATATCACTTTTGTGTTCATTACAAAGAAGTCCTGTGGCTGTCTTCTGCAAGAAACAATACATACATTCAGAAAGCAGCTGTCTCTAATTGGAAAAAAAATCATAATGGTCATCATGGTGACCATTTATCTAAGATAGGTCTATATATAGATCCAAATGTTTTCAAGACCTTCCTGCCTTTTGTACCATTTAAGAATTACCCTGAAGCATATTTCTGCCACTCTTCAACCTCCCCAGCTCCTGGCCTCCCCAGCTGCTGCTTATCTCCTCCATATTCCAGGTCACATTGGTTTCCTTACAAATCCTGGTATTTTAAAGAGGCTCTCAATTCTTAGCTACCAGCTGTCCTCTATTTTGAACTTCAAAAAGGTTCCTGGCAGGGCCAGATTAGGTTTAGGTAAAGCAGGCATCTGCCTAGGCCTCCTCCTGGGGCAATCCAAGAGAATGTCTTCTGCCCTTTAGCCCTAGGCACTCCGGAGTCCCTGAAACTGCTGACCATTTCCTTTTGCCATACTGAAAACCTTTTCTGCTGCCACAAAACTAAGCTTTGCTATTCTGCTGAAGAAAACAGTGAGTTCTTGTCCTTAGCAATTAAAATTTGATTTTGCTCACATTGCTAGGAAGCCCTGGGCCAGGGCCACCAGCTGCATGTTGCTCCACTTACAGTTCTTGGCATCCCATCTAGCACCATTTGTACCTAACACAGTTATGCTCAAAGAACAAGAGTTTTAACTCTCTTTATGCTTGCTTATTTACTACACGCTTCATCTCTTATATTTCCCTTTTTCTCCTCATTTACAAACAAGCCACTCTGTCAGTTTTGAAAGTAGAGTAAGTCCATCAGAAATTCTAGGAATACAGGATCTATCCAGACAAGACTGTCTGATTGATGTGGACTTGCAGTCAGTCACTATTTTGTTTGTAAGCAAGTTAATTAAGAAATCCAACTGAGGCAAAAGAGCAAAGTCACCTCATGGCCATGCCAAGAAGGCCAGGATGGAATTGGAGATGACACAGGTTCCCCTTGGGGCTTCTGTCAGCAGCCCTCCCATGGCCAAAAACATTTGTAATGTTCCTTTCACTTCAGTAATAGCTACAGCATCATAAAAATGTTTATGACTTTGGTTGCCTTTCACTGTATAAATTCTCACTTCTCCTTACTCGAGTGGAAAGGCAGCACTCTATTAATAAAAGCCATAACTTACAAAGGAGGGATGGAGAGAAAATCTGTACCTACTTACCCAGAAGGACGTTTGCTATGTGCTATTTCTATTTCTCCAAAATGAAGTACATCTGAGCAAACATGAGCGTCTCCCAGCAAAATGAAAACTAAGTGCTAGAAGACACCTTTGTGGCATTTTCAGGCAGACACATGTAGGCTTTGGCCCTGCTCTTGGCAGAGGCCAGGCTGTGCTGAAGACACAGCCTTGCAGAGGAAACAAACTGTAACAACCCCTACCTTGTTGCACCGGGTTCCCAGTGCAACCGGGACTGTTCCCAGGTCTTGTCAGCCCAGGGCTAGGCTTCGGTAGCCCACGTCCTTCTCTGTAACACCTTGCAAATTTGTTTTGATGTTCTTAGGTCCTTTAACAAGACACAAAGCATAAATTCTGCCATGTCCTATTGCTCTGCACGGGTTGTTCTGATGATTCCACACATTTTCATCTCTATGTTTTTTGTTTATCAATTAATAAACAAAATCCACTAGCATTAACATAAGACATTATCAGACATCATCAGACATTCATCAGACATTAACATAAAGGCCAGCTTCTGGACCTCACTACTTTGTTTTCTCATCCTCAGTATTGTCATATTTTCATCACTACATTTTTTTAAAAGGCCTTTTGAAAAATAGGACAAAACTCTGCTGGTGAGATGTGTTTCTAAGACACTTGGAAAGATGCTACTCTTTCATAGTTGATGTGCTATATCTAGTTTTCCTATCACAACCTTTCAGACTGTTCTTAACATGTCCTAGGGAACACACCACGTTCTCCCAAAATGCTTATTTGTGATTAGAGGTAATTGGAAGATTAATTTGCTCGGGATAATTTTCCAGTTGAAGTTTGTACAAATATCTCAATATTTCTGGATGGGGTTTGTTTAATACCAGTTAAAGGTGGAATCCTTTATTTGGAAAAAACATGGTCTCAGCCATGTAGCTCTCTTTACTAACCTGTGTTTTAAAGAGACCAAATTAGATTATGAAAGTGGTTCTTTTCTGTTTGTCTTTCACTCCCAAGCAGATTTAAACCTGAGAAATTGAGATTGGTTACTATGAAGACTCCAGGTCCCCCAAGCGATTGGCTAGGAATTACTGAAATACTTCTGAGGTGAAAAAGCCTTCTTCAAAATAAAAAATTAATTTCAAATATATTTATGGCTGGAATTATCTTTTCATTTCAAGCTTTCCAGCTTTGCATTATAGCAGAATTTGTTGACCATAAATTCTGCACACCTGAATTCACAGGAGCCAGTGTCCTGGCAGCTGAAGGGCTGTGCAGCATCTGCAGATCCGTGTGTGCAACAGCTTCTGACATGAGCAACCCACAGGAGGCAACGGGCTCAATGCCTCCGCCTTCATTCTGCCCTCTGCTGTATAATCTCCTATACAATCATAAGGCTGAATTCCCCTGAGCATCATGCTGTTTGCCTCCCAGAAATACATACTCCAAGGGGACAGCTTCTTCCCTTGAATGTATTTGTTAGACTTTGACAGCCAACGATAAGCAAGAGCAACAAACAGGCTTCCCCTGTGGTTGCTGAGGGCAAATTCTTCCTATACCTGCCAAAACAGCCTGGAGCCTAGGCTTGTGTATGTCAATAAAGCCAGAGATGCAATAAAACTGAGAGTAACCAGAGAAATGTTTTAATAATTTTTGGTATAATAGGAAACATAGAATACGGTTACTATAAAGCAAAATACCTGTACAGCACAAACTCAGTCTATCTCACTGTGCTAAACTGATCATGATCAACTGATGAGCATGAGCTTTCATGCTCATACATATCCATGTCAGGAAGGGATACATGTTTCTTCTTAATTCTGTCTTCTTACAAGGCAGAAATCCTCTGTAACGGTTTATTAGGTTTACTCAATCCTAGAAACATGAAAAGATGCAAATGTTTAAGTTAGTCAAAGGAAAACAAGTCTAAAATCTTACTGAACCAGCAATACCACAGGACCTTCAAAAGAGCTTCTGAACAAAAATTCCCAAGGTCACAGCTGTTGGCAGATAGAGAGGCAAGTGTTCAAAACAGGAAGCCGAGATCCCTCGTTGGGACTTTTCAAAAGCAGAACTGTGGTAAAACGATCAAAGTCAGTCACAGTCCCTAATTTAGACTTTTCTGGAGCACATCTTGACAGATCACCCAAATACCTTCCTTCTCTGCCGTGTGGAGGGCAGCCTGAGTGCTGGCCTGGGCTAAAGTTTAGCTGACTGTCTGCACCCATTTGTGTGCTCATGCCTCTGTGTGCGTGTGTGTAAGTAATCGCATCCCGTCTATATTTCCTTTAAGTCTGTTTCTTAAAACTCTGTAACATATTCATTCTGCAATACTATGTCACTTTGCTCCTTAGAAGATGCTTTGAAGGTATCTTGAAACAACTTTGGAAATCAGCATTTGCTGTAGTGTTTTATTAACCCAAGAAATAAAGATATTGGCAGAAACTAAACCTGTACTTCACCTTCATTGCAGTTACTTCTATTTTTTTTACACATGTTCTTCCAGTGCTTTATTTTGTCATTGAATTTCAGCTTAGTCATTAGCAGGAAGCCACCAAGTTAAAGCTAAGCATTGATTTTTGCTTGTACTTTATTTTTGTTTTTGTTTTACCAGTGCTTTGAACAAACAACCTAGATCTGCCAGGAAACTCAAAGTAGGGCAAGTTTGGGGCCGGGACACATCTCAGGGCCCCCCTCCACTCAACCCACTGCCAGAATGGCAGAGGAGAACTAGGATACAGGGATGGAGTGGGAGAAAAATATACACTATATAAATTAAATTGGGGTTGTATTTATACATCATGCCTTAATGAAAGGCTGCAAGCCTTGGCAACTCATTTCCTTCTCTTTTCAGGGTGGAAATTGCCCGGTAACAGCAAGAATGAAAAGGTACATCACTTTTTACTGCCTCACAACAAGCCACTGAGTGGTTTGAAATTAGTAGGTCACTGTCTCTGGACTGAAACACTCCAAAAATCTGGCTCTTTTGTTTAAAATGGGAATTAATGTGGCAGAACATGGATAAATCTCAGGCACGCTGATCCCTCAGACAGACAAAAAGCCACAGCACATTAGATGCAGAAAGCTGGATAAAAACGATGTGAACAGGAAGAACTGGGGCTTACTGGTGTTGCATCTCTAGGTGACTCTCTGGAGTGCATTCCTAGCTTTCTTTTATAGCAGTTTGTCAGTTAATATTTTCCTTAAAAAGAAACATGTATGTATCTGCAGAAGGCACACCAGGACCACAAGTTTATGCCTGCAGCACAATTAAGTTAAAGTGCAAATGAAAGAACATGAACAACAATTGCTGCATAATAATAGTGACTACAATCCATGTTCAGCAACGTGTTGATATTTCAAGTGTATTGATTCATCAGATTCTATTTTGTCATTTAGCAATTGGCCTTTTTTAATTGATAACGAATAAGAACAGTCCATTTCAGGCAGGCTTGGCCAAAATGGCTGGGGGGGAGGGAAAGAAAGAAACCCAGATTATTCGTATTGCACTTTCTTTTCTGTCTTGGGTGTGCAGTGCATAGCGGGAAGTGGCTATAGCGCCTAATCTTTGCTATCAGAGGCAATAAGGTTATCCCGGCTCCAGAGTTAATCTCCTCTCTGCAGCCTGCTTTGTGTGCCGAGGACACCCGGCCCGATTTCCCCGCGGGCTGCTTATTAGTCCTTGCAGAAGGCTCCCCTGTCATTTAGCTTCTACTTATCTCCTCGCCCCCCCTATCAGCCCGTCCTCCATAGTCCAGATGCCCTCTAAGTCTCTAATAAGTGAAGAATGGCCTGAAAGGAAAGAAGGGAAGGATTTTGAAAGTGGCTGAGGATTTCTTGCTGGCTTGGCCTGGCCTGCAAACTCTGGTTGTGCATCCTATTAAAGAAGAGAAAAGAAAAACACAAAAAAAACACCCTGCAACAATTAATTACACACCAGCAGCATTGCTGTATAGCTCGAGCATCCTCTCGAGAAGGAGAAATGTGCACAGCAGCAGTGCCGAGTGCCTCCTGGTCATCCTGGTGCAAGATTAAGGCACACCACAGAGCCAGGGGACACTCCAGCATTCCTGGGAAGCAGCCAGAGCGGCAGGAGGTGCCATATGGGTGCTGGCTGGGGCTGAGCGCTGTGGGGCTGTGGTTCCCCCTGTGGTCCCATAAGTAGCAAGACCCACCAGCAGCAGGAAGGAGGGAGGCAGGGAAAATCTGCCCCTGGGAGCAAGGGATGGAGTGGGAAAATCTGCCGCTGGGAGCAAGAGGAGGGCAACAGCAGGGCAAAAATCTGCTACAGGTAGGACAAGCCACAGCTTTACCTTCAATTTGCAGCGCACCTGGAGAAAGGAGGAAATCCAGGAGGAAGCCTGTTGTGGTCAGAAACTTTGATAAAGATTGCCATGTATGCCCTCTCCTGCCTCTGAGCTCCGTTATGATCCCCCTTCATCATTTCTACAATCCAGGCAGGAAAAATTAACTGGCAGATTCCTACCAACGTTGACCCAAACTCATCTGGGACAGATATGATATTTGACTGGGAAATAATTAATTCAAATTAGCATGGAAACACTTCTTTTTTGTATTCCCTTTCACATCTTAGTTTGAATATTGCAGTGTTTTTTTAAGTAGCAAACACAGCTTGCAAGTGGACCAAAGACAGACAAAAGCTCCGTGCGTTGCAAGGGAGCAATATTCAATGAGTAACTCTTTTTTAAGAAAGTGTTATGGGATAATCTTTCTTTCTAAGGCATTTCCATTATTTTTCTTTTTTACTTGAATCTCCATTTTTATGGGATTTGTAGTAAACTCACAGAGCCAAGATTATCCCTGGCATAACCCGCAGGGCTGAGTGGACTTGTGCTGACACTACAGCTTAACTGCTGAGCATACTATATATTCAATATAGATTGACATATGACTTACAGTCTAATTGCCACTTGTTTTTTATTGAAGCCCATTTTCAGCTCATGTCTGGTACAAGTACAGCTGCAACATCTTAAGTGACTCCATCACTTTCAATAAATCTTTCTCACAGTAACAGGTGTATTTATCCTAAAGCTGAAAGAAAAAGAAAAGCACACAATGAGCCTAATCAATTTTAGAAAATAGCAAATTGGTGAGAGTCCAGTATGAAAAGCAGGGCTGCATAATCAAGGCAGTAATGTATGAATAGTCTGCATGTATTGAAATAGCAGCAAAAAGTGTTCAAAAAGCACATAATTAAAAGATTTTTATCTTAAATCTATTTCCAGAATGGTTTTAATTTATAAAGGGCTTGAGCATTTCTACATAGTCACTGCAAAGAGGCAAAGTGTTTTAAGAGGTCTTCAATGGAAAAATAACTGTTACATAAAATTACAAGGATTTTTAGTCAACTGATTAGCATATCAGGGAGTTGCCCTGAAAATAGCAAATATTGTACCTATATCTCCAAAGGAAAGTTAAGTAATTTCATATACTCTGTATCCATTATTCCATCTCTACCAATGTGCCAAGATGAATTTTGAAGGTAAAAATAAAATCAAGAGGTGAACACACATGAAAAAATTTAAAAGATAATAAAGAACATTATTAAGCCTATCATGGCAGACTAGCCTGATATGTCTAGTAAAATAAATTAGAAATACAGGAAATCTAATGCATCTTTGCTGCAATAAAATTTTTCTATTTTGCTGAGAATTTGCAAAGAAAAATGGTAGGAGATGGAAGTACTAGGTTAGGGGGAAGTTGCAAGTTTAGTTTTTAAGTGATGGTCCTTGACACAGGACTATCATAGTGTGTTTGCACTCTTGGCAGGAGCTGATATGAATGAACAAAACTGTGCTGCTTGTGCATGGTTCTGTAAATATTTCTGCACCCAGTTTACCAGCCCTTTCCTGATCGTTTTAACATAAGAATATATCTATCCATATCTACCACAGCCATAGTGTTTGCATAGTGAACCCCACTGAAGAGACTAAAAAATTATCCGTAGTGACCTCTTAGCTAGAGTGACAGTAGCTACTCTTGTATCTTTCAGTGTTCAAGTGATGAGTGTTACAGAATTTCTGCCGCAGCCAAGAATTTCTCTGTCTTTTTGGTTACTGCCCCCTGCAAAATGCATAGGCCTTGAAAAATAAATTCACAACTGAAGTTTCTCTTTCATGTTCTTTCCACCTCCTGTAATGAAAAGTACCACTATTTAGCCAGAAATATATGCATTTCCATTCTTGAAATATGATCCTCATGCATTATGGACTATAATTCTTTCTGCTACTCTACTGAAATACTGGTGATAAAAAACTACAAGAGGAAGGTGGTTGACGAATGACACTGCTAGAGGTGTCAAAGGTGGGTATCCTTTTAAAACTTTCACCTGACAAATGGAAACTCAAACATCATAGTAGAAGGAATTGAATGAAGACTCCGAAAATTAGGTAGACGAGCTGTCATTTCCATTGCTAAAAATTCATTGATTATTTATCAGTACTGATACAAGATCTTGTAATTTACATAATAAAGCAAGAAAGTAAATATGAAGGCTGTTGCTTACAAACTTACAAACACATTAAAAATGTTCTAGGTACATATAGCCTGTGGAGTTAATCAGTAGAATCAAATCAGCAGAAAGGATTTTTTTTGCCATTTCAGCACTATTCTGTACAACATATAGTCAAAGAACTTAATAGATCTTAAAAAGTGTGACATGATGACACACCCAGAGATGGAAGGAAGCTGAAATCAAGATAAGATGTCAGAAACCACATTCAACAACACTGTGCTATAAAACAGGCTTTGAAAACAATTTCAGCAATTATTCTATTTCACTTCTAGCAGCAGGTGTGGATAGTAGTATATGTTCACCGGGAAAAGAATGGACAGGAACATCCATTCCAAAATTTTCTACAGATAAGACATTTCTGTGTCCTCCATCCAACAGCTTATGTCTTTCCAAGACAGTTTATGTCCTGGAAATACTGAAGAGAGAGGGTGCTGCTGAGCACACCACCATCCCACTACCATCTCAAACACTGAGGTGTGCATCTCTGAGAAGACATGGTCATTGTCCCCATCCCAATGACACTGAACGCTCACCTAAAACCCAACACTCACATCCCTTTCCAAGGGTCACCCCAAGGCTGCCTATGTCACTAAATTTTGTATCCATCAGTCAGGAGACCTGCAAGTGCACCAGAAGTATGACTTTCAGGACGTTTACGTACACAGCAAAATTTATTGGAGGAATGTCAGGTGTGCAACACACAGGAGAAGATGCCATAGAAGATTGTCAGAGAGAGAAACACAGTCAGGTTCAGGGGACAGGAAAGGATTAGCACATGCCAGTGAAAGGATCGTGGGCAGCCTCTTGCACCTGTACAGCAGAGCAGGGAGGACCTGTGGGGCTGCTGGTGAAGTGCAAGCATACATGGATTCTAGGGGCTGTACTTACCATGCAAAATACCTAAATGCTGCTCAAAAGCCATGCTGGAGAAACACCTAAGCTTGCTTTTCCATGCTGCTCCATACAGGCACCTTCACAGAGATGGTCTCATTAAAAATGGGAGCTAAGGAGCTAGCTCATTCTGAAGAGTGGAGCTGCAGCACTCTCACCTCCAGCAATGTTAACCCCTAGCTGTTGTCAGTTGTATTTTCTGGCACTCTTAAACGCTCTGAGCGTTTGCAAATGCCCTCCCAAGAAACTGAGGTGGAGGCCCAACAAAGAACAGTGCATACTCCAGCAAGAGCCCGGCTGCACAGCTCCGTTCCAGCTTCCCCTCCACTCACATGACTCATGGACACAGGGAAACCATAGCAACTACAGAACAACAAAAAGCACATATATCTGCGTAGAGGTGGGTCAAAGTGTGAGACTGTGGGTTTTGAGAGGTCAGAGCTACTCCTGTGGTGAAAAGGATTTTGGTAAGAATCCAATAAAAGAAAGCAAGCTGCCAGGGGACTGGCAGAAGTGTCCTTTTGTACTCATTAAAGATAGGAAGCAAAGGATAGGGTTTAATGGTAACTTGCCGTGGAGGACAAGGTCAGCGGTGAGATCCTCCAGGAATCAGTTCAGGAACTGGCTTTACTCAACATCTGCATCAATGACCTCAAAAAAGGCATAAAAAGGAGATGTCCAAAGAGACTCTTGGCAGCAATAAGTTGCCATGACCGTGGCAAGGAACTCCAAAAATATCTCTCAAAGCTATCAATATAAGCCTCTATCTAGGCAAAAATTACCTAAGTCATGCTTAAATAATGTTGAATTTAGGACAGGCAGCTGCAACTCAGAAAGAAGATCAGAGAGTCATTGCTGACAGTCTCTGAAATCATCATTGTGCACTGGTGACCAAAACAGCCAAGGAAGTATTGGGCTTCCTCAGGAAAGATACTGCAGAAACACAGAAAGAGACAGGTCTCCACTATACAAAGCTTTGACTTGCCCTCTTCCTCCATGCTGTGTGCATTTCTACTCTTGGCATCTCAAGTGGGGCACAGAGGAGCTGGCTAAGGTACGGAAGCAGCTCCTGAGGGCCCGCAGCATCTCTCTTGCAAGTAGGGAGATCAGGATTTTGCACACTTGTAAATGCACTGAGAAACATGATTGCAAAACTGCTATTGACCAAATCACACAATGTCAGAATAGTTGAATGAACCTCTAGAGATCATCTAGTCCAAACTCCCTGCTCCAGCAGGGATACATAAATCACGGGGCACAAGGTGGTCCAAAGGTCCAAGGTTCAAATCTCCCTGGACAACCTGCTCCAGAGCTCTGTCACCCTCACAGGCAAGAAATTTTTCCTTATATGGAGATGGAACTTCCTCCTGATGGTGAGCAGGAGATATAAGTGAGTCTAGTTGAAGGTCTGTGGTGTCCTTCCAGGGTCAGTACTGGGCCCAGGGCTGTTCAACTTGTTTATAAGTGACTTGGACGAGGGCACGGAGTGCACCCTGAGCAAGTTTGCAGACAATCCCAAACTGGGTGGATTGACCAACACTCCAGAGGGCTGTGCTGCCATCCAGAGGGACCTGGACAGGCTGGAGAGTTGGGCAGAGAGGAACCTCCAGAGGTTCAACAAGGACAAGTGCAGGATCCTGCACCTGGGCAGGAATAACCCCAGGCACCAGTACCGATTAGGGGTCGACCTGCTGGAAAGCAGCTCCATGAAGAGGGTTCCGGGTTCTGGCTGACACCAAGTTACCCATGAGACAGCAGTGCCCTCGTGGCCAAGGAGGCCAATGGGATCCTGTCTGTATCAGGAGCAGTGTTGGCAGCAGGTGGAGGGAGGGGATCCTGCCCCTCTGCTCAGCTCTGGTGAGGCTGCACCTGGAGCACTAGGGGCAGTTTTAGGGTCCTCAGGACAAGAGGGACATGGAGCTTCTGGAGAGGGTCCAGTGAGGAGCAACAAAGACGGTTAAGAGAGTGGAGCATCTATCTTATGAGGAAAGACTTAGTGAGCCCGGCCTGTTTAGCATAGAGAAAAGAACATTTAGAGTACATCTGATGAATATATATAAAAACCTGAAAGATGGATGTGAGGAGGATGGGGCTAAACTCATCTCAATGGTGGCCAGTGACAGGACAAGGGATATGGATGCAAATTAAAACGCAGCAAGTTCCAACTCCATGTGAGGAAGACCTTTCCCATGAGGGTACCAGAGCTCTGGCACAGGCTGCCCAGGGAGGTTGTGGAGTCTCCTTCTCTGGAGATCATCCACACCCTCTTGGATGCCACCCTGTGCCCCATGCTCCGAGTGTCCCTGCTGGAGCAGGGGTTGAACTAGATGATCTCTCTACCCTTCAAACCTTAACCACTCTGTGATTCTGTGACTGTGATTCTGTATCAAGTACACAGTGTTCCAGCACTGTTAGACTTTTTAATTTGTATCTGACCACTTGACAAAAGGCTGAGTATCTCTTGGCTCAGCTTGCTCAGAAACCTGCCCTTCAAAAGTGAAAACACTCAGCGCTTACTAAAGTTTGTATGTGTTTCAGGACAGTTCCAGCACTGCAAGGAACTGTCACTCAAAGGTGAGTCCACTGGCCTCAGCTGAATATTGACACAATCCTTCCATACTCCATTTCTGTATCTACAACATTGTCATCCGCCAGGACAGTTTAAATAGCTGATTCTTGGTTATCTGGGTTCCTTCCACCTTGTTGACCTACTATGTTTTATTATATCCTTAAGTCGTATATATAAAGTCTGCTTTTTAAAGATCAAAGTATTAAGTACTTCTGGTTATGCCTGTTAGATTCAGTGTCTTTGGAAAAGGATCAGAGTTTCCCATTAAGGAGCATCAGTGCTTCCCATCAAGTATTGCAGAGGATGAGCAGCTCTGAGATGAGCAAGGGAATTGCATCCTCATGCGAAGCATGAAACCTCTCCTGCTACCAGGTAACACTCCTGGCTGAGCTACAGCCCGCTTGACTCCACCTCCCTATAGATCCTTTTCCAGGCAATGTTTGCATATCCTGTGTCACAGCAGCTTTCCTTTTATTATGCACTTGTTCAGCGATAAGTGTAGGAAGTTCACGCTCCCTGCCTAGGCTTACAGCATTATGGGCATGTGAACACCATACCTGCAGCAGCTTTTTCCATATGAGGGAAGTTTTTTTCCCCTAGCACTTTTTAGAAGCTTATTTCCTTACTAGCCAGTTGCTTTTGGGCTTGTGGAATAGAATATATATAGAATAGAATATGTGAATAGAAAAAAATATATATAATATGTGTATAATATATGTAGTATAACATAACATAACATATTTATCTTCTCGATCACCTAGCCTTGAGTGCTGCTTCTGCTTTGGCTGATAGCAAACCACCATTCCTGACCACCAGAAAGATCCATCCATGTTGACAACAGTGAACTGCAATTTGTGTTTGCATTTTGCTGAGTTTAAGATACTCAAGGAAAACACCTTGAGATAATCAGGAAGTGGAAAGAGGAGAGTTTAGGAACTATATTTTTCATCCTACCTTCTGCTAATCTTACCTGATTCGACCTGGCATTTCTAAACACCTGCAACACCATAGATTTCGGTCCATGGAAAAGCCTGGGGCTTGAGTTGTCATAAATGTCATGCAGTCACGCATAAAGAGAAGCTTGTTGCAGCGATGTCTTGAGCACTGCACCAACAAAGATAATCAAGAAGAGAACTTGTGTTAAAAACGCCAGATGGGGCATACATTGGCACTACCGATAAGGATTCAAAGACTCTATTATAATAGAGCATAAATCATCTAAATAACTCCACTGAATTGTTGATTTGATATCAGCCCCCCATTGATTCATCATGGGCTTGTGAACTTTTAATTAACAACAAAGCTTTCTTTATTTTTTAAAAAATATCTTTTTAGTTTTTACTGCTGCTTTTAATTAAATTGCCATTCCACTGTGTTAAAGCAATCAGTCTGGTCTGCAGGCAGCAGAGTGAGTCTCTGCCAGTGATGGCAAGATGATGGACCCTCTCCATCAATGGTCCAAAATGTGGAGGATCTGAAGCAAGTAAGCATCTAAAAGTTCAAAACTTCTTCAGAGCTAAATACACAATTTGATAACCTCACAATTAAAATTTCATACAGAACTGCCAACTTATCTATCCAAACCTGACTAAGAATTTCCTAAACAGCACAGAAGGCTAGTTAAAACAGTGGTCAGGGAGAGGAGAGAAAGCCTCAGCCTTAGTGACTGGGCTTCTGTCTTCTACCCAAAAAGGAATCAGCTCTAAAAGGAGAGAATTTCCCAAACCCCAAATTCTGCAGATTAATCAGACTATCCTGGCACATTTCAGGGAGATGCAGGGTGACAATAAAATGTTCCTAGAAATAATCTAAACATTCATCTGTCATTTACAGGGCTGACTACACAGAAAATGTGCCAGTTTGTGTGATTTCTGGTGCTCTGTACACTGAACACCAGAATGAAATAATGAATGTTGCCAAGAACCTTGACTTTATCAAGCTCCTGGTTTCACAAGGGCCCTAAGTCCTAAACAATTAAAAAATGCAATTTGTTTTGGTATAAAGGCATGAAAGTATTCAAGATTTCAGGTCCCCAAGAAGTGATGTTTCCCAACTTCTTAAACAAATGCCAAAAATAAAAGCAGTTTTTCAGAAACCGATATTTGGAGGCTCAGAAGAAAACACCACATACTGAGAAAACACCATAGGCTTGTGATATAAATAAATACTGAGAGCTGACAATCCTTGTACCTGCACCCATTGCATTTCTGAGGGCAAGCCCAAACTGATCCTTGGTGTGCTACCACCAAGAGAATGCTGCAACATATGTGCAGTGTTTCATGGACAGGTAAGCAGAGGCATCCATAGCAATATTCTGGTTGCTGAAGCTTGAAAAGATGTTGTTATAAATCTGGATGAGAACATTTTGGAGCCCCTTCTAGTACTGCTGAAACATCAAACAACCTGAGCAGGCAGGAAAAAATCAAGTGGATACACACTAAAATTGGCCTTGCAGGGACGGTGCTGTAAATGCAGATTTGCTGGGCCCTAGCAGTAGGGAAGGGCTTGCCAGGATCCTCCACAAGTTCCACATTTGGAGTTTGTTCCCATATCATCATTACTCTGTACTGCCTTTCACTGACACCTGCAACTATCCTCTCCCTTTTCCTAAATTGGCAAGAATCTTGTCTCATATCTTTGGGAAATGACAGAGCCTTCATTTTCAGTTTATATACACTCATATACATATAGTCTGGATGTTCCTTATAATTGAATTTTCTTTATGTTACTTGCTTTCTGTGTCCTGCAGCATGTCAATTGCACTGAGTTGGAGGAGCAAATCTGTTTTGCTTTGCTTTTTCTAGCATCGTACTACACACAGCATGCACCAAAAAAGAAATGGTGAGTCAATATTATCAAAGGGACTGATGAATATTTTGCAAAACAGTATGTTTCCTAATTGAGTTCAAGTTAGGAAGTTAGATTTGTCATCAGGTATTTCCCTGAGAAAAATCAGTGTACCATGACTCATTTTTATCTGTTTGTGACCACAGGAGTAACAAACCTTGAGCTCCAGAAGCTCCTCCTGACCTTTCCAAGACAGGTTTTGGGCAGTTTAAGGCAAAACTGTTTACAAGGCATAATAAACAGAAAGTTCCTATGCAAGAAGCACATGAAAATATTATGCCTCTTCTACCTGCTTCAGGTGCTGCCTGCAGAGACTGCTGTCTTAAGAGCTTTCTTTTCTCATTCACTTGAGCTGCAGCACATTTCATGTAAAAACATGTGCTGCTGTTATCACAGCATTGACTAAAGCTGAGGTATGGGTTTCAAGTTATGACCCTGACATCATGATTTGGCTTGGGACACGAACATGTGCGTCGCTGAGATTACCAGGACACTTGCAAAGTGAGCTATTGGTGGTGCACTAGTCTCTTGATTAAGCTTTCTGCCCAGAAGCAGCACACCAGCACGAGGAGAAAGTTCACTTCGGACCATGGGAACATTTTGTTTTGCCCGTGTTAGGACTGCCTCTCGGAGCAAAGTTTCAGCCAGGCTTCACATGGTGCTTGCCCGAGTGCAGGAGCGTTAACCTTTCGCGGGCTGTAAACACAACCCGCGTAGCTGTGTCTTCCAGAGGGCTTTTCTGGCACGCAATCTGGAAAATGCCATTGTGTTTAAATCACTGGCACTGCAAGACAGGCATATACCCTCAGTTTGGGTTATTTTGTCTCCTGATTGATTTATGGGCAGCACCCTCACAATTTTCTTTCTAGCCCGTGTTAAGTATGAAATAGCTCTTTTATGGGATATCAGCTCAGTGCACAAGGGCTCTCTGAGAAGGGAAGCCAGCATCTTAGAGCTTGAATTGTGACACAATCTGAACACAGTCTGGGATCTTAATATTTGTCTTGGAGGTCCAGCTACTGAAATTAATTTCCACCTAATTAGCAAGAGTTGCATTACAGAGGCACAGAACATAGCAGTTCTTGTACACAAACAAGAACCAGTAGTAATTTAAGAGCTGACAAAATAATAACTGTAAGGAGTCAGAAATATTTTCCTTCTGCTGAAGAATTCAGAGGAAATCAGCTGGGAATTTCCCGGAGTCTGATTCAGGACTCTAGCCACACTATGCCAAAGTCATTTAGCTCCGGAGTACAAAGTTTAAGATACGAGGACCTTTAGGCATGCAGAAGCACTAGACACCCATGACATACTCCCGTCTGTCTTTGGAATTGTGCCTGCTCAGCTCTTGTGAAAAACCAGCCCATAGCCCTCTAGCGCTTCATAGATAAGAATCTGAAGTGAAAAGGAAAAAAATAAAAAACACAAAACCATGAGTGGACGCCAGATCATTAGGTGGAAAACACTATGTAAGAGTAAATTATTACTGGTATTATCATGCAGCCTAGAAAAACAGCTCAGCAATCCAGTGGCATTTAACAATATGTCCTGAAAGGCATACCTATTGAAATGTTTCTCGCTCTTTTAAAAATATCCCTGTGCCTGCAGAAACAAACAGCACTCTGGAATATCTTATCTCCAGCAGTGGCGACAACAGATTGCCTGAGCTGTACGAAGGAAGGCTAAGCAAATAATTGTGATTAGACAAGATGCAACAGGCTTGCAAGACCCTTGAAACATAACAAAGCCTTTTCAGGGGTGAAGGAGGGCAAGAACAGGAAGAAACACTTAAAAATCCACTTTGTGCAATATTATTATCTCTAGTTTATTGGAAGATTGGTAGCTTCAACCTGCAAAGCCTTATATTTTATCTTTAAAAAGGGCTGTATGTAAAATCCTTATAAATCATCTTAGCATTTATGGGAAATTTCTTATGAAAACCTTGTCCCATGAGATTCACAATGACCTTTCTCAACTGAAATGATCCAAAAACTTTGAATTTTCTTATGTTTATCTGCAGATACACTAAAAGTTTGCATCAACATCTGACTGTATGACCTTAAACTCCTAATCAAGACTTTGTGAACTCTTCCCACCAGATGGAAACCTGGATAGACAAACAAGTATGACTTTGGTCACTATCTTATTCAAGAAGCAGCAGCATAGAACCTTCTGTCCTTAAGCCCTAAACTCGTGGCCTGGGGAGCTCCCCAACCCAGCCCCATGGTCCCAGTGCTCAAGGCATCTACTCCCACAGCAGCAGCCCCTGATTCTTGGCCAGAGCTCAGCTTGTTTTTTCATGTGACCTGAAGTAAGAAACCAGTGCAAAGTGGAGGAGGCAACCTGCACCATCCTAATTTCCAAGTTTTTGTTATTTTGGGGTTGGTTGTATGGCACTCTGCAAAAAAAATCACAGGCCTGTTTTTTTTGTGTATGTGTTTGTGTGTGTGAGTGTGTGTGTGTAGTGTGTTTCTAAAGCTCTTGTAAACATTTGCAGCTTAAATGATTTTGAGTTAACTGTTATCTCTTTCCATTGCCATATGGTGCACTGGTGCATCTAGTGGGCATCCGTCACAGTATACACAAACCTGGTTCAATCAGATGGGGGCACCTGTAAACCTGAGATGAACACAATTTGCATGAAGTTACCAAGGCAAATACCTGACAATACAAGTCCTGGACAGCTCTTATTGGATGCTTTGAGCTTTTCTATTTTAAACACTATTTAGACTCTTATCAGACTAATGGAGCAAACTCCCTTACCAGGCAAGTCTCTGAGTGCCATTGAACAGACTGCTGTTATGTGGGACTGCTGTTCATTAACAAAAGTTTTGTTATAGCAACTACTTGAAGTGCAGCAGCACTTATAGCTAAATATACAGCACTGGAGCTCTTGGATGTCTCTGCTCTAATGCTGTCTTGATGCTCATGACTGTCAGTCAGGCTTAACATTAAAAAACTGTGACACTCCTCCTTAAAAGCTTTAAAATATTGTAATTCTTAATATTATTATTTGACTTGTTTTAGTAAAGTGACACAATGTCTGTAACCAAGTGCTAGCTACAAGGAGCTTATCCAAAAGAAAGAATCAAACACCACATACCATAACTGGTTTATTAAATAAATAAATAAAATAAAGGAAAGTGACCTCACTGCATTACTATCCTCATCCTGTGATACAGGCTCAGTTTTATGAATACAGCAGAGGCCAGCTAGCAAACACAAAAGAAAATACCTTAACACTGACATATTTGTCAGGCTGGATTCTCTGTCAGAGAAGAGACCAATAGATTACAGCCCCTCTGTGGTGCCTGCTTATTGCCATAAGGGGCAAATATTGTGCAGCACAAGATGGCAGAGAGGCTGCACTGCTGCCAAGCTTCTTTCTCTGCAGCACGGCATTCCCACATTCCCATCGCTCCCACCTCTGGCCACATCCCACTGGAGCAAGCAGGACACACATTGTGCAGCTCACTGAACTGGGCATCTTGAAGCATCTCCCCAAGGAGGGAGAATGGCAAGCAGAGCAAACACAAAAAATGGTTTCTGACCTGCAGCCCAGGGGATGCCTCTTACTTGCAGTGTCCGTGCTGCCATTTAGCATTGGAAATGGATAAAGCAGAGCAAGCCTCAGAAAACAAAAAGGATTGACCATATTTAGCAATGTGAAGACCAAGCCGCATCTGGTGACTGTTACTTTAACTGCCTGTGCTGCTCTAGTAAGCTAGAGGTTATCAGAGCTGCCTTGTTTCGGCTGCTGCGAATTCCTCACATTCATCAGCTGACTGCATGTGGCCACAGCATAAACTGAGCTACCTGCCCTGCCATTACACACTGCAAAACTTACTTTAAAACAAAAAATAAACAAACAACGCAAAAATAAAAGAAGCCCTTTTTTATTTATTGCATTTGTTGATTTGTTGCTACCTTCAGGAAGAGGAAATTTTTGCATTACTTCCCATGAGTCATTAGCAGCCAGACATTTTTAACTCCCACACCAAACATTGATTGCCTCCCTTGAGTTTATTTTTCCCCGCCCTGTTGAACTTGCAAGAACTTACTTGGCATGGTTTTTCTCTAGTGGGTCTCCCCAGAGGTTACAGTATCCCATCAAGTTCTCCTGCTTGACAGAAATAACGCCTCTTTCTCAAACCCAGACACCTCCAGCCCTTGCAAGGAATTAGTCACTGCTGCACACATGGTTTATGGGGGAGAAAAGGAGCGAGGTGAAGTGAGGGGACTGCAGGAGCCTCTACTGCCAACTGTATCCCAGTCTTACTTTCTTCTCCTCTCAGACCGGAGCAGCTATTTTGGAGCAGACAGAAAGCATCATCACCACAAGGTTGTTTCAGTGAATATACATAAAATCAGGATCTCACCTCAGGAGAGTTTTGGGCAAGTTCAGCAGAACTTCATGCGAGCATCAGATCTAGCCCACCTGCAGCTTTACTATCTCTCCTTGGGCATTCGCCTCCCCTCACTGCAGATTTGCTCTAAGGATTGGATATCACCAAGGAAAAATAGGGTTTTCCTGCAGAGCAAAACTCTAGGTTTGTCATTTCTTTCGATGTCACTCTTTACATAACACTTAGACCATATTTTCCAGTGTTATGCCTATAGTGGGTAAGGTGGGAACAATGAGAGGGAAAGGAGAATCTGCTGTGGGTGAATATAGTCAAAATAAAACCCCTGGGATCTGGATTTTTATCAAGTCTTATCTATCTACTTTTGTAGTCACAGCTAGCTGTGGATGTAATTCCTATAATTTAAATGTCTGAGTACATTGCCTGCAGGCACAATCACATATTTGGATGTCTAGCTGATGTCAAACTCCTACAGCTACTGGTGCCTGCATTTGCTGCTGCAAAAACAGAGACCTTTGTTTAAAAAATCTGCTGCTTAAAGTGTGTCTTCTCAAATGAAAGGTAACATCTGTTTGTAGCATGTGTCACTGTCAGATGAGCAGGATATTTACGGACAGATCCTACGCACATTTCTGCTGATTGAGACAGAATTTGAACCCTTAAAAGAGTTACTGCTTCTACTAATTATTTTTATTGTTTTTACTTTCCCTGGTAGAGAGGGTTTCAGTTCCACAGTCTCCCTCTCAAAGGAGCCAAGGCAATAAGAGCAGATCTGAAGACAAAAGGCTTTAGATACCTACTTTCTACATCTCACTGAAACCATGAAAGAGTTCACTGAGCATCTCCCTTCTCTCCTCCTAAGTATCAGTTGGCCCAACAGTTCACAAAGGACATTGTAATTGAAAAACAATTAAATTAGAACTCTGTGCACAGGAAGCTGTGCTATTGTATTTGGAAAAAAAAAAAAGAAAAGCCACAAGCAACCCTCAGAAAAGAGGCTTGCTGAATTGCTCATCTCGGAAGAATGTGTTTTCTCCATCCCATACTCTCTTCTCTTGTCTCCGTGGTGGGAATTGCCTTTGGGAATTTTTATTAGACATTCAAGGAGAAGCATGCCACTGGCAGGAGATACCACAGCACAGACAGCTCTCATGTGCTGCAACTTTTAGTATCGACAGAGGAGGGACAAATCTTCCAGTCGGGTCAGGGAATGCTGTCAGATGCATTATTTGATGTATTACTTGAAAATTATTCTCTAATTATAGCTAATTACACTAATTATCAAAGTGAAAGAGAATTAGGCTCAGACAGATAGGTATGAGAGTGCAGCCGATGGTATGGATTTTATTTATGGAAGTTTGTGTATAAGGCAAATTAAGTGGTGAGCAGGGAAATAAAATGATGATTCTTATCCATGACCAGAAGAAAGGTTTGCTAAATCCTGTGCAAACAGGTAACACAGTCTGACTGACACATGTATCATAAAATAATTGTCTATTAATAAAAATCAAGAAAAACATGTCTTGGAATCTATGCTAGCTTTGGCAGAAAGAAACTAGACACATGATCTTGGTATGATAACACCTAGAAAGGAATTTATTTCAGATTACTTTTGGGTGGAGCTCTTAATTAAGTTATGAATTGGGTGTGAATATCAAGTGTTGGCAAAAATAGAGTCTTAAAAATAACTTTGAGGGAAACTGAGTAATTAAAAGCAGCTGTGAGAACTTCAAGCACAACTAGTGAAACAGTTCCCATGCATTTCTGAGAGCTGGAGAAAAGAGGAAAAGAAGAAAACTGTAAATTCTGAGTATGTCAGAGAAATACAACAGACAGCAGCAGTATTTGGGTTTTCCAAACTGGTCCTAAGTGGCAGCAACAACCTAGACCACATCTGAAAACCATGCTAGGGTGATGCTGGGTGCTCCTCAGCAAGCCCAGAACCTTGAGAAAGCAGAATGCAAAACAAGTGCCCACCTCAGGCACTGCAGACAGAGGATCAAGTTCAAAGCCAAAGAGCAGGTGCCCTTTGACCACTTGGCTCCAGACGAAGCCTCATAGCCCCTACCCAATCCAGACCATGCAAGCACTTCTGTGCAGCAATGTCCTTGAGCAAAGATGATTCTTTCAGGCTTTGAAAGATGATCAAACAAGCCACAGAGGCACTGAGGGGCAGAGATGGTCATTCCTGAGCTCTCCAGCATGCGGTGTGCACTCACACCCAGCCTGCTTTCACTGTTTCTTGAGGACTGTTCCCATAGTGGAAACCAGCTGGAAAAACTTCTCACATTCAAGTGTAAAGATTTGTTGATCACAGGCAAGTGATTGCAAGTGATTTCAGAAAGATTAAGACTGTAATTTAAATATAATCATATGCCAGCTGTGCTTTTTCTCACTTAAGAAAGAGATGGGACAAAAAGATTCAGACAGCACTGACATTGTCAAAGTATCAAATGTTGGTAGCACCGTGTAACAACATAACACCCCAAAACAACAATAACAATAGTGTGTGACTTGCTGCTCCAGGACAGCGGCTACAATATCATTGTGCTGAGCAAATATTTGGGAAGACCTGACCTCTGTAGAAAACAGGTCATTGCGTGATTAAGGTGCACTATGAGAAACAAAGAAAAAGAAGCCATACATAAAATCCCTGAAAGAGCCTGGAGAGAAGACAATAGACATGGCCAAGAGTTCTGTTTTCAATAGAAAACACAGTTTTCACAAAATCAGAAATTTTCACCGACATCAGCCACAGTGGGAGAGAAGGTCGCTTCATGCCTGAGGAAGTGCAGGCAATCCAAGTCATGAGAGAAGGTAAGGGCACAGGACATGTGAAGTGCAACTGCTGAGAGAGAGCAATTCCCCAGGGGAAATGTGGTTTCATTTTGAAATCACTCCAAATGAAGCATGCTGGTCCACTTTCGACAGGCTAAATAGAAGCATTTCAATTGTGAATCATGTTTTTTTTTCAGAACTTTTAATTCCATGAAAAGCGTCATATTTTTCTTCTTACTCCCTGTCTTCCTTTGTCTTGGCAGTGGATTTTGAAGTATTAGTGTTTCATGTGGGACAGCAATTCCACTTTTGACTGCATTTTACGCAGACCCAAAGACGCAGTTTTCAGTAGCACCGTCAGACCATGGGGCTAACGCTGTGCTTGGCCAAAACAACAGGAAGAGCAGCGCTGCAGGAACAGTAAGTGGTGGGCTCTGGGGTCGCGGACACAGGACAGAGCTCCTTACTTTGGGAACAGCGCCAGCTTTAAGCAATAGTCAGACTATGGAGTTACTGTTAGTGATTTTCAGTGAGATTTGAGCTACTAAACGGTGTTTTTTTTCTTTCCACAACCAAGCTGGTGTGTGTCGAGGCAGGATCTCCCTTGATCCACAATCTTCTCTACTTCCCAAGACATATGGGGAATATTTTAACACCTGCATTTGCAGATTCAGATGCATTGTGAGAGGGTTTTTTTAAACATATTTTATGGATGCAGATAAAGTAGAGGAGGTTTTCCCAGAAGAAGGGAAGTCGGCGCATGCAGACTGGCAGGCACACCTTCATTACACAGAGCCAGTAAAGCAGTCTATGGCTTCCTGATACATGTGTTCACATCCATTTGAGGCAAGGTCACATATGATAGCAATTCCCACATTATTACATCAGAGACTGGCCTAAAAATAGGTTGCTTGAACTTTGTATAGCATGAGGAAGTCCTGTGACTCCCTGCCCAAAGTCAGTCCCGAGCAGCTGTATGTACCAGCCTGACCCTGAAATATCTGGCTCTGAAATGGAGCTGCGTGGGAAAGATTCTGCAGGTCGTGTACCACCTGGTTCCTAACATTTAGTTGTACACCAAGCATAGATTTGACAAGATACATGAAACCAAGCAATTGCACAGGTGAGCTATTGGAGATCCCATGAAGCAAAGGTGTACGATCCTGTCACTATGATGGTTATGGAAGGGGAACCAACCCTCCAGATAATTTAGCCTTAGGCAAGCTTCAGGTTTCCCTTCCCAGCCGAAGAGGCATACTCCAATAAAGAAACTGCCAGAAAGAATGCAGAAATTCACTTTCCGTGTTATTTATATAATCTGGATCACTGAAATTGAAAGCAGCAAATGTGCAAGGGCACCTCATTGTGATGCATGACTAAATGCCTTTCTCTGTTAGTCACCCAGGTTAATATTTGTTTTCTTGACCAATGTCCTACATTGCGCCGTGCCTTTCCAGTTGCATGAGCGAGTCATACAACTTCTGCTACATTTCTTCTCTACTGGAACAAGCATCCATATCTAGCAGTGCTAGAAGGGGTTACGAAGGAAAAAATACCATCAAATAGCTTGGTGCTGTCACCTTAACTGTCTATCTAGAGAAAGCAAACAAGGCTACAAGAACAAAAGAGAATTTGGGGCATGGAGAGATATACCTCAAGTGGGTCACAGATGCTAAGACTTGTAGAAACCGTTTTTCATCATCAGGAATTACTTGAATATCATAATGAGCTGTTGCCTTTTTTTCAAAGGCAAGTTTTAAATCTCACCCTAGGAGGAACTGAAAGCCTAACCTGCAAGAAGTTCTCCTTTTCGAGGGGAGAGACACAGGAAAGTAGCAGCAGTTCCAATGGCATTGATCTCTCCTCGCTCTCCCACTTCAGCGCAGGCATGACTGCTTCAGTTTTTGCCCCGTCATGTTCGTGTCATCACCTCCCACTTCTAAAGGCTTCATCATCACAAACAAAGTCTAGGTCTCTGTTCCTGGCCAGCCAACACAATCGTGCGAAATAAAACAGGAGCAAGACTTCTACTCCTATGTCTCACTGTTCAGAAACATGTGTTTCTTCTTGTCTAACTTCCAGCATATTACATCAGGCTGCATCAGCAGTAACAACCTGACATGAAGTTGCATAAGACAAAATGCCTCATGCAATTTGCCATATCATCCAGGAAATCTGAAAAAAAAAAAAAAAGAAAAAAAAGAGAGAGAGAGAAAAAGGAGCTAGGCTGCTGCTTTATGCCTGGCGTTAAAGGCACTTTCAGATCTTTAGTCAGGAAAACAAATGACTCTCAAGCAAGCCTTTCAATCCACTGCACTTTGCATCATCTTCACTAAAGCTGTCGGAACCTGCTCACATGACTTGTCTTTGCAAAACAGCAACTATGCTGCAACAAGCAGCATTTTGCACCAGTCTAGACTCCACTCTGGGGCTGACTTGACCACTCTTATTCCTATTGAGTGATACCCCTGATGCAGGGAGCAGCAGCACTGCATGCCGCTGTAGCCCTGGCTTGTTGTTCTGTGTGACCCTCTCAGCAGTGCAGAGCAGCACATGCTACATGTCGGGCCACAAATGCATCCTGCCCAAAGGCTCTTCCTGCTTTACATCCAGGGCTGCACAAAGCCATGCACAGAGGAGCAAGGTGCCCATTTTCTGCTGGGTCCTGGGAGCAAATTGTCCCTTACTCTTATTCAATGAAGGACTAGGGTTTGCCTTTATGCTCCTTCTTTGCCAAATGATTGATTTTATGCTACAAATTTTGTCAGGATGCAAAGTATGTTTCCTATACTAGGAAAAAAAAACAGATTCAGACACATTTTCACATGAAAAACTATTTGTCAGATGCACAGCTATTTTTCCTCTTCAAGGACTAGATATGCATGATAGAAAAGCAAGTCCCAGAAATAAAATGATCACAACCATTTCTTTACATTTATTGCTTATTTTCCTTCTCTAAAATATAACAAGTTCCAGCAAGACAATATGAAATGATTAATATTTCATCATGTTTTCTATTCAAGAGAAGTAGAGAAATTTCCATTCCTTTTCACATAGCAAAGATCGGAGCTGGCACACCCAGCCCAGGCTGACTCTTTTTCCAAAGCACATACAATTCTTTTTTTTTTTGCCAAGGAGGAGTATTATCTTTTGCACCATGCCAGAAGTGGATGGAAAACATCTCCTGCAATAAAATTTCACTCTCCTGTCATTGTTCTTTGCACATAAAAAACATACTGCCCCATTCTCAGAGGTAAGACCATGCCAGTCTGTATTCAAAACAGGTTATTCTACTTACAGAAAAAAAAAAGCCTTCTGCAAACCCAGTGACAAAATAGGCTGTGATGTAGTCTGCATGAAGTGATTTAGGGCCTTCTGTCTGGGTCCAACAGAAAGTTACTTATCTCTTGAGATTTTTCTCATTTTTCAACAACACTGACAGTAACACCAAAGGATGAATTGTATATGGAGGCTTTTCTGGCTGTTTGTTCTGGCTGAACAAATTTTCTGAGTAATTTAGAATGGTGCTGTGGGGCAACTGTCTGCCTACATCCTATCTAAGTTGAAAATAAATGGAGAAAATTGCTGAATAATGATAATGAATCCCAGTTCATTAACTTCCATCTTAGACAAGCACTGGAGCTCAAAGGCTTCTTCATGCTGTAGTCATCTCTTGGATCTCCCTTTGGGTCTTGATTTTTCTTTTTCTTCTTTTTTTTTTTAACTTGGAAATTCAAGCTTTGTCTTCAGCCCTTCCCCTCTGTAAGGGAAATTTGGTCACTGTGTTCTGGTCTCATCTTTGACAGTGGCCTTCCTCTCCTAGGACAAAGCAGGATGGGGAAATCAAATGTGGACTACAGGGATCTCTTGCTTGAGACCAGGTGCTGGTGCTGGTTATTCACGTAATGGCCTATTTCAGAAGTTAAATGCCTTCATTTACTGGCTACATTCTTTTTGGTACCTCCATTCCATCATCAGCCACTGCTAACCCAGAGCCCAAGCTTCTCCTCAGGGGAGAAATCTCTGCTCCCTGGTCCCAAGCTAACAAATATAATGTTTGTTAGGCTACAAAGCATTACAACTCAACTACAAAACATTACAACTTAAAAGCATCAGTCAAACTAAGAGACAACAGAGTTTTCAGTCTGCAAGCAAACAAAGAACATGTCTGGTTTCCTACAGAATATGTCTTGTGAGGAGATTCTCAAGGGTCTAATTGGTGAAAGATCCAATTTAAACTTTCTTGCATGGCTGCAGCATTTTTGTCTATTGTGTGTGGATATTCCAATGTCAGCTACTTAAGGGTTGTGGGTTGATATCTTTTTCTTAGTGAGACTGAAAGTACTATTTTCTCTCCCTTCATCTGCTGCCTACTTTCATGACACATTCCTAATGTCTCACAATTACCAACTTTTCGTATTTACATAAAAAGTTGACATATAGGTTTGCTAGTTATTATTCCCACAGCATGTGACCTCACAGCCTCATTTCTTCAAGAAAGCAGGATAGAGATGCCTGACTTACACACTTGTGGCAGGATCACATGAACCAGACACACAGGAACAAGCTCACTTTACCAGTGTCATAAAAGGGTAATAAAAATGTTACATTTCTTACTGAGATTGCATGCAAAATACGCCTTTCTCCTCAGCATGAGGAAAAAACTCACTAACAATAAGATAAATTATATATGCAGTTGTTCTACAGCAGTGATCTTCATTGAATCTTTAAATTCATAAACCCTGTGGACTTGTTGCAATCATTTGTTTAATCTTAGTACAGGCACAGGGTCAGTGAAAATGTACCTAAAAGGAAATGATGATTAAAGAGTTTAAAATAATTTATTATTGCACAATGAGAACAGAATTTTCAGACAATTGACAAAAATTCAGACAAATAAAAAAAATTCCTTCTGTTTTGCAGTGAAAAACCAGCATTTTGTCACATGTTTAAGTATTCTAACGCTACCTCAGACACTATGTTTATGGAGTTTGCAAATATTTGGAAGCCTTTTTCCAAGCAGAAAATTTTATATTGCATTCCTCTCACAGCTTATTTTATCCAATCTGTTAGCTTTTTTCTTTCTAGTTAAAATGTAGGCTTTTTGAGTGTATAACCATTGTTTGGTTTTGTACTTGTACACTGTCCAACATCAAAGGGCACAAGTTCCAGCAAGCCATATGGCACAACCACCCAAATAACAAGAGACTATAATGCAAAATAATAACTGTAGCAGCACAGACGTTTTATAGGAAAGCAGTATAGCTGGCCATTCAAGCTATTAATCTCATCAGAAAGGAGGGCAGGTCAGGTGCAGTGACTGATCTCACATCTTATCCTATTAAAAATTTCCACTCGTAACTTTTTGTGATGGACCACTGCTACCATGTATGATTGTTGTTGAAAACATCATCTCAGAAGGAAACCAACCTCTCACAGACAGGATCGATGGTTAAAAGGATCCCAATAACCTAGGAAAATAAACTGAAATCAACAGAGTAAAATTCATCAAAGTAGCACATCTAGCAAATGAGCAAACTCAGCACAGTTATAGAAAGTGCACAAGTTCAAAATAGGGTACAAGTGGCCACCCAACAGTGCATGGTGGTAAAGGATCTGGAGATAGGATCTGTCTTGCAAATTATTCATGCAAAATTGTGATCAGTTCTCCTCTGTGTCCAAGGAGAGAATTGCCAGGAAAAAAAAAAAAAAAACCTTGAAGAAGGCTCAAAAAAACCGATGTGTGATTAGACATCTGTCAGCTTTAGATATCAACCCAGATGACCTCAGGAAGAAAACTTCCAGCTTTGTGCATTCATGGCACAGAGTTCGTCGAGGCAGGAGAATTTATTGCTGCGTGAGCTGCAGGGTGAAGTACATGCCTCAGTGAAACCACTGTTTTATCTTCCATGTTTGGCAGGTGAACCCTGGACACATGGAGCAGACTGCAGCACTGGTGTCATGGCTTATTGCCATGCTTGGCACAGACACTCACTTCCACATTTCCCTATTTGGGAACTGAACTCTTACCAGCTTTTACAACATGCTGCTTCACTTCTTTCATGATAATAAAATAAAGTGATAGGTGCTTCCTGCCTTCTACATTCTCGATTACAAAAGCACCTCAGCAAGGTATATATAAGGGCTTTTCTACACACCTATGAACCTTAATGCACAGGAAATGGGCAAAAGAATTAAACCAGAATAAATTAAACCCAATAAATATCACTCTAATTCTGAGTAAGGAAGTTCCTTGTGTTTGATACAAAAGAAGTATATATTTTGTTTTTAATCCCCCCAAAAAACAACTTTCTTAAGCGGTTTATTAAGAGAGCTCTGAAGTACTCTAAGGCAGAAACAGGGACATTACTAAATATTGAGGTGCAAATTGAGTTAGGAAATTAAGACTTAGCAGCAAATGAGCAGTAAAAATGTGCAGAAAATATGCAGAAATATGCTCAAAACTGCCATAGAAACTGTGGTGATAGTTCTCAATGCATCACTACACTACAATAAATGCTTATGACTCCTGCTTTGCATTCACCTCATTCACCTAACACAAGGTCTTGTACCCATCCCTCTGAGCCATTAGCTGCCTGACATTTACTGCACCACAGGGGCATGTACATGCAGTTTCCAGGGAGCAGCTGACATCCTGTAACAGCAACTTGCTTGCTCACACCTTTAATCCCTTAGTATACATAAAAGACAGAACTAATAAATTTAAAGCATTTTGGGGATATTCTTTGTGGGCCAGGATGCTCTGTAAGAGAGAACTCTGTATTCAATGATGTTAATTAATCATATATTTTATAGTTATTAATGGAATTTGCTTCTTTCAAAAGATTGAACAGAGAGTTTTGATGCAGAGAGCTTACAAATAAGTAAATAGACAGAAATTTCAACACTGTAATACTATGGCCTATCCTTCAATAACTGGGGGAATTCTGCTTTTAAAATAGTGATGAAGATACAAGAAATAAAAATATATATATAAAATACTCATATACATATATACATACATCTACAGTGAGGTCATTACCTCATGTCTTATACAGCTGTCCCCTGACAACTCATAGAAAGTCAGCTCTGACACAAAATTTAAAACGCGTTCATCTTTATTTCTAGCCCTTTCTCTCATCATGTAAAGAGCCCTCTCATGGAAGAAAAACCAAAGTGTTAGTCTCTGGATATAGACTCCAAGCAAAACAAACTCTCACTTGAGAGGCGCTAGCCTCATGCTGAAGTCTTGTCTCTCATCACAGCATGCACACAGAGCTTGTTTTTCCTTGCTTCCCTTACTTTTCAGTAAGCATTTCTGGGAAGAGCAGACACCTGCTAGCAGTAGCTATCTCAGTCTAGCTCCAGTCAATCTCTGCATGACTCATTTGGAGCCATTTACTGCTACAGCCTAGTCACCCTGTAGCATATGAGTTATGCACTGGTTCTGCTTCCCAGGAAAGCCTCAGAAGGAGATCTTGGCAGCACTCCCTGGCCATTCGGTGGGGGCTTTCCACAGGAGAGGAGAGCCATCACAGCTCACAGAGGCACCGCTTCGCATCGTGCGTCACTTAGCGCCACTTGAACCCACTCTGCACCTCTTTTCACAAGGGCATCTCTTGGAGGGAAATGTCCTCTCCCTGAAGCATACCTGTGTCCTAGGGATTGAAGCTATATGTGTGCAGAGGTCCCACATAGACTACAGCAGCCATAAACTTCTTCTGCCTCACATGTGACCTCCACTGATTTTTCAAGGTCCAGGTAAATAAGATGGAATGTGTTTTGCAAATGAGAAACTCCTACCTGTGTCTGAAATTTTCAAATAAAACAGGGGGACATAAATATGCATGAAGCAAACAGTGAAAGTCCTCCCTCACATCACTTCTTCTGAGTAATAGCCTGTAGTTACACAGCAAGGCATCACACGCTGGGCAGACACAGCTTCTAGCTTACTCATTTAAATCTCAGTATCCTACAGAAGAGGGAGAAAAACAAATGTAAAGTGAAATTAATTCCTTCACATAAAAATTGTGCAGCAGAATCATTATTTATGGAAAATTGGTGAGAGTTACTTCACAGAACACAGTTGTGGTGGAGGGCAATATTTGCTGGATTTATCTTCTCTACAGACTCCTCTGAAAGCATGGCAGTGAGTATGATGGTCAGGATAGAGAATATGAAAAACAGATAGTTGGATGTAATAGACCACTCACAAATTTAAAGGTGTCCATGTGTTCATATCCTTCAGTGAGATATGGGGTAATGTTGACGACACATAATCTGGGTAAGATAATGTTCTCTGCAGGAAAACAGAAGATAAACACTCATTTCCTGTCATTACTTCTGTGGAGGGAGCTTTGCTTTCTGCTCTCTGTAGCACCCATCACCCAGGAAATGTGGACCTCTAAAGTCCTCAGGTGTCTTCAAGTCCACGAAGCAGAGCTGTGTATTTCAAACAACCAAAAAGAATATTACCAGGGATTTCAAAAAATGTAGGCATATTGGAGCTACTCTATGTTCCATCCTACTTCTTGTAACTAGAGGCATGGGTCTATCTTAGGAAGTATTTTCTCTGTGGAATCTTCTACATAGGAAAGTTTATCATGCACTGGAGCCTGCAGACCACTTCTGAAAAGATATAACAATGTAACTGGATGAATGCCAAAATTAGCCTTTCCTGAGAATCTCCTCTCCTGGACCTTCCAAGAGAACACAAAAAATACCATGAATGAAGTTTTTTGCAAAGTTACCTTTATGTTCTACAGCTGTCAGAAACTTCAGGGAAGTGTTATATAAAATAGTTCAGGTAGATTTCTCTCTGAACTTTAAACATTCATATGCCTGCCACACACAGTTCATATGTAGATATGCAAATATACATATGATCTACATATGCAGATCATATGTAGATATGATAATGTAGAAAACCAAGGAGTCATTTCACACCAAGAGGTTTGCCAAGTAACTCCAGGCATACCACTTCCTCACTCAATTTCAGCTTACTCTTCAGCTCACTAAAATAGTTCTTCCTGTTTCGCAATTAGATGAATTAGAATTAGATGAAGATCACTCTTGGTCTTAAGCTTTGAAGTTGTTAACTATTGTTATTAATTCACAACTAATCTTGCTACAGAAAATATCCCAGTTCAATTAGTGAAATTCCATCAGGAAAATGAGTTTGCAAGTAGCTACACTAGTAATGGTGTAATTAGTGCACTACTTAGTAAAGTAATAGATCGTTAAGTAAAATAGAGTGCTTTATTTCTTTTTCATTCCTTTTTTTGTGGACTTACGTACACACTTACAAGGACTTCCTTAGAACACTCTAGTTTCTTTCAATCATATACTATTTATTTTTTTCCTCTCTCATTATATTAAGAAATACCATGTCAGATCTTATATTACAACCATGTCAGGATTATGGGTTATGTCAGGGTTAATCTGCCATAAAGCAAAAGAAGTACCAAGAAACACAAGTCATATTCCTCTGGTAGAGCAGAGTGTCAGAATAGGAGTAAAAACCATTGGAAACCAGAAGTCATAAAATCATGGTTTGCTCAGGACTGATCCTAAACTAGAAAGTTTAAGACTGCTAAATAGCAAGATACTCTGTCTGGAGCTTGGCACAATACCAGGAATGTTACATGGCTGTCCTGGAGAGTGCTAAGGGTTCCTACATCTGCCAAAACAAGGAAAGAATGATCTCAGACCTCTGTTATTCCAAGTAGGTACCATTTTTTTGTTCTGATTTCCAAAACATCTCTTAAGTGGCACAATGAAAGCACCAAGACTTGTGTGTGATCTTTTGCTTCCACCAGTCACCGGAAAGTATAGCAGTTCAGAGTTGGCCATAAGTAGATGAGGTTGGATTCTGAGACTCTCAGAGGCATGGGAGACTAGGTTTCTCTGTCGTCTAAGAAATCTGTCCTTATCTTTGCTTATCTGCAATATCTGAGAGAGGGAGAGTGTGAAGAGAGGTGTTTGAAGATTCATGTACAGGCTTACTCAGTACGTGAGCACAATTTGAGAAGTATATCTGTAGTTTTGTTTTATTCTACTCAGATTTCTTTTTCCCAGATCTTTGTGTGTATCCTACATGTTCTTTGCACACAGAAAATTCAGTTATATTTAGTCTGTCTATTACTCTAATACCTTTCTTCGTTACACAATGTCTTCTGTTTATAACACCTACTAATGAAGAAAAGAATATTTTGGTTTGAAAGGTCAACATTTGAGGAGTTTTTGGTCATGTCTTGACCATTGGCAGAAGAAACCTCAGATGGTCTGGATCCACTTTCAATTTTATAGCCAGCATTAAATATAAAAACAACTACGTAGTCCAGATTTTGCACTAATTCACATCTGCATGTGTTGCAATTTTCTCCTTACTTGTACTCTTAAGCACAGGAATGACATTTCCTGAATATAATTCTGTTGTCATTTGCCAGCATGGTATGCCAAAATGGTGGTCAGAAACAAAGCTGCTGAGTTGAACTAATAGGGTTCATGGTGTACATATCTTAATCACTAGCAAAGCTTCAAGTAAGATCTTCATAGATGTGACTGCCCTGTGAGGAAACTTTGCCAAATGATCAAGTACCTAAAAATGTGCTAAATACATGCTCTGACAAAGTCATTTCTGGAATACAGGAATTTCCCAACAGCCCCCAAGAACAAGACTATGCTATAAGTCTACAGACATAGCAGTCTCCTGCTTATGGCCCAGATATGCTGCCCTGTCCTGTCTGGATGTCTGGCTATCACCACATGGATTTCTGCCCAACTCCTCCATACTTTCTCAGCAAACCTTTCATCAAGGCATACAGAAGTATTGTGCAAACCCATCAACTGAGCACATCTTCAAGCTATAGCAGAAACATAGCATTTAGCACAAAAGAGTTGTAAGGAATGTATAATCAGCTTTCCATATCTAAGAAAAAAGTTTTTAAGATCAGTACAATACTTTGCATTGATCAGGAAGGATTCACGTACTACAGTACATTGGTGAAGAACCACATTGGTAGGCATGTGTGTTAAGGATTTTCTGCCCAAATTCCACTTCACAGTAAAACTGGCTAATGGCTGCTGAGACACAAGTGAAAATAATTTCTTCATGAAACTACCAATATGTTTTAACTTTGTTTCTTCTGAATTTGTACTAGAAAGATCACTTTAGGCATGAGACCAAAAGAAGAATGCTTAAATGTGTGTATGTGGAAGAACATGTCTTTGCAGAAGAATGCAGATGCTGGAAAAGGAAGAAGCACAAATTCAAGGGGAGGAATCAGAAAAAGCGTGTTAATAACACAATTGATTTTGCAAAGGAAAACATAAATCATAAACTGTAGATAGATAATGTGAACCTCTTGTTTTCAAGAGAGATTCAACCAATTTTTTAACTAATTTATTTCTGCCAAACTTACAATGCTACCTTTTTTGTCTTTAATAAATACAAGAAAAGTATTGGAGGAAACACATTTGAAAGTGACACAAATCCTATATGAACACCAAGGGAGGTCAATTTGGATTTCTAAACATGAGTACCCAGTCCAAGAGTATCTACAGGCACAGCTTGGTGTAACAACCACCTGCTCATCTGGCAGTGCTGACTATTCACCTCTTGGGTTGAAGGAGTCAGTAATGTTTTGGGGAAATTGTAATTAGCCACAGCGAAAGGAAAAGAGGAAGGAAAAATGGATCTAAACAAACACCCAACCTTTCTGTTATCCACAAATCACTATAGACACTGTAGTTTGACTCCCCTCCTAATGAATAAATTGACATGAACTGTAGACTGCAGCAGGTGATGTAGCAAACTTGGATGCCTTCTGAAAAACAGACGGAAATGACATTATATTTTAACACTGTTAAGCCTTTGCACCCTGGGAGATGCAGGTGGCCGGATGGGTGCTTTTTCCTCTTGTTTTCTAACCGCGGTGACACCAGAGCAGCACAGAGGTTGCAGGAAGCATCCCTGCCTGCACCCACTGCTGCTGTGGGACCCTTCTGAGGAGAGCTCATGTGGTCAGGAGCAGGGAACCTACCTCCTCCCTCCCTGCACACACAGTTTGTGGAGCTGGAACAGCACCAGATACATAGTGATGTGCTGTTTTCAGAAGAAATCCCATTCGCTTCCTTGATGACCCTCCAGGTTATATTCAGATAGGGCCTCCCTACCACATCTTGCAAAACACTCAAAAGCACAATCATTTCCTTTAGCGATAAGCGGAGTTAAGAGTATTTGTATTTTCCTCTGCTTTCCATTGTCTGAAGTGAACAGCACTGTTGGCAAAAAAAAAGGGGAGGGGGATAAACTTGCAGTGAAATTTTAATGTTTTTTCTGAAATATTAGAAAAGTGTCTTCTGAAATCTCTTTTCTTTCCCTCCTCCCACAATAAGTTCCACCTAATGGACTGGGATAATCAACTTGTGGCAACCTTCTGCAGAAAGTCTCACCTTTAAAGTTCTGTTTGCTCAAATACTCAAGAGGGTGATTTTGAAACTGGTAGGCAAGATATTTCAACTACATTTTATCTTCTGTATTGTGTAGAACTTCATGTGCTGCAGTATGATGGACATTTCTGTGTTTCTCTAATGAGTTTCACATGCCAAACACAATTCATGTACTACTTGCTGCCTCTGCAAACATGATACTTTTTATGAAAAAATCTGTATTTTTTCATAACATAAAAATCACTTAAGATAAGTTGTGGAGGTAGGTTTTTTTCCCATAACTTTCCAGTTACTCCCTTTCTAAGCCAAATATATGTACACAAAGTGCAATTTCTGAAAGGTTTCTGCATAACTTTAAGTGTATTTTAACTCTAAGAGTGTGTAGGAGAGAGACTATTCAGATTAACAAGTCTGTTAATAGGAAAACTTCTTCTAAAATAATTCCATTTATGAATACCATTGTGATACAAATATGTGCCGGGTACCCAGACCTGAGAATGATGGGCCTCGCTGTAGGGATATGTGAAACATGAAAAGGGAATTTAAGGCCTCAGCTAATCACAATTTAGCAGTTGATACCAGCAGCTTTGAAAACCCAGACAGGGTCAGTGTCTAAAGGAGACTCTGGGTGAAGCAGAAACATGAGGACTGAGGTTAGAGGTTACAGCTAAAGTCACCAGCAGGGCAAGACAGAAAACACAGAGCACAGCTGCTTTTCCTGCACCTAGTTAAGGGGAGAAAAAACTCCTGCACCTAGGTTAAGGGAGAAAAAACTCTTCTGTTTCCAGAGTGCTGTCTATCTCTGTGTGCAGAATTGGATCTGTTCTTTTCTTTTTTTCAAAGAAAAGGAAGAAAAGTCTGTGAAATTATTCACACCAAAATCTCTTCTAGCAGCAAAGGAAAATGGGTTTAACGATTCTTACCCACCGAGGCTACAGTCTAGGTTATGTTACTGAGAATGTGCAACACAAACTACAGTCACTGTGAATAAATAAAACTGCTGTATCCACAAATACTGGGGAGTACAGCCCCTTTTTCATATTATCCTGTCAATTTTGCATAAAATAACATTATGGCCTCTTATCTCCATGGATCCAACCAGCTAGCCACCTGACTACACTGTAGGGCAGCTGAGGCCGTAGAAACAACATCCCCCAGACGATAATCCCACCTAAAGGAGCAGATGGCTTGCCTTGTCATGCAGTAATGTTGCCTCTCTTCCCCGCCGAACACCCTCTCATCCTTTGCCAAAAGCACACAAATTTGAAAGGCTTAATTCTCTTTGGGGGGAAGCTTCTGTAACTTGGAGCTGAAGCTATCAAGTTTTACTTATTTCAAGTGCTGCAGAAAACAAAAGTCAGCCTTGTGACTCAGGGCCATTTAAAAAAACCTGATAAATCACTAGAGCGCAAGCAACTGGTGTGGGCTCAAAGAAGGCCTACAATAGGGAAAGTCAGGCTTCCTTCCACATCATTTCTGTGTGAGATAAGTAGTTCTGCTGCAAACTATTTCTCCTAGGCTAAAAGTAACATTTTCGAATTATTTTCATGTAAAGAAGGAGACTCCTTCATTCCAGGACAGATACTTCTTTGTACTGCTTGATTCATTAGACTTCTGTCTGTAAATGCCAGTGAAGTACCATTTTTAAACGAGGTAAAGTGCCCCTTCCTTTGACTTTTTTTTGTACTACCAAACTTTGGAGAATGGGGTTAGAAAGAGTAGCGGCTCATATGAACAAACACATCAACTTTATAGACACTTTGTATGTCTCCTTTCAGAATTGTTCCATTTGTGCTAGTTAAAACACATTAGCCCAGGAGGAGAAAGGGTTTTCTGATTCCTAAAGAACCAAGCTAAAGAACAGTTCCTAAAGAGCTGTGAAGCACAGAGACAACAAAACAGCTGGAGGGAGATCAAAACCAACTTACAGCATTAGGATAAAAGTGAGAAAAGCATTCAACTCAAGCTGATCATCATTCATTTTAAACCTTTCCAACAAGTAAAAGGACTTGAAAACTCCTCACGTCTGTGTTTTCTTAAGCTGACTGAACATACAAATTAAACTTAGTGATGTTCAATTAAAAGAACATTTAACAAATTGGGAAGATTGTCATGCAAAGATATGAGGAGGTGTACAATGATTTTCTTTAAGCATATCATATTTCTGAAAATCAGTCCAAAGTTTTGCTTTGTTTTCCAAATGAGGAGTTCAAAGGGAAAAAAAAAAAAAAAAAAAGAATGCATTAAGAATAATCAAACAAATATATGTTTTGGGAAATATCTTTTTTCCTGACATATATTTCCAGCTTGAGACCGTAAATATGGAGAAAATACAAAGCTATTTTACCCTTAGAAATCCCTGCGTAAAAGCACTGAGGCTGCCCACTAGGAGACCATATCTTTTTGTGCTGTCATTTATATCCTCAAGGTTTAAAGCCTAACTACACATCACTAAAGAATGCTTGAAAAATATGTTATTTTATTTTATATTGCTCATATCTTCCATCTGCAAGGACATAAGCACAAAGCCTAAACTGTTTCATAATTATTATTTGCATAGCACTGCATGTTTTCCCAAACACTTTTTATCTAGGTTTTCCTATGTTGCAAGTAAGAATTCTTTTCAGAATCCGTCCACAGATACAATATTGCTTGCTAGAAACATAGTAAATGTGATGTAAATTTCGTGCTGAAGGCTGGACTTTCAATGTCAGGTGCATCTGGCTACATCAAGTATTTTTAAACTTCTCACTCAATCTAGCTTGTGTATATTAGTATGAACACTTTTCTCTCTCTATGATTTTCCTTTTTTAAAAGCACAAAGCAATACATTTGATCCTTAAGCATATGCAAGTTTAAATACAGTTATCAGTCTCATTTATTCATTGGACTCAACAGCGGATTTTATTGCTGATTGATAGTTGGTTCAATGCCCATTTGAGGCATGTCACATGCCAGACATGGTAAAATTCCCGGTAAAATAGTTAGTTTCAGAGATGATAAAACTGGAAAACATAGTTAGTTCCTCCTTCTGGGGATACCCTCAAGATTTCCTGTACACATTCACCTACATTATCTATGGGAATAGTCTATGATGCATTACTCAGGTGTTCATGCTACAAGTTAGCTCAGCTCCTGAATCACACCTTATCTTATCTACAGCATGACATTTATTCTATTCGTCCTGCACTAATACAACATAACCTTCCTGAAGTGCCCTTGCCTCCTCATGCTAATAAAGTATAAGGTACCAATGAGAGTCTTACTTAAAGGATGAATTTATATTGAAATATTCTTTCCATAGAAATCCAATTATATCACTTCCAACACAAAGCCTAGCACCAAAGTGATATTTTCTTAGGAAATAGGCCTAACACACTGAGTCCCACAGAATTTCAATTTAAAAATACATTTCTAAGAAATGATTGATTTTCCCTTTTCATTGTTTTATTTGTCTGTTTACTAGATCTCAGGCTGCAATTGTGAAGCTGAAGAACAACTAAATGGCAGATGATGAAAAAATTTAAAAAGAAATGTTAAAAACACTGCATTGTACCACCTAAAAGTTCCCCAATTAAGCATAGGGAGAAAAAAAAACATATCCCAAGAACAAGGAATATATCAAATAATTGCTAAAATACCGCCCACCCCCAAAGCAGGAACAGCTCAGATGACTACAGCAACTGGACAGAAGTTACACTGGTCTCCACCATGAGGAATACACACACCAAAGAGCACAAAAAAAGGATATAGGCCTCATTAAATGGAGTCAGCTAATTCCATGCAGAAGACCTGCAGTGAGGCTGCTCCTGACTTTGGAAGCCATGTCCCAGTGCATCACAGCACTAATGCCTCACGGCATGGGACCAAGCACATGAATTTTGGCCACCAAGTCCTGGCTAAAAGCATCATCTAAGCTCAAACTCTCAGGTGGAGAGCAAGTTCTCTAATGGGAGGATGAAAAAACACAGAGCATCCTCAAAGTGTGACATAAACCAAAGTTGTATCCTCAACATCTTGTATGATGAAACTTATTTGAATATTAGCACATTCAAAAGTAAAAATCTGTCTTTTATCAATAATGTTCTACTACTCAGTGTTATCCTGAATGTTAAAAATATGTAAACACAATAAAAAAGTAGGAAAAGCAGACTTTTAAAGTAATTAGGAGAAGAAACCAAAAGATGAAGTCTTGATATCTAGCTGCAATATCACTGTGAGAGGCAAAAATTACAGAAAAACTTGAGCCAATGGATATCTGAAGAAGGAAATGACATTAAGTACTCAATATGCTTTGACTACATTCACTAAATCTAATGTCAAGTAGAAATCCAAGCAAAATAGTCCCAGAAAAAAAGGTGAGAATTTTATATCCAAACACATCTCATGAAGGCATTTGCAGCATCTGGAGGGCTGCCAAAGAGCTGGACAGGAAGAAGGTGTCTCATAATTTGATTTCCTCTAAAAGCTCCTCGGCAGTGGCTAGAAAACTTCTATTACCAGTGGAAAGAGAGAAGACAGAGAACTCACACGTGCATACTAAAGTCTGATAAAGAGTGCTATGAGTATTTCAAATATGTATTTGTGATGACAACTCAGATATCACAGTGGATATAAACCTCTGCAGTAGAGACCAACTTGTACGAGGAGACAAGAGGAGACAAGGACAGAAGGAAGGACATGGACATAGGATGAACTTCACATGCTGTCACTGCTAGCCCAGAAATGTCCATAAGAACATAAGCTTCATAAGAACAATCTAAATACTGAAGGAAAAGACAGCTTTTTCTCTAAAGAGTATCCACTTTTCAGAGGTTATTCTTGCATTTACACGGAAGTGAACAGTGAGAGCAGGTGTGCCATGATACTAATATCCTGAAGCGCAACTCATGTTGCTGTGAAACCAGCCTAAACCAACCTGAACTAGTAAGCTTAACAGGTCTTTTCCCCAGCTTTCTCACTCCAGGTACACACAAGTGCTCTCTGCTTGTCGAAACCAGAGCTGTCCCAGTGACTTTGCAGGTCACAGCAGTACCCGACACGAGCCCTGGAGCCTTCTCACACCTCCATGACATTCTGCTTGGGGAGCAAAGTGCAGCAGCAATAGGACTGTGGAGGAGGTGTGACCTGGCACTAGCCATCTCAAGGGAAAAAAAGGTCTGATGGAACAAAAAGAAAATACAAATTGAGAAATTAATTCCCAATAAACAGCCAAGAAAATTAAAGTATCAAATATCAAAACTTCTCCAAACATAAACGCTTCAGCTGACTGAAGGGGACACAGCAGCTTTGACTTATGGGTTTCTGTATGACATGGTTGCTCTGTGCTGCACAACCACTAGTTATTTAACTTTTGCTCATAGGTATTCCTTTACTACTTATTCAATATTTACTCGAAGTTATCCCTTTACTTCTGTGAATCCAAGTGAGAAGAAACAGCTTTTTCTAACTGGACATGTATGCTGACATCAAGCACTGCTCTGCAGAAGGCAGCAGAAGCAGTATTAAGGCAAATGCTGAAAACACATATGATTCCTGATGACCACCCAGCTGAGCAGATCTCTTTACAAGAAGCACAGGTACTCTTTGTCACCAGTGGCTGAAGGGACCCAGGCAGGTCTCAGAGAGATTAGGTCCCACTGGTCTCCACTGCTACCTCCTTCTCTCCCTGCGAGGCTGAGCCCAGACATCAATAACATCAGGGATCACCATACAAACAGAAACACTCCCAAGGAGGGATCTAGCTGCACAAGGAAACCAAAGGAAAGCAGGTCCATTCCAATGGACCTATGCCACCGGCAGGAGCTCAGCAGAGAGCACCATGTGGTTTTGGATCATCTAAGATGATGTCCAGGCAGCGGAACCCTGGACAGAGCAACAGCAGACCACTATCCACTCAGCTAGTTCTAGAAGAACACTGTTATTTGAACTCTTATACTCAGCCAAGTATATCATCTTCCCACTAAGCTTCAGCTCCATCACTCCAGAATTAGGCCTATGGTGCAATTGAAGAGTGACACAAGAGGGCACAGGAAGAGAGAAGAAAGGGCTATTTCACAGTGGCTAGAGATTTCACTTACATTTGTCTTTTCAGCTTGTTCCTTTTCCCTTTTTAAAAATTTGTGTTAGACTTTTCCCTCTCAGAAGGAAAGAGTATAAAAAGCAAGAAGTCATTGACCTTGTTATTGGGTTAAGCACCCAGGCACTAGCTTTTGTAGAGCAGAGCAAGCTATTACTACTCAGCATTATGCTTTATTTTCTTAAGGACAATTCATGAAAGCCTTTGGCCCCAGAAAAGATATTGGGATACAAGTTGCTAGATCTATTTTAAGTTACATTTTCAAAAATAGACTAGTTAATGCTAACTTATTACTAATTTGGTATTTTTTCTCACTGAACTAACACAAAATCATTTGTGCAGAAAGTATGCCAAATAGAAAGGACCAAGATACTCCCAGTATAGAGCACCCAAAAGCAGAGTTAAACTGATTGTTAAGCTCTCATATAAGTAGTTGTTAAGAATCACAGAATCACAGAATCACAGAATCTACAAGGTTGGAAGGGACCTCTAGAGATCATCTAGTCCAACCTTC
>JAUBOD010000663.1:1575304-1668783 GCA_032353885.1 Nothura maculosa
CACCTCCCTCGACCTGCTGGCAACGCTCCTCCTGATGCAGGCCAGGATCCCATTGGCCTTCTTGGCCACGAGGGCACGAAAGAAGCAAAGTAAGACTGTTACTTTTCCTGAAATAAAAAGAAGATCACAATTTCTTCCCACTGTGTAAGAAGTGGGAAGAAAGTAAATGCAAAAAAGAAGAGCAATGTAGCAGTTATCTCTATATGAAAGGAACTGTAAGATGTCCAGCACTATTCGGTCTATCAAGTAAGATTTACAGCAACAGTCGAAACAGACACAGTACAGTCAGGATGGTGAATTTTTTGGCAACAAAGAATTGCATATAGAAGTAAAAGCAATTTAAAAAAAAAAACACTTGATTGTCATTCCACTTATTTCTTCTTGTCTTAATTATGTAACAGCAGCATATGGTTATGAAACTCCTAAATTACTGGCTTTCACCTACTGAAGAAAGGACATCTTTGAAATTGCTATGAGACTGCAGTGGGAAACTGTGTGCATTCAAACAGATGTACAAACATGTCTTCCTCTCATATAGTATGCTTAACTTTAGGCATTGATTTTTCATTGTGAAATTTAAATGCCTCAGGTGGAGTTATTGCCAATGCTTTTTTCTCTTCCAGCAGGATAGTACAGCAGCCAAGATCATAAAAATTCTTAATAGCTCCATCAAAAGGGATATGGCATATAGCATCTTGCATGTACCTCTAAAAACTTCTGGATAAGAAGACCACATCCTGTAGCTCTTCTTGGTTTCCATATCATGCTTTCTTCTTGGAAAACACTGAGCCTGTTACAAGATTCACTTGTTAGCTGTTTGTGGACAAATAAAACTTAAGAAAACATTTCTTAAGAGTGATGGTGGCAGAGCAGTGGAACAGGCAGCCCAGAGCGGTTGTGGAGTCTCCTTCTCTGGAGATCTTTGAAACGCACCTGGAAGCTACTCTGTGCTACATGCTCTAGATAACCCTGCAGGGGTTATCTGCAGGGGGGTTTGGACTAGATCGTCTCTGGAGGTCCCTTCCAACCTTAAGCATTCTGTGATTTTATAATTCTATGATAAATCAGTCCTTGAGGTACAGCTATTGGTAAAGAGGAAATACAGAGAGCCAAGAACCAAATATAGGTGAGGTAAAAGGCTTTTTCATGAAGTTTTGAAGAACCCAATTCAGAAGATTTTCATTGGTCATGGAAGGACATTTGTTCTAACAGCCTAGAAATTGTATTTATGCCAATTAGTCTGGCATAATGCAAAGAATTTTTTTTAAAATTCAAAGAAAATTTTTACTAAAGGTGCAAAGAAAGATCTGTAAAGGCAAATGTCCTGCCTGCTGGAGGCTAATATGTTCCCATGCTAGCTAGCTAGAGAGAGGTTGATACCTGAGATTGTATACAAGGTAGGATTGTTTTACATCTCTTTCTCAGCTCTAAAATTTTACATTTTGGAGGTATCTCAAAGTCACTTCCTCCACTTCCTGTTGCTGCCTGCTTTTAGTTTTTGTTAGTTCACATATTATTGATTTACTGTATTGATAATTGATATAGATTGTTTTTACACTATCTGTGCTTTTCCACTTGATATAAGAAATTTTGGCTTGAGAAGTGAGGTGGATACTTGGACAGTTTAAAAATTCTTCTTTTAATTCAAAGGAGAGAAATTTGGAGATAAATTCTGGAGCCTTGTATGGACACATTTAGGTGAACTAGTCACAGCATGGAAAATTACTGACTTTGTTTTTACCTCTACGTTACTTGGCCCCATTTATTAAACAGGACAAGAACCACTCTACACAAAACTGCTGCAAAGCATGTGCTCACTGTCTCTCAGGGCAGTGCACCATCACTTAGTATGATCTGCAAACAACACTTGGGCATCATGGTGCAAAACACCTAATAAAGAAATCAGCCTTTCCCCATTGCTTACAACATACTTAGAGAAGATGTAATAAATTAACACAGAGGCCTCCACTCTCTCAGATCACTTACAAAAAGTATTAAAACTAAACTAAGATGTATGACAATTACTCCTGTCCATCAAAAATGGTTATAAAATCATTGTGTCATAAGCAAATGTATTTTCTGCTTCATCAGCAGAAATATCTCCACTCAATGCATGTAATGCTTATAAATAAAGTATCATCCAGGGACACAAATATCTTCATAAAACTCATTGAGTAAATCTGCATTAAAAAAAAGGCAAGTCAACTACTGTCATGCTGGTTACAGTCTTCCAAATTATTCATAGCCAGAAAAGGTGCTGTGAGGAGCTCTCACAATCTGCCTGGGGAATTCAAGTCAGATTTAGCAGAGTCATGCCTGACTCAGCCATCACACGTCAGCGGTGGTATTTGCATATCAGTATCTGTCACAAGAGCAGCTCTGGAGATTGCTGCAGATCGGAGGAGAGGCAGTGAATGATGCAATCTCCTCTCTAACTGTTCCCATTTGGGCATTTTAATTTATTCCAAAAAGGTGTTGCATGTTTCGAGATGTCTGGACTTAAAAGATACTTTAGACAAACATAGTTTTTCTAAGCTGCCTCCTGGGTATTTTTTCAGGAGTATGTAGAAAATACATAGAGCTCATGCAGCTACATGGTTGTATTCATGTATCTGTGAGTCTTCAATTGCTGTCTCATACACAGGAACAAACTCCATTCCTTGCCTCTCAATAAACTCTTGGGAATGCCCTCTGGGGAGTTTTTTTTGTTTGTTTTTTTAATGAAGTTTTGGGTAAAGTTGTTCACTTATCTGAAGAAAGTAAAACAGTTGCAATCAGCATGTTATGTGCACATCTGCCTGAAAGATAACGGGAGGAAATGACTCGTCAGAAGATATAGCCCCTACTGCTTTGCAAATAGATAGATGCAATATTCACGTGGGCATATAGATGCCTTGAAAGGCCTTGGTTCACTCGTGACTGCTTTGTAATGTAGCTTATTAAATTGTAAAAGTCTTATGAAAGGACTGTATATGGAGTTTTTGTCCCTAGCTTCAGTTCAGTGGTAGCAATGAATTGATAAGTTCATGTCATCATTGCTCATCTGTCAAAGAAGTATGCGCTCTTTGTACATATCCCTCTTTTCTTCAAGATTCTTAGATGAAAGATTTCTAATCTTCGGTTTTCTTAAATTTTGTAGAAGACTGAAACTATTTGCTTAGCAATAAAAATTAAGAGAGCAGACAGGGAAATTATGTCATCCATTTGAAGACAACGCCTTCTTTTGCGAACTACACTACAATATATTAAAAATATTGCCTTTCAAAAGCCAGCAAAAATGACCTTAGAGAAGTATTTGCAATTACAACAAGTAGAGAAGTATGAGCATGTAGAAATGTGGTCAAGGACTTTCATCATTTCATTCAAATACTAAAGAGAGCATTATCTAAAAAAAAGTGAGGGAAAAGCTTATAATTAAATTAAAAAATATTATAGTTCATACAATTAAAGTTTTTCTTAAATTTCAATCTCAAATAGACCTATTTACATGGCAACATGCACAGAGCCAATGGATATCATCAAGTTGATCTTCAGCATTCATAAAATTTTAACATCATGAGGTTACCCTAATTGTTTTGGCACACTTAAATGAACAAGCAGCAACTCTTATATAATAGATTGATTTAAAACTTACTAAAACCAGGGAAAGGTTTGCCTTCAGTGACTATTGAATCAACACAGGCATTAAGGGTCTGCTCCATCTTTCCAGGAACTCCTATTTATTCTCCACACAAAAACATCCTTTTCTTGTAAATTACCTAGGCAGTCATGGATATTCTTAAATGTCAAGAACTATTGCAATTACTAGGAATTTAAAGGAAAGTTTTTCATAAGTTAATACAGTTAGCAACTGTTGAAACCATTTTCTCCTCTATTTTACATTCTGAAAAAAAAATTGCTTACATCAATTTGTTATGTAAAGTTCACAGAAGTCTGTAATGGAAGGGCAAAAAAAGAAATGTCGAATAGCAAAAAAAGCTAAAGGAACTACCTGAAAAGATCAAGAAATGAGCCTGAGAACAGAAATCTCTTTCCCTACAAACTAGGATAAGGCCCACTGTGCTCTGGCAGGGGAACAAGGGATCCCTGGCTGGGTGATGCACCGGAGCATTTTGGCCCTTGGACAGACCCACCAATCCATCTCATTGTTGTCCCTGTATGCCCACAAGACACATGGACATATTTCAAGTTCAAAGTTATTGAACATTATTTCTACATGTGCATCTTTGTAAATTCTCCTCTTAACATAAAGGCTGACTTCCCTCTGAGTGACGAAAAGAGATGCTTTCTTTTAAGACCCAAGTCCAGGATAGGGACCTCTGTTTAGATCCTTGTACTTCAGTGGCTCTCAGATCAGCAAATTGTTAGGAAGATAGTATCCAGAGGAAGCCCCTGCAAACCTCCAAAGCAGCAGTCCCTGCTTTCCCTTGGGAATGCCATAACCATTGTAGAGTCCCCAGTCTAAACAGCACCTTGTTGATCCAAGGGAAGAGTTTTGTTTCTTAGGGACCTGGACAGGCTGGAGAGTTGAGCAGAGAGGAACCTCATGAGGTTGAACAAGGACAAGTTCAGCATCCTGCACCTTGCGAAGAATAACTCCAAGTACCAGGACAGATTAGGAGTTGATCTGCTGAAGAGCATCTCCATGTAGAAGGACCTGGGAGTCCTGGTGGACACCATGTTAACCATGAGACAGCAGTGTGGCCTCATGGCCAAGAACGCCCATGGGATCCAGGCCTGCATCAGGAGGAGTGTTGCCAGCAGGTAGAGGGAGAGGATCCTGCCTCTCTACTCAGCTCTGGGAAGGCCGCACCTAGAGCACTGTGTGCAGTTCTTGGCTCCCCAGTATAAGAGGAATGTGAAACTCCTAGAGAGGGTCCAGCAGAGGGCAACAAAGATGATTAAGGGACTGGAACATCAGTCATATGAGGAGAGACTGACTGAGTTGGGACTGTTCAGCTTGGAGAAGGCTGAGAGTGGATCTGATTAACATGAATAAGTACATGAAGCAGGAATGTAGAGACGAAGGGGCCAAGCTCTTCTCAGTGGTGGCCAGTGATGGGACAAGGGGTAATGGGTGCAAGCTGCAACACAGGAATTTCCATCTCCATGTAAGGAGGAACTTCTTCACTGTGAAAGAGCCCTGGCACAGGCTGCCCAGGGAGGTTGTGGAGTCTCCTTCTCTGGAGATCTTGAAAACGCACTTGGATGCCACCCTGTGCCCCGTGCTCTGGGTGTCCCTGCTGGAGTAAGGGGGTTGGACTAGATGATCTCCAGAGGTCCCTTCCAACCTTAAACATTCTGTGATTCTGTCTCCATTCCAGAAGCCAGAAGACTTAAGTTGCAACAACTGGGTTTTTCAGAAACACATAGTGCTAGAAAAATGAAGATGAGCACTAAAGACATTGGCTCTTGCAACTTGGACTTTGTGGTACAGAGGGGATTCATTTCTCATTTTTAACTCATCTACAGCTAATCTTTACAACTGTATTATTTCTCTCAGCTGGTACAAGGGAACAAATAATTCCACTGAAGTCAATGAATCTATGCCAGTTCACTGCATCTAAAAACATAGGCTAATTAACATAGGCTCCATCTACCCCAAGTTTATTTATGTGTTCCATAAAACACACACACAACCACAGTAATAATCATAATTTCTGAAGACCAAAAAAACACTATCCATAAAACATGACAATCCACCACTGGTGCAAGTGCCCAGCATTTGGCTCTATAAGGAAAAAGCTCATGCAGCTGTTGCCATTAGTGCCTCACAAGTCACGTGAGGCCTTGTCTATAGCTGCTTTTATAGCTCCGAAAGTAGATGTTCAGACAAGGACATTACAGACCTCTTATGAACTGAAGACTCAAGTTGACCCATGGGTAATGCTCATAGCACAAAATTAACATTGTGAATTGTACATAACAGGATGTGACATGGAGCAGGGTCAGTGAAAACTGCTATGCTCTTTCCACCCTCAGAGTATCAACAATGTTGGAGCTGCATTCAGTGTGATGCAATGAATTAATATCATCTTACAGCAGCTTTCCCTTCCAGAGCCAGGTGAGCACCTAGTGCTGCTTCTACTTCCAGGCACATCAGCAGAAACAAAATCTGAAGCATTGCTTTTATGCTCTGTTTTCACCATGCAACCATTACGCAAATTGTTAGGAATATGATTCTTAATAGCTAAAATGCAGTATTCACATTCACATTCAATGCTGTACAAAGATCGCCAACATGCAAAAAGTCTAATACATAGCTCCTTTACCACTATGAAATCTGTGGTACCCTTCACCATTTATTCATGGAGTAATGAGTGAAAGGCCTTGGAGAAATATGTTACCAGGTTAAAAACTGTCAAGAAATTCTGTGGCAGCACACACCACTGGTGTCATTTCACTTTCATATGAATTTTACGAGAAGGTCACTAGAAATTCTCTTATAGGGAAATGGGAATCAGAGCCAATGATAATACGAACCTGTATATAGACCTTGTGGAGGGATGCATTTCAAAGACAAGATTCTCAGATTCTGCAGTTACTTGAAGTCATTTCAACATATCTCTTGTCTCTTTGCCACAGGATAGAAATTTCAAGATCCTACCAAATTTCAACAGACTCTTCCTTTACTCTCACTTGTCATACTCCACATCTGTTATTGCGACCTTCCTAAGCATCCCTAGACTATTCTTCACCTCTTGTATTGTCTTAACAATAGGAAACTTATTAGTATTTCAGAAGAATTTTTTATTAAGTAAGCTTTTTTTATTAAGTACTTATTCTGACATCTCACTGTCGTTAAGGGAACTATTCCTATTGAGTAAATGGCAAAATTCCAGAGAGAGCAGCATCATGCTCAAGGCAATGTTCTGATGTCATTTTCTATTTATAAGTCTTATTAATGGAAAGATTTTGCACACCCCAAATATAAAAGCAATACACTCATTACCTAAGTTTTGCTTAATTTAGCTTTGAAACTGCTAAAAAAGAAAATATCTCTGTTCATGTTGGATGTCTTTCAACGCTGCTTATTGAAAATAAATCCAATTACTTCTTCCCTCTCTTTCCCCACCCCCACCCCATGCAGTACAACGTGGTGTCATTATTTCAGCCTACATGAAGAATATTTTTAATCAGTGTCTTGGATACAACTTTGGTAACTGCCGTGGCAACTCCTACATTCCTAAAATTGATATCCTACTGTGGTCTGCTTTTCCTTTGTGAGAGCTGTCAGGAACGCAGCCAAGGCGTTTGGCTCCGAACTCTCAGGCTTGACCCCATGAGAAATGAATAGGAGGACAGCTATGCAGCCCCAGCCCATGCTCCTCTAAGCAGGAAACTTTCAGGAGAAACATTTTGCCCAAATGCAATGCAATTGGACATGCAATGCAGATCTACCTGGGGGACTGTGAATCATAACCTGCATTTTTGGAGTAGCATGGGCAGGGGCAGTGTCTCATTGCTAGGGTGGGCTTTCACTGGCTAGAATAGCCTCAGATGCAGCCATTCCTCATTCTCTAGCCAGCAATTTTTTTGTGTCCTTCTGTCTCAAGCAATTTCTTTTTTAACCATCCAGCATCTTTGGGAAAGAGAAAGAGCAGGCTGAGGTGTTACTTGTGGTTGCTCTTCACAGTTGCCCAGGTTTTACTCAAGCTGATCAAGTTTGGCTTGCTGACTACCAAACATTTTCCCAAGTTTGTGATTTGGGCCTGTTCATGAATGAAAAGGTTACAAAGAAGCACTAAGCATAGTATTTGCACTAGGCGTCTCTTGGAGAGGGACACAGGAATGAAGCACTGATTTAAACAATCTTCTGAAAGATGTCTAATATTTTTGTCTCAGTTCATTCATCAGGTAATAAAACTTTATAACTTTGTAACTCCTCTAAATATTGTATATGTAATTGTCTATAGTATATTTTTAAGCAAAAAGGAGAAAAGATGTAAATCACAGCTAACTAAGAGGAAATCTTGCTAATTCCAAAGAACTGAAATACGTGAACTACCAACAGCTATTAGGTGTCATACTCTACCAAACTGAGTCACACTGTGCTCAGTAACATTATGACTCGCAAAGCCTAAACATGAGGCAGATGATCCACTTGCACACTTTGGTAAGCACAGTTTTCTTTGCACAACAAAGCACTTTATAGCCTTGATGGCAATCATTCCTGAAAACCTCACCCTTGTATTTTCAGTCACCTCTTCTTCTTTCTTCCAGTTGAGAACTAAGTTTTGCAGTAGAGCTGCAATTTTTTTGAATTTAATTTCCAGAACTGAAAGCCTTTAGGAGAAAATAAGACAATATTTTTAATGAATTATATCTGCACCAGGGTAGAGAAGGCTCCTCACACTGATTACATGCCTGACTTACTCAGCTTCCCTTTGCACCCTCAAGCCTGTGTAAGGCAGTCCCTGGAGCTGCCAAAGCAAGCAATATCAGTTCAATACATCCTAGCAGGCCCCAGGCTGCTGTGAAAGCTCAAAATACGAGAGACGAGTTGCTTTCTCAAGTGTGCCAAGCTCATCCTTCCTGGATACTGCAGACAGGAGCCTCCTGGAAATGCACGCCAAGCCCTGTGGCCACAGCTGTTATGGCAGGAATGAATTTAAAAAGGAATTGATTGCTAAAGAAACATATAATACTAGCTAAGAGATACTCATATTCATATCAATATTTGAAAATTTGTCACATGTATTTATTGTGAAACTTTAAGAGAAGCAATAACTTCTGGTCATGCATCAGATCTTCATTCAGTGTGAAGAAGCAACATTACACTGATTTGGAAGAAGATTCACAGGTTACACAAATGGAAGGTCTGGTTTTATGCATCCTCACTAGCATTTTTCATCTTGATGGCCAGTAAAAATAAGAGCTTCTATATTTTATGTGCAGAGAGGAAATTGCAAACAAACAAGGAGTAAGTCCTCTGAAAAAAATTGTCTTGGTTGCCAGAGCACAGCAATTGTCTCCTAATTTTCTGAGCAATTTCACCAATCTCTCTGTAATGTTTTTCATAAAACATATTTACTAATTTTATAGCACGTTTCCAAGCTGGTAACTCTATCCATTATCCATATGCCAAGCATCAGTCTGTGGCAGCTGTTTGGAAAACAGTTTAATCTCCTTTAGACAGCTTAAAATCCATGGTTTATAATTATAAAGGTACAGCTAGGCAGGATGTCAGGAAAATGTTAACTTCAAGGCAATTGGGATGTCAGATGCCATCAAGGGCTGCTCGAGTTTCCAGGACACACTCCAAGGAAATCCCCTCTTTGTTTGATGTCATTCCCTACCAGGGCATATTGGCACCGGGGTCCAGCATGTGAAATACAAGCCCTTTCCAAAGCATCTGCTGGAAAGACCAGTGCTTCTTCACAAGCTCATGTGAATATCAGACATTATATGTGATGATTAATGAACTGATCACAGAAAACCTATGCAGGCAGCCAGTGAGACCACCCAAGAGCAGAAAGAGAGAGCTGTTCTTGCAGGAGGCCCAAAGTGAATTAGTGAATTGCCACCATTATGTTCGTTTTTCACATTGCTAGTGTTATTACTACATTTCCAGGGCAATGTCAAGAGTCAGCGTGGCATTAATATATCTGCTTTCTCTGTCTTTCTATATAGCTTCTCATCAAGTGCTAGGCTGTAAGACTTGTCCCGCTGGAAAAGAAGAGTACACTCTGGTGTGTCATTTTGATGGTAGCTATTAAGCTATTATCAAGAGCTACAAAAAGAACTGCAGGAGTACTCATGACTTGCCATTTTGGAATTAGCAATTCACTATCAGCAAATCTTGTTCTTCAATGTCAAGCACCTAAAGGTTGGTTTATTATTTGATTTGTTTTGGAGCAGCCTAAAAAACTCAGCCTAAGCCCAAATCATCTATTGTCTCTCCTGCTAATCACAAATCCCCACCTCTTGCCATTTTGTCCGCTAAAAATCTTAAATGTTCATGAATCGAATGCATCAGAAAACACATACTATTTTCATTGTTCTCAGTTTTCAACTGTATCTTAACAGAAATTTTAAATATTATTGCTTAGGAAGTATCAAAAAGTGTATGCTTTAATTGATTCTTCATTTTAATTTATTTTATTTTATTTAACAGAAGGAACATTAGAAACAATCTGTGTTTGAAAATATTGATTTGCTAAAGCAGCCTTCTCTAGTGAAATGTCATCACTTTCCTTTTTCAAGATCACCAGATGCAAGTCTCCTTTCTCCAACTAGGCAATATTAAAAAACAAACAAATATGTAAACAAACACAGCTTTCCTGGTATCAAATTCACATCTGCATATCATTTTAGCATTTTCTCAGCCATTATTACTTACTCTTGCCAAGGTGAAAGATCGCTAGGATGAAACATGCATCCTCTACCTTAGGGTTTGCCTCCCCTCACTGTGACTGAAATTTAGGTTGGGAGATGGAATCTTTGCATTCAACGCCAATAACAGGCTCCATGAGGAAACGACATGGTCTCCTGGCAGTGACCATATTATAGCATATAGAAGCAGTTCCTTGCACAGGTGCTAATGAGGCCATTGCCCTAGTAACAGCCCTAATGAATTTATGTCTTGGAAAACTGCATCTGAGCATCATAAAATAGCAAAATATATATCTTTATTCATGTAATTAATAAAAAAGATAATGCATTTCAGGTGATTCTTTGAAATGTATATATCCTTGATTGTTATATTCAGCTGGATAGATTCCAAAATAATTGTGGAACTGTGATTCTTTCTTATTTGAAGATTTTACACTTCCTCTTATTCCCCTTGAAAAACAGCAAGCTTGCTACAGCTCCTTTCAGCTTGCACCCAGCCCATCCCTCCTGCAGCTCAGTTTCCTTTGCATTCTCATTTCTCTCTACAAAATTCCCCAAAAGAGTAGTGATGCAGACTAAAAGGAAAAGAGAAGATGAGCTGTGGCAGCCTAGAGTTCCTCCCACACCATCTGCTTTTCCAGAATCCCACAGCTCCAGGATAAGATTAACCTTGGGGCTGCCCATGGTGGAGTGAGATCCTTGGACTTTCCCATCCTGGCGCTGGCACCCTGGGCACTGAAACAAATATGCGTGACCTTCGTGATGTTTAGGGAGGGTGGCTTGGGGCTGCAGGAGATGTGGACCTAGGCCGGTGTCACCCCGCACTGCATTGGCACAAGACAGAGAGCGACGTGACTCAGCCTGGCCCCGCTGCCCCTGGGGCTGCCCTAGGGTTACCTCTCCCGAGCCCTGCTGTGCTTGATGTCATCCTGATGCAACTCCCTCTACGTCACCAGCATCAGGCAACATCTCTGCAAACTGACAGCTGGTAACAGCAAACAGAGCTAGGGCAGAAAAGCAGATTTCCATTTTTTATTAAGTCCAGCCACAAAATGAACTTCTGAGGCTCACTGCAGTTTCACTGGGACAACTGCACTGTGCAGGCCTGGCTCTGCTATCATACAGTTCGTGGTGATAGGAAGGATGTATGGCTGCGAGTGCATGCAAGCCATACTTCTACTTAGATATGCTTGCATTCCTTGGTGTCCTCTTATCTGAGAGGAGACTGGGGAGAGAAGTGTGCTTCAAGGATTAAGGCTGTCTCCACAGCCCCCGTTTTGGTGAGGTCTGACTGATCCACACCAAAACTGTGGCCCACAGTTCACATTACGATGGCCTGGTGCAGAAAGTACCCAGAGGATGGTCCTCCCTACGAGGGGAAAAAAGGACCTTGAATTACAGATAAATTCTTTTTGAGAATGAGTATATTTCTTCTCAGCATAATCCCTTTTCCCCTTCCCTTTTTGCAAGCCATAAGCCAATACCATAAATTAATACCCTTTCCATCACTGGACTTTGAACCCACTGTCTTGTTGACAATAAAAACACAGAAAACTTCCTACATTTTTTAAAATCTATCTCAAAACCATACGATCCAGCTATGCTAGATCAGATTTCTTGATCATTTTATTCACAAAGGCAAGGCCACAAATTTCAAAGGAATTTTACTGTGGACTAGTAAAACTGTGGTCTGCAGGGCTTGGCCAAGATGTTATTCAATGAGTAACATCGGAACTACAGTCAGGTTCTCCCGCACCTTGGTGCACTTCATGATGCAACTGGATGTAAGTGAAATCATCTCACTTCGCTGACCTATGCTTCTCATTACTACACCTGAGAAGAAAATAGCAACTTACTCACACACTTGGTTGCACCTGACCCATGCAACCATTTTTAGCTGTCACGGCAAGTAGTAGTATATATATAAAACTGTAGCTGTTTTGAAGAGATCAAATGGCTGCAGCAAGATGCCAGGAAACATATCTGGAGAAAACATTGCTTGACACTTGCCCTCATAAGACTAACTAACAAGTCTTTGCACCGTAAGTAACAATTCCCCTGCAAAGTTCCTAATTAAGCCTGTGTGTACTGGAAAGAGCATTAGCCCAGCAAGGATTTCCTCTAAGCAAACCTCCTGGGAGCCTGCCAGTGACCTTACCCTAGTTGTCAGCTGAACAGAGGACTATGTAACATGTTACGCAATGCAGAGGGAAAAAAATCACACTCGTGGCTGCTCACAAGGAACAACAAACCTTGGTGAGGGCAAAGCTCAGGCAAAAGCACCTGCAGCTCCTTACTTGGTAAAAGTCTTTTTTTATCCTTTTCTTAAGAGGAGGCAGAGAGAAGTAGAAAAGATGTCTAACTTGGGCAAGCATGAATTTATTGGTTTTGCATACAAAAAGCTTGCTAGGATTTGTATGCAACACAAATGAACATAAACCTGCTCATTCCCACCTCTTGAGTCCTCACCAAGAGGCCAAGGTGGGTGGAGCTAGTGCAGGTGCAGCATCTCTTGGAAAAAACATCAAATCAGTTCACAAAACTTTCTCCTCTAGTTAAGAGAAAAATAAAATAAACATATCCAGCTGCCCTAGCCTAGCACAAGCTTTCACCAGCAATGCAGCTGAAACAGGAGAATCAGAAAGAACGAGCAGAAAGGCAGATAGGGTAAGCTGCTGGTTTGGTGTCAAAGGCAGTGCTCAAATAGCCTATGAAAGAGGGATCTTTCTCCCCTCTTTGGTATTATCCAGGATTTTTAAGCTGCTAGACCTGTAACCTGTCCTGTGTGTTGTTGTGTTTTGAACACGTGACTTGCAAGAATCATTAAGGAAAGAAGAACATGGGAAGAAAAAAACGAGCACTTGGGAGGAAAAACATATCAATATCAATTAGAAAAAAGACTTTAGCCCAACACACATTTTGCAAGTGCTGCTTGTTGAAGCTTAGAGAAGAATATGGAGCACCAGCATTAAGCAGTCATATCTAAAGGTGTAGTGAGATTTCTAGTTGTTCTTAAAAATAAGATTTGCTGTAAATATTTATGAGGAAATTTACAAGCTCAAATTCACAAGCTCAATCACATAATGAGGTATACACATATCTGATCTATATAATCATTATCCATGCAAGAGACTTCTGTCCCACTCTTTCTTGCAGTCAGTAGGGAACCTCAAGCAGAGCACTAAATAAGGTTGTAGAGTACAAACCCATATATCTCCTCATCCGTGCCTAGCTCCCGGATATTCTTCAAAGAGTGAGATAGGGATCCTTAAAGATTTTTTTAAAATCCATGCCACTTAGTTCCTTAGGTTTGTCCTTGCCAGTGATACTTTCTAGACTTTCCTCTTTACTGCTTTACTTTGGATTTTATAAAGCTACCAGTTTCTTGAAGAGCTCCATCCAAAACAGAACTCAGCACCCCAGCTGCAGATTGAGCATAGCTGTCACATGTCTCACAAGTGACAAACCTGGTCAGATATCTCTCATGTTTACTTCTTACACAACAGAACCACATTGCTGGCTAGTGCCCAGCGTGTGATCTGCTAGTATTGCCAGAAGCTTCCCTGAAAAATGTCTTTTTTTTTGTAGTCCATCCTAGATTTATTCTGTGTCATTAGCCCTGTATCTTCCCTGAAGCTACCCTTACCAAATTGCTTTTTTTTTCTTTTAAGACAGTAACCCATTTGCCACAAGCACTTTGCCTTTTAGTCCTGTCCCTTGGTGCGATGCTAGCTCTTCTCAGTGCCGTGCCATAGGATATTATTCAGCATGCTCTCTGTATGCCATAGAAGTAATTAAGAAATACTGAAGAGTGCAGCAAAATTACACTATGCAGCTTTACACAAGGCTTCTCCTGAAACATGGTTTCCCTTCAGTGATTGCTCACTTTAAAGTAGTTTTGCAAGAGTCTGTCTCTCCTTAAGTTGTCTATTAGGATGCCACTTGGGTGTCAACAGATGCACTAAAAATCAGGATAGGCAACCGCTGCACTCAAGGCCCGTTATCATGGAAATTAGATCAATTTGGCATCATTTGTTCTGAACAAGTTCATTTGGGCTGTTCCTCATCCCTGTATTTATCTTCTTGGTGTTTTCAAACAGAGAGAGCATTTGTTCCAGTACTTTTCTGGGAACTGAAGAGAAGCTTACAGCTGATAATGCCACTCTCCTCCCCTTTCTCTTTTTTAAAGGCATGCACTGTCACTGCCTTTTTGTATTTCCCAGTCAGATATTCCCAAAGATGATCATTCTGTGCTGGACTTGGCTGGCTCTCAGAGTTCAGGTCAGGTCCTGACAGTCTGGAAATAGCAGCCTTGGCTAAATATTCTCTTATTCCATGCTCCGATATTCCTTGCATATCTGCTGGGCTCAACTGTGATTGATGTAAACAGTGAACTATAACAGGCATGAAACCTATACATGTTCCTGCTCATGCAAATTTGATATATTTTCCATTTTCTTTTTTAAAGAAATATCAATATTGAAATAAAAACCTTTCCATTGGAAGACACTGAACGTCAATGACATAAGCAGGAATAGGAGAAGATTTTGGCATTTCTGAACCACTTTGGCACTGTTACTGCTACTACTGCCAGTGCTACTCTGTAGCTCACCAGAAGATGCAGAAGTGACACTTCCATGAGGCTTCATTTCTCCAAGTTACTTCTTCCACATACTCATGGGATAGATTCTACACCAGAGCATATAACTGAAACTAACTGTCATTTTTACAGACCTGTGCATCTCACAAGGTCCAGAGCCAGAGTTCATGTATTTCCTCTCCTTCTTATGTGGTTGAGGACTTGAAAGCTGTGCTTTCTGACTAACTGTATCTTTCTTTAAAGCACTAGTCAATTGGAAACAGGCCTGACACTGCAAATTGAGTTTTCATTTGCAAACCTCAGTCCAACTGAAGTGAATTATGCCTTCTTAGGGAGTGCTAGATAAACAGACATCAAACACAGTCTAAGGATGATCCTAGTGTGATTTTCAAGAGAAGCAAACTGAAATCTCCTGCCTGCAAGCAAATGGGGAAATAGAAGTTGCAAGAACAGGAACTGTGAATTTGTATGCTTTGTTAAGACATGAAAGAATACACTTAGCCATTTTTCTTCGGTTTGAAAGGTGGTGACTTTTGGGGCAACAATGAAAGAACATCAGCTTACTCCTGGTTTTTTATTTTCACACTTCAAAACAAAAAGAAAAATTCTTCTTAGTAGCAGTGCTGGTCTGCATACATGCTAAAATTACAACCTAGATCAAATATTACAGTGGATCTGACATGAAAAATCAGTACAGCTGCCAAAAATAGTTGAGCTTTGTGTGATTATTCCAAACCCCAAAAGCAACAAATTAGTTTTTTGTCACCTTGTTCAAATTTACAAGAGGATCCATTTGTATCATGACTCATTCATGCACTGCAAATAATTTTATTAGATGATTATTTTCATGTACTTGTGTCATTTATATTTAGTTCTCACACTTTCGTTTCCTGAAAAAAAAATAATAAAAATAAAACTATGTGGGTTGTAGCCATTCTTCTTTGTACTATAGCAAAACTGATTATGTTAGGAAGAAATATAAAAAAAAAGGAAAGGAAGAAAAATGATATGGTATGGCAAATATCTAGGCAATGCAATGTCTAAATAAATGTTCCTCTTCCACAAATACTGGAGCTATGGTTTGCCAGTATCCTTTTGGAAGGATAGGAGAGTTCCCTTCAAGAACACTGTTGTTCATACATTGGAGACTGAACTGAAACCAAGTGTCCATTTTTCAGTAATGTGGATTTTGCATTAGATCACCTGGACAGGGGTAAAGGGAGGGGACTGATCCAGCACAGGTTCTTGCGTCTCAGGTCTGGGACACACTGTGCACCAGCATAAAAGAGCCAGGTTGGTTCAAGCACTCCAGATGACTGGGTGTTATCCTTATCTGGTGTTGTGCATGAGCATGAGAACTTAAACAACTCATGGACAAAAACTTCCCGTAAAGATTCTTGATGTGCTTTTTCTTCCTTCTTCTTCAGTCAAACTAAGTTTATTAACCCCGGGGACTTGGCCAAAGGCCAGTTTGGAAAGTGCTACATTGCCTGACAGTCCTTCTCCCGGTCACTTTGGCTGCCTGCAAATCCACTCCGTTTCCTACCTCAGCCCCTGACCCTGCAGCAGCATCTGCCTGCTTAGATACTAACATTGCACTGCCAGCTCATGAGGTAAACCGAGCTGCAAGGTGCCCTCTGGGCAGGTTTCATTGGAGCTAGTGGTGCCCTTGCTGCATCACCCTGTCACAGCTGTGGTGGTCACCCTTCATCCTCCGAAGTCCTCTTCATTTCTTCAGTAGGTTCCTTGGCAGTAATACTGAAGCACCTCACACCTGAGAAGCACCACCTTTGCTGTTGTTTGCAGTATTAAGCAAGCTCTTCTATATTGAAACTGACCTTCTTCAAGACACAGGATTTGAGTGCATAAAGTGATATATTATCATCTGTTACTTTGATAGTCCTAATTTCTGCACTTTAGAATTCACGGTTTAGAGACCTGTTACTTTTTGACAGGGGAAGCTTAATTCTACGCTCAGAGTTTGGCAACTTCCATAATTTTCTTATTTGTTTACATGTGTCTTCAGAGATGATATGTGACAAATTTTGATATATTCTTATTCATTATGCAGACCAACAAAGCCAAACTCTTATCTGTAGTTTTCAAGTAATTAGAAATTCAACTAAATAGAGATGCACTGCAGCATGCAAAAAGTACGAATGTAATTCGTTTTCCTAGAATGAAGTTTGCGTTGAAAATTCTGCAAGTACCAATCAAAATATTTTCATTTTCATGTTACATGAAGGCCACTGGAGCTTGTCCTGATGTAAGTCAGACTTACTTACAGTAAGGAGACCTCTGGTTTGAGTCCTAGCCCTGCAACTGAGACAGCAGGGCTGTCCTGGAAGCTGCCATGCAACATGCCCCGTGCAGAGGAACAGGCTGCTGCCTTCCCGCTCGCCAGCACATGCCCACAACCGAGCTTCCACGTTTCATACAGCATGATCTTGATCTGAGTTTATTTATTCTCTAAAACTCGGTGTGGACTTTGGGGCTGGTACTGAGGGTGCTGTGCCTGCTTGCCTGGAAGACCTGCCAATGGTCCTGAGGTCACGTCCTTCAGCAGCTGCTGGTCAGCCCGTTTCTCCTACTTGGAGATTACCAGCAACTCATGCACAAGCATAGGACATTCAGAAACATCACTTTGTTGCTAGGTGAAATCATCAACCTCAGTCAAAGACACATCATTAAGAAATCAAGCTATCTAACTGCAGGTCACAGTACCTCGTGAAGAGAAAACCATTTGAACAAACAAGAATTTTAATGCTCTCTGTGCACTGTGTTTTAAGAAATAGTTCTACCTAAAAGTTTGTCTATTTTTGAAAGCACAAGACAGTTTAAACTCTACAGTATCTTCTAGACTGAAGGAAGCTTTTTGAAGTTTCACACGCATGTTTTCAGAAGTGAGCAGTCCAAAAATGAGTGCCTGATAAGACAAGCAAAATAGTCCCATTTCCCTGGGTTCTGGGTGCCCATGATCTGTTGAAATTTCAGGAATGAGCTAGGAAATGATTTCTCTCAAGTGCTGCGTTAGGCAACAAGTATTTTGCAAGAACATGAAAGTTGTCAAAGACAACTTTCTTCCCTCTTCTGTATCTCCCTACACCATGTGAAAGCTACAGAGCTCAGTTCCATCTACCTCTTTCAGTCAACAGAGACAAGCAAGGGCAAATATATTTTAATTTTAATAGGGAGTGCAAAAGGAAGGTATCTTGGGAAGAAGCCAAGCTAGGATGACTTTAAATAAACAGATTCTGGATCAAAATCGTGGGCAAACAGTTACATTAGTGGACTATAATACCTGGATTCAATAGAATAGTCCGACAGTTTTACAGAATTATCTTAAGCAAGTGTTTTGCTCTTTCTGCACCTCTGATTTCTGTCTATAAATGAGAAGCAGAAGTGTAGCATGTCCTTTGTCGTGTATGTTCAGATTATCTGTATTCAAACTACGACATATCAAGGCTATCTTCCTATATCTGCATATTCATATTCTGCATATTCAGTAATGAATAGGACGTAACATCTTATTTGGTCCTCATACTCTAATATATAGTTATAAAGAATTATCTAAAGCTATAGACTCTCTATTTTTGCAAAATATATTTATAATTCTGGCAATTGCTAGTTTTTGAATATTTGTTTTTACATCTTTAATGTTCTTTTAACATGTATTTTATGTGTCATATTATTTATAGGTAAAACTGTACATTACAGCTTATACAACACTTTTCTTTCTGCATCACATCTTATGGAACAAGCACTATAAAAGTGTTGTTTAATAATAATTACAAAATATCATTTTGGATTATTTTATCCTGTGTCTACACCTGCAAATATACTTGAATCTGGATGCTTCATTTATAAGGTCAGAAATAATTTTGGTAGAGCTAGCCTTTCAATCAGGATTTATCTGCAGTAGCCCGTGATACACAGTAAGTTTAACTTATATAGAGCTTCATTTATTCACAGGTTTATGATCATCCGGTGTACATATGCTTATAGTTGTGCATTAGCAAGCCAGAATTTCAACCGGGAAGTTGGTAGCCCAGGAGTAAACCCAGAGTAATGCTGCAAATTCAGTGCTCTCCTCAGTTTTGCTGTGACGTCCAGATCTCTGATTCCACTGAGGACTAGGCTGTGTGTTCCTGAGTTGGCAACACAACAAGCCAAAAGTCAATCCTATGAGATGTGTCTTAAAAGTGAGTGTTTAAGATGATTCTATGGATGTCTCTGATCATAGACTATGAAAGCGAGGAAAAGACCACAAATTAAATTATTGTTACTGAATAATTGTATTTCCTTTTGCCTTCAAGCAAACAAGTCATTTCCACAAATCCAGTAAGCTAATAAATTATTGCTATTATAAAAACAGAACTTATATTTCCCATCAAAACAACCACATTTTTGATAGGAGCTTAGGGAAAAAAAGAATAAAAATACTGTCTTCTTTCTAAGTGTTGAATCCTCAAGAAAGATTTTGACACTGCAGATTTCATGTGTCAAAAAGACACAATCAACACCTTGCCGGATTTCATAGGAATATTCTAAACATTTTTATATGTGTATATATATGGCAGGAACATTTAACCATACAAAAGTACTGACCAGAGTCTTAGCACTAACACCTTGAAGCTATATCCTTTTAATTGGCTTATACCTTTGCTGAGAACAAGGGACTGTAGAGACAGCAGGTAGAGGATGGCCATTAAAAGAACACCACCAGCTGTAGTAATTTAAAAGTAAGAAACACTGAGATTCTTCCTTGCCTTTGAAGAATTAGAGTAAGAGCGCAAACATACCACCCCATAACTAATTTCAATTGCTACACAAGATCACTTTTCTTCTCTAAATTATAGTTGGGAAGAAAAAAGCTTGTAACTGTAAGCTCTAAACTGTCAGCTATTTTTCATCTTTACAAAATAAAGGAACTCTACAAAGCTTAAAGATGAATGCTTATTGGCAGCAACCTCCAACTATAAAGATCAGTCACCTACAGATGATCAAAGAGGAGAGTATCCGGAAAATGCAGTTTTCTCTTGTGAAAGTCGCCCTTAGGAAATTGGTGTTAGATGTTTGAATCCTCTTCTGAGAAACATGGGCCCTAGTCTGAGATGAGAAATAGGAAGGGGGAATAATGTATCTATGTCTGCTTCTTGCAAATTGACCCCTTATAATTCTACGCTAAGTTTTATTCCCAATGGTGGTTTTAGAAATACAGTGTTTAATTGCCAGCAAAAGGAGAATACCTCCATTAAAAAAGAAAGAAAAAAAAGGAGAAAAAAGCTCATTCTCCATGGGTCAGGCAAGTACACAGTACACATGTATATTAAAAATAACAAAAAGGAAATAAATGTGTCATGCGTTTTTATCTAGGAACTAAAAATAGACATATTTCCGCTTGCAATGAGTTATTAGGAATTATTTGTGCTACTCTACGTTATCAGCAGTTAGTAACATAAAGCAGGTGGTCACACATGCCTCGCTGTGCAAGTGCCTGGCATTCCTTACAGCGAAGCAGAATGGATGCGAGCCTGTGGGACTGGAGCCACAGTGCGGACTCCTCCTCACAGAAAAACAAAGGTTATTTACAGGCACAGCTCCGGTGAAAACAAAACTTATATAGGCTAAAAGTGATGACCCAGAGTCAAATCAATCCCCAGTGCATGAGCTGCCAAAGTTTAAGTTCGAACCGGTGCCCATGCAGGCTACGAACGTGACCCTGCCTTGTGAGAGCTGCTCTCAGCCATTGGAAATCCTGACAGAAATCACCTCATGAGTTGGGGCTCTTGTCTTCCCTAGGGCAGGTAGATGCAGGCACAAGGTTTGTCAGATTTCCCTGGCCTCATATTGCTTATTAGGGTCCCTCTGTTGCTGTAAATCAGTAAGAAACAGATCTTTCTTCACTGCCCTTCCTGCTACTTCAAAAGGGCCATTTTGGGTTCGACAGGAGACATCAAAGGCAGCAGGTGGATTTCCCCGAGCCACTTGTTTTGAAAACCTCCTTCTCCTCTACTTTCTGGCCTTTTCTTTTTTGCTGGGATGCAAAAACAGTTTTGTTTTCTCACTTTTAGAGTTCAGGACTTTGTTTTTCTTTATTTTTTTAAGGCTCAAAATGCTAAGGCTGGGGAGATAAAATGCAAAACCAAAGGAAATGGAGGTATCTGTGAATATTTTCAGGTGCCTGCTTGCAGGGAAGCTGGGAGCTTTGGTGTGCACAGCAGCAGGGCCATCACTCTGCAGCCACTTACCTTTCCCACGACTAGCATCACTGAGCACTGGAAGAAAAAAGGTATTATGTGCAAAGAGACCATGAGGAGGATGCCGCACTGTCACAGAGCAAATAGAGAAGCACTCGTTTTTAATTCACGTGCTTTCCTGGATTCCTGCACCCTGAGGAAGGTTGGTAAGATGAGTGTTGATAGAGCCCTGGAGAATTCTTCACCTCCAGCTCAGGAGGCAAACTCCATTCCCATCCCAAATGGGAACACTATTGCTAAGTCCAGTTTGTCTTCCCAATTAACTTGACCCATTATTATGTATTAGCATTATCTTCTTTACTGTACAATTTTTTTAAAGTTATATCTTTTTAACTTTGCCTTTGCCAAGCGAGTTAGCCATTGCTGATGATCTGTGCCACAAACAAGGGAGCAACTAGGAAGTGCGCTCGTCTATGTAAGATCAAAGTCAAAAAAACAGAAAACCAAAACAAACACACACACACACACACACAAAAAGTGACACAAATTATTTGAGTCTTTTCTGCCCTGGTCAGTGATGCCCTGTAGCTGCTTCACCCTTACCCTTTGCCTTATTTATGTCAGACAAACTACCCTTTTCTAGGAGGAGGAGATGGTCTGAGTTGAGCAAGGCGGACCACTAGCAAAACAGAAACACTTGCTGTCACTGTGATAGTGTAGTCCAAGCTCATTCAAAAGAAAAAATACATTTCCATCTTAATCCAAGCTATTAAAATCTCCTTTAGACATCTGGATAGACAAACTGAAATATAGCCCTCCATCTTAAGTCCTATATGCAAAGTCCCTTAAAGAAAAAATCAGAGCAAGGACTAAAAGTACCGGAGTCTTTCTATATGACTTTTAGGAGCTGCTGTTTTTTTCTTTCAGTAGTGTTTCTTCTAAAGTCTCTGGGCCTTATCCCATATTTTAGTGAAACTGCTACATGTGCAATTCATTCTACATGGAGATAAACAGTAGAAACAGTAGAGGAATGGAATAATTGGAATTAGAGCAATTGGAATAATTGTCCAATGTTTCTTAGTGAGGCCCTTACGAGTCCTCAGATCATCTTTTGCAGACAGTCCCACACTGACTGTGAAGCTGAGGGAACTCATCGACCCCTGTGGATCTACCCTGGCAGCAGCTGCATCTCCCAAGATAAGAAGGAAATTTTGCCCTTGGCAACACTGCAGTACTCATCAGTCAGCTGTGACGCTTCAGATGGTGGCATAATGTTTTAATATATAAAAAAATGCATTTTCCCCATGTACAATTCAAAGAACCATCTCCAGTATTTCACTATGAGGGAGAAAAACAATTGTTTCTTCAGTCTTTAGGGACTGAAAGTTCCTTGGGCGTTCCAAGGATGTATGTTGGCTTTTGGCTGACGTTGGCCATGCAGAGGCGCACAGAGGGCCAGGCTGGTGGGGCACATGGGAGCCAGCCAGGCGCGGGAGGGAGTGTGACAGCAGCCAGGCAGTAGAGGCCAAGGCTGTTCATGGCATTTCACCTTCTCTGATGTAAGAACACAAAGGTTAGAGGAACATTACAGTAACACAGCAGTGGCAGGAGCCAGAGAGGCAGGGACACCAGGCAACCCGAGCTCAGCCTGACCAGGGCACACAGTCAGCTCAGGAATACCTGCCCTGCAGGGCAGACTGCCAAGATGAAAGTGCATGTGATAAATCAGGCTCACCTCCTGTGAGAGCAAAGCTTCGGCTTTTTTTTCTCTCTCTCTTTTTCTCCTCTTCACCTCTAATTTGACTTCTCTTTTATCTTCAGCATAGGAACCTTTGTTGAGACTTCTACACTGTGTGCTCCAGTGGTTCTATAACGCTGGAAAGGCTTCTTTCTGCTACATATAGCAGGGATGCTGCTCAGAAGGAAGAGGCTTCCTTCTAGAGACAGGACAGCAGGTAACCCTTTGAAAAACATTGTTTTGAGACCCATGCCTTCAAAGGAAGTTTCCTCTAAAATTTTCATTATTGTGTTAATTTTTTAGACACAGAATAGTATTTTATCACAGAATAATATTAAAGATGCCTATTTGTTGTCCAGTAATCCCATTTGAAACAATATGATATGCCTCATTATTACACTAAGAAAGTTATGAGAAGAGAACAGTTATTCAAGAGTTAATAACTGAAGAAGTAATTTCTGAGTTGTGTCTCTGCAATGCTGCTCAGCATTTATTTGTACCACAGCATATAAATGCATCCCATTTAGAACAATGGAGACCATTTACAATAGTTGCACCCAAAGAGAATGGTATAAAAGCAAATATACAAAAATATTTATATATATTATATACTATCATATATATTCCTGGCTGTTCTAACAGGTGGCTAAGAAGCAGTAGTATTAGGATGGCAGAAGAATAGCAGCATTTGAAACTGGAACAAATGGCTTAATTAGCAAAGGATAATCACATCAGACTTCATTGTGTTTCACACTGAAATGAGAGATTTTGATCCCTTGGAAAGCCAAGTACACGGCTGGAAGCTAAATGGTCATAATAATTCTATACCATAAGCTTTAAAAACAGTCTCACTTCTGCCATGGACACAGATTCCTTTGTCAGAGAGGGACAGATAGCAGATACACTTGAACCTCTTGCTCAGGAAGAAGAGGCCTTTTTCGGCAGAGCACGTACCCCTGCCATTTCAGAATACATAAAAGAAATCCAGTAGGCCAAATCAGCTGAACCAATCCATTTATCCAGCTGTAGGAGGGGAGAAACACTTCATGTCCAATCTGGAGTAAATATATGTAAAGTGTACTAGGAGGTATGACAGAAGGCAGTAATTCTGGTAATTAAGTCAGTGCAACCAAAAGAAACATCTCCAATTTTCCTCCTTTGTACTAGGGGTAGCACATCCTGCATTTGCAGTGCTAATTACCCTTTTTATCAAAGTCAGTCTAATCTTGGACCTATCCCATCTTCACACACAGGTAAATGCTGCTGCAAACACATACTCTGCACATGCCAAAACTTGGCTCAGCAGCCCTTTGGCTGTGAAATGGAGATATGTTTTATTCTACATCTGATGTAGGATGCACCAAAGCATCAAATGTAGGACCCAATGCAAGGGAAACCTTGTTGGTAGCACAGCTGGAAAGAGTTGAGGGGATTTTTTGCTTCCTAAATCCCACCAGATGATAGCATCTCTGCATGAACTTACAGATTACCACACATACATGAAGCAAAATAAGTCTTCTCTGGTAAATCACAGTCTAGGCTGGATTACCCCAGGCAGCTATATCACATGCTGGAAGGCAGACAATAGCTAGTACACATAGCTCAACACTTGGTAAGGTTGTGATGAGCTTTTATTTTGTCATAAATAAAAGACCCTTGTCTTTCACTGTGCTGGTAGGAACAGCACCAACTGTAGAAGAGAAATCCACAAAATATCAGAGAAAGTTTGTCAGCTCTGATTCCAATGAAGCCTTTCATTTGACTTCTACTGCTCATACACAGGATGTGGGTAGTGATTGATCACCAGGTAGTGTATTTTTCACAATTTTGAAATATCATCCATTTTCAGTTACTGCTGTTTTGTCTACCCTCATGGAGTTTCCTCAGGATTTGGGGTATTCATTAACTTATGGCGGAAGAGACTGCTGCCAGATGCTTTCTGCCATCACTCTTCACCAAACGACTGTGTGGGATTTTGCAACATTTAAATTTAATGCAATTGGTCTGAAGAGAACATAACTGATTTTATTATATGAGCTCTAAAACTAAGTAAGAGTTGTAAGAGTAACTTCCATAACTTCATCCTGCCAGCAGGGCAGGGACACTCTGCAAAGGATTATCCTCATGCCATTATTTGAAAACTAACTACCCCCAAGTGGGTAATGGTTTGAGAGAGGAATCATCTCTTTAACACAAATGCTTACTTTTCATGTTTTTGATAGAAGTGATCTCCATCATTAGACAAATTTGATAAAGTGCCTAGTCAGAAGAGTGCATTTGTCACCACTAACTTCTTTTGAAGAAGAAACTATGTATTTCTGTGATTCTGTTTGTTGGTTGCAAAAAATAAGATGCTTTTTTCATACTGCTAAGAAATCCATTATTATCACAGAAGAAAGAAAAAGGATTATCTAAAGTTCTAAGGTCAAAATTTGCTCAGCTGTGGGATTAATGTGGTGCATTCATTTGTATTTGAGAGTATATGCTTTTATTCTGTTATAAATGCCAAAATCAGTTTTACCTGTGGCAAATCTGCAGTCATTATCTGCCAGCTGTAACAGCGCCATAAGCACATTAAGTTTGAACTTGCGCATAAAAACACAGTATGGACATCCGCTGTGTTCAAGCACATACATTGCAAATGCTCGTTTTTCACTGCTCTGTGTATACAAGGACATGCCAATTCGCTTTCTAACTCCAGAAAGCATCTAAGCACCTCTGGGTGGGATAGTATAGCTGAAACATAGATATCTCTATGTATTTTGGGAGGTAGCAGAGACAGCTGAATAGGGCTGACAGATGGCGTGGGACCTCTGCACCCTCTGGAGAAGCGCGCCTGGGAAGCCCCAGGGCAGGACACATTCACCATTCAAAGAGCATTAGATGCTTACATTTAGGCAATAGATTGCGTGTCCATGAATTACAGTTCCAGCTCATTTCAAAATCAATTCCTTTTTGAGACCCTTTGAGCTTTTTGAGCTCTTTTTCTGATAGTCTTGGGACAGATATAGCACAGTTCTCTGACACTCCACCTTGTGCCATACAGATCTGGAGAGCGGCCATTACAGAGCAGAAATGCTTCCCAATTGCATCTTGATTTTAGGAAATCTAGTCCTGAAAGCCCAACTTAGGTATATAAGTTTTTATAACAAATCCCTTTCATCTAAAGAAGACCCTCTAGACAAACCTTTTTTTTTTTTAATTTTCTGTGTAACCTGGTAAAACTCATGAACATCAAGTTTATCCAGTCACAAAATATTCTCATGAAAGGTCCAAACAGCTATTCAAAGTCCACTCGACACATTGAATTTTAAATCTTTGAGAACAACCAAAGAATCAAGGATCTCACTCTCTCATGAGAACGACCAAAGAATCGAGGATCTCACTCTCTCAGATATTTCCAGACTGCCTATTAGCAGGATAACACATCCTTGATATCTGTACAAAAACAGCTAATTCAAGACTATACACTGTAATTTAACACAAGGTAGGTATTCTTATCAAGATAAGGTATTCTTATCAAAGAATAAAGGATAAAAAAAATGTATTTTAAATATAGCAAAGCCTTGGGAAATAATTGCTTGAAAATTTTAGGAAAGATGGGAGAGCTGAAAAGATGGGTGTTTTTTTCTCCAAGACTCAGAAAAGACAATACTGATTGCTTAGGTAGAGTATAGCACTGCACACATTGGAAGGAAAAAAAACCATAATCACTTCTAAATATGTAAAGTTGTTGCTTAAAGTATAGTGACTGTGTACAGAAATCAATTTAGCACTCTTTAACATGGGAAGAGTCTGAGAGTTGTATGGCATGTTATGGCATTAAGGTGGCTGAATGGCTTTTATTTAGAATTATAGCTTGCAAGAAATTGAGGATTTGGGGAGACATCATTTTACTACTGTTGTTACCTCAGCATTCATGATTGGGTTCCCCAGAAATGGATCAGGATGTCACTGCAATTTAGGCACAATAAAAACAAGCCATGGACATTAAAGGGGGCAGCATCATAAACACAAATGTATTCACATTCACCCTACTGGTGAGCAGAGCAGTGCCACAGAAAAACTCTCATCCTGCATGATGGGCCTCAGTTCCCAGTACGCTTTGATTCCGCATACACAACATACAGCAGCAGGCACTAGGGACTCACATTCATTGCTGCAGACAGCTATCCCTCATTTCCACAAACAGCTTCCCTGGATTAACACCACCAGCTTTAACTTCAGGAATTCCACACATAATGCTGAAAACAGACGTGGCAGCACTGTGCGTTTAGAGCTTGGCCATGGAGCAAGTCTGCAAGCCATTGCAGGGAGAAGGCCACCTCACCTCCTGCTCCTTCTTGGAGCAGTCTGGCTCCAACTTGAGCCACCATAAAGTGTCTGAAAGGGCACTTGTAACTTTAACCAGGCTGTGCACATCAGACTCATTGTGGCATGAACCAGGTATAAGCTAGCCATATGGCTAATTAGTTATTGGGACTTGAAAGGCTTTCAGTAACGTGCTCATCCCTGCATTACGTAACAGCCTATCTTGCCACCACGTGTCCTGGGTAGGCACGTGGTGTGCAGGCATGGGAGAGTGCAAACCAGCTAGACAGCCACTACGCAGGCATACCTGGTAATGAAAAACCCATCTCTGTATCTCCCACACACATTGCTTTCCCTCTCCAATTTTCAGCTATCTAATTTCTTGCCATGACATCAGATTGAAAGTGTTGTGCCTAGTGCAATTTCATGTGAGTCTTGCATCAGAGTTTCTTGGGGTTTAATCTTTGGTTTTATTCTGCAGTTGTTAATCACTCTGTCTGAAATTCAGCTCTTCCCTCCTCTGCCTCCTGCAGTGATGTGTGGCAGAAATCCATTTTTTAAACACACAGCCCTCATTAGAGATCTGATGAAACACTAGCAGAGAAACTGTTGCTCTCCGATTGAGTCATTTGCATTGGATGTAACAATTTTCTTCATTAATATGTTTTATTGTAAAAAATATGCCAATCCATGGCATTAGTAGAGATACTGCAAAAAGATGAGTAACACGGCTATGCAGATTCTGGTCCTCTGTGTGAGAGGACATTGGATTCAGCTGTACTAAATAATCTGAAGTTGACACATGCATATTTCATTTCCCTGCACTTCTAGGTCCTGCCTGCTCCCTTCCTGGGGAAAGCACCCTGCAAGCAGGCAAGCAATGTTCCCATTGCCACCATCCTCCAGCTCACTGAGGGAAGGTAGGATCGATCAGATCCAATCTGCCTGATACACCCACCTAACCACATCTAGACTAGAGCTGCCCTGGCTTCCTCATGCAAATGAAACAGCAGCAACACTGCTCCTGTGTAATTCTGCTTGGAGTCAAAAGGCCAGCCATGAGGCACCTTGCCAACAAATACGATCTAATAGCCGTTCCCGGAAAATCCTTTTCAGTTTGGGCAGCACCCAGACCATATCTTCTTATGCATCAGTCATGTTTAGTCAGGAACATATCTGTATGGGAGGAAAAAAAACACACAAACAGAGACTTTTACAATAATGAAATAGCGTCTTTATCAAAAATTTTGCTCTGAAATAGAAAACAGGTACAGCTTAGCTAGCTATTTTCAAAGCACTTTAATGTCACCACAAAGGTGGTGTGCAGAGTCCTAGAAAGAACATGAGTCTGAATTGATCCTTGGTTTCTTAAAACTAATAAAGCCCAGCACTTAGAGCAATAGCTTTTTAATTGTTAAAAAAATTCTCAATTAATGACAATTAAAACCAGAAGATTACAATAGATATACACTATCATAAATTAATCTCTTCTCCTCAGCATTATTTACATCTCTTCCACACTGATGCTGCTCTTAAAATTTCTTTAGTTTCTATGGTACTTCCTAGAGAGTGGAGTCTTAAAGAACAGAACATATTAATTGGCCATGAGGATGTTTCTTACAAGTTTCAAAGCGCTGAATTAACGCTTGCCAAGCACAGCACCTCAGTAGAATGGCAGCCATATAGCACATGTAATGCCTCCCATGTTCAATGTGACCAGCCAAGGATACTTTCACTCACCCCCTCCATCCATAGAAGTTTGAAATTATTTACTATGCCTGAACACAAATAGACACAATGATGGCCTGATCTCCTCTTGATCTTATGCAAGCTACATGAGCATTTTGCTTTCCAGGTAGAGTGTTCACACAGTGTCTCTGGCCATATCATGAGCCAGGGGGTGGACTCTGTCAATGGAGTCACCCTCGCTGGAACACACTAGTCTTGCCTTTTGGGCCAAGAACTGCATTTCAGGCAGTGTAGTACTTTTGATAGTTCCAAAAAGAGCTATACGTATCCTCAGACCTGCCTTCCCTACTGATCTGCTCTTGTGAGCCCAGGTTTGTCTTTGGTCACCTCATTGTAAGGCAGGGAAAAATCTTGCTGAATATAGTATATTTAGTACTGCTCACCATCTTCATTTTCTATATTAGCATTTCTTTGGGTGAATTGATGTGTATTTTGCAGGAAAGAAGGTAGATAATTTCCTGCACTCCACTGCATCGATTAGCTTATGCTGTGGTAACAGCAAGGTGATTCTGTTATTATACTCACAGAAACAATAAAATAAGTCAGGATATTTGTATTTCCTTTAACCACTCCAGTTTGCAGCACAGCATGTAAGTTTAAGCTATTGATCCAAGACTGCTGTCCTGTTATGCAAAAACAGTTGCACATTCTACCCAACACCACTGAGAAGGAGGAGGTAACCATTGCTGAGAGGCTGCGGCAAGACCAAGGATCCTTTTAATGACTACAACTAGTCTGTCTCAAGCTTCTCTGCCTTAAAGGAGGCAGAGACATGTGAAAATCAGTCCTTTGCATTTAAATGCCTGATTTGAGACCATCCAATCTCAAAACTTGTGCCTGAAATAAAAACCTTGTTACAGTAGGCTGATTAACAGTCAGTGATAGAAGCAAAGCAAACTGAGCAGAGCCACACAAAAGAAAATTTGTGTTTGCAAATGTCTATTCATAACTATTAAACTACAGACAATTACAGCCAGCCAAGACCAAACAGTCATTTAAATAGACCAAATATCCTGTGATCTCATTAGTGAGACACAAGAAATATGGCACAAAACACATTACATAACAGTTTCCCAGTTAAGCAGCTGGGCTCTTTATCAGGGTGCCAATTAAGGTGATTTGTCTGTCCTCTCTTCTGTGTTCATCACATGGATGCTCACATATTTCTCTGACTCCATACTGGAAACTACAGTTGAAATCCCAAATGAACATAGAAGGTAAGTGTTAATGAAAAGGCAAATATCAAATAAATTGTACCTATATCACATTTTTTAAAGTCATTTTATTGGGCTGATGAACTTTTGGGCTGTTATTGCTATAGTTTTTTCCCTCTTCTCTGTTCTTCAGTTTTTCACCTTTTGGACCAGCATGAACACCATTCTCTGTCAAGCAGATCCCATGGTTATGTCACTAATAAATCATTTTGCCTCATATACTCCTTTGGAGTCTACCATTTAGTGACTCATTGCAATGTCACACCTCAAACTAATTTAACTTCCTATGAAATCTGTTAACAATTTGTGGAAGGTGAATTGAAAGACATCTTCTCTATTAATGAAGCTTCACAATATTTACTTTTCCATTAGGAAGAGTTTTATTGTCATTCTAAATGGGTAAAATGAATTTAAAAAATATCAAAGGTTGCTGTCAGTCATTACACAGCAACAAACAGATACCATGGGAATAGAAACCAAAAACCTAATGCTTGATTATGTATTATATTCTTCTTAATTAAAAAACAAAAAGGATCTATAAGTTAAATTTTGCAATGCTTCTGAATTGCCTTCATATCATAAAAAGCAGACCAAAATGTAGCAAAGTCTGTACCTAACCCCTCTGATCTTTAGCTAGATCCTCTTGTATGTTAGATACTTACTTCTATGATATTGAAGAAAATGGGTAATTCATAAGGGCTTGAGTTTTTAGCTGCTATCAGAGATATGAGCTCATGATCAAAATGACAGAGAGATTCTGGATCAAGAATGCTGTTCAATTTTAGCAACCACAGAATTATATAAAAACAGGAAATTTTTAAAAAGTCATTTTGGCTCTTGCCAAACATTCACCAGCTGAGAGACTGTTCTAAGTTCATATGAAATAAATCCAGAGCTCTTAATTCCCCAACCATTCCTACTCCTCTGTTTTTATTAGGTGGGGTTAGCTTTTTTTTTGTTTTATTTTTTGAATTATCCCTGAATCTAAATCTAAAGTGTACTACCTTTAACAGTGAAAGGTAAAAAAAAGTAATAAAGTGGCCTAAGTAATAGTTATAAGTTGCGTGGAGATCTCAGAGCTTCATTAGACTCTTAAAAGGCCATCTTGCAATTAATCTCTGGTTTTGTTTACATCAGAAGCTTTTGCTTTATAGAATTATTGAAGTTGGAAGCAACTTTTAGAGATCATCTGGTCCAACCCCCCTGCCCACTCAGAGTCACCTAGTGCACATGGCATAGGGCTGCATCCAAATGGGTTTTGAAGGTCTCCAGAGAAGGAGACTCCACAACCATTCTGGGCAGCTCTGTCACCCTCACAGTCAAGAAATTTTTCCATAACTTCCTATGGAATTTTAGGTGCTTCAGTCTTCAAACAAAATATTCCCACTCTTAAATATATAAAAGTTCTTTGTGGCAGTGAGCAACTTGGCATAAACAGACATATTAAAATGAAATATTCTTTGCAAAGGACACTGCTGGCCTGACCACAAAATAGTCACAAGTGCAAATCCCAAGTGATCAATAGATCCCCCTCTTTCATATCAGAACTGCTGTTAGAACTGCAGCAGCTTGAACAATGAATAGTTTTTAACATCTATCTAGTTTATCCTCATAACAATAAACTCTCTAACTCTATGTCAAATTACCTTTGACTTCTTGTGATAGACAAACAGTGAAGCCCATTAGATATATTCATTACACTGTATACAACATTACAGCTTTATCAAGTGGAGACCTCATAGAGCTTGGAGACCAATATAATCTCCTGAATAAAAAGTTGTGAGAGGTATTCAGGTTCTTTGTGCTCTAAACTATGAGGAGAAAAGTGGTGTATATCCACTGTGGTCGTAGTAGTGTGTCATCTGTAAGCAATATCTTATTCCATGACAAGATTTGTGACTGTATTCACAGCTCTGCAGGGATATTACATTCCACTATATAATCCATTTTAAATTCAGCACCTATTTAACATGGCTATAATTTTATAAACATATCATTGCCACTCATACTTTAGTGTGTATTATTCCACTTCAATATAAAAGCATAGCAAGTGGTTGGAGATTAAACTTTGCCCATATCATTCAAATTATCGTTGTTACACTATAGCAGTCTATAGTATGCTGGTAGTTTTTATTAGCTGACACAAGATTCTTAGTTTTATTCACCCACATTCTTTTCAATATCGTGACTATGCATTATCTCAGGAAAAAAAATAAAAGAAGCTATGGCATACTCTCAGACTTTTGAGACTTATTTTCCAGCCAGAAGGAAAAAAAAGCAAAAAAAAAATAATAAAAAAAAAGCTAGAATCCCATTTGTCCCAGAAACTCTATGGAGTTTCATCACGTTTTAGTGAACTTGAAGATCTAGCACGCTAATAAACAAATTTACAGAACTGAAGATAAGCAGTATCACCATGAAACACCATAATTCAGTTTGATATTGCACTCATGCTAAGACTGGAAAGATGAGTGGTTCAAAATTAACCCTCTCTCTTGAAAGTTCCTGAAGAAATGGAAAGCCCTCAAAGACTGTGGCATTGGATCAGCTACATTACTTTTTCTGTACTGGCCTGTGGTAGCAGCTGCCTGTATTATTACCAAACTTCCTTATAGATATTTTTTGACCAGCTACTTTCTCATTTCCTCCTATAGACAAGTTCTGATCTTTTTATGGGTGAATCGAACTTGCACAACAACATACATGCCCTTGTCTTTCAGAATTACTTACGGTCCCCACTTTGCCTTCGCCCCCTTACACTATCCCAGAGCAGGAAAGGACAGATCATTCTGCTTGCACTGGGTTCACATTCAGTTAAGTCTCAGCAATCTCCAGTGAGAGTGCTTTAGCCTTCAAAACATAGCATGGAGCAACTTGAGTGAGCATTGCTCTTGGTTCAAACCTTAGAATCATAGAAGGTGTAAAGTTGGAAGGGACCTTAGAGGCCATCTAGTCCAACCCCCCTACACACGCAGTGTCACCTTCTAGAGAACTTCTGAAACCTTCTAGAGAACCTTCTCCTTACCCAGGTTTCCTTGGGATCACAAGGACAATCTCAAGCATAGTTTTTCTGTATCTTTCTGATTCAAAATGTTCAAAACAGTGCAAAACCACAGCCCAACAGAAGAGCTTTCAGTGCATAATGCTAGCACTTGGCATGATGAGCCCATAATCTCTACCTGGAGGTATCCCAGAGCAAACTATCCTACCGAGAAAAACAAACAAAACAAAACAAAAAACACATAAACCATAGCAGGAACCAGGATATTAGAGTCAAACAAGACCAAGTCAAACTGACACTGCAGTCCCTGGAAGGGGCCGATCAAATTACTTTACAGAAAAGCAGAAGCTTAGCCACCCAAATGCACACAGTGTAGAGGGTGTGGAGGCACTCCACACAAAATCAAAGCTCCCTATAACAGCAATGGAGAAGAGCTGGCTCCTAACCTAAGGTCAAGACGGTAGGACTAAGTCAAGACATACAGTACAATATTCTCTTTCCAGTTGTAATCACTGTTTTATTAAGAATGGGCACAAAAGTCTTTATATATGGACAGCCCATATGCCATCACAGATCCTTGCAAAGCTGCATCAACATTACCCCCTACAACCTTAAAGCTGGGCTTTTACTCCTACTCTATTTCTAACTTTTAACCTATTATATACAACAACATTCCCTCTGCGTTAAAGCTGGGCATTTATATCTCCTCCATTTCTAACTTTTAATTTATTATTTATCTATGCCCTCCCTCACACATGCAGACTATTTATGTAGCTTACTTTAAAGACTTTGGTGAAGGAAGCTTGCCAAAACCCTTTCAGAAATCTAGGTAGTTCTATATCAAACGATCTTTTATACTCAACATGTTTCTGCAAAATACTTCAAAGAACAGATATGTTTGTGAGGTAGGACTTCCCTTTACACAAGCCATACTAAATCTTTTCACATAAATCATTTCTCTGTATGCCGCTATTATTACTGTTTTCCAGATGCACATCTCTCTCAAAGGCTTGTTGCTCCCTAAACATCAGCTGGAACCCATCTTGAAAGCTGGTGTCACATTTACAAGCTATCAAAAGTTGTACTAAGCAAGAGGTTACAAACCAATGTTAATCCCTCTGACATTTGAGCCAACATTTCTCTAGAACATTTAGATAACATTAGCTGTTGCTACAGGTGTGTTACTAATCATTTTTTCCTCAGTTCGTTCCATTTTTTTAGTCTATTTGGGACTAATCCTGCAATAAGTCCCACTCAAGGAACAGGTCCAAAACAGGAATCTCCCCAAATTTGACCTATTTTCACATTGCTTATTTATTTGCTCTGCAACAGCCTTATCTCATCTAAATGATCCTTTCATACCTGTATCACCTTTTGGCCCTACAAACTCTCTGGCAGGCTTCCTGTTCTTGGTGCACTTGAAGAAAGATTTATTATTTCTGCGAGCTGTTCTTCAAGCTCTTGTTTTTTGCAAGGTTTATATATTTAATTTGCTAGAGTTTATGATCCTTTTTGCTTTCTTCATTAGTATAAACACTGTTGTGTTTTGAATGCTTCCTTCTGTTATCAGGTACATTGTCTTTCCCTGCTCTATTAATTTTGTCTTCTTTCCACCCTCAGTCCTTTCCTAGTAGTACGTGGTATGCCTAGCTCTGCTTTCAGTACGTGTCTGCCAGAAGCCTCTTTACTGGATTTAATTTTCTTAGCAGTTCCTTTTTGGTGCTCCTTAACCAGCACAGGTGCTTTGAGTCATCTTTTGAACATCCCATTAGCCTATGAATTTAACCTAGCCCTCTACTTCAACATGAATTTCAATGCCTGAAGTTTCATCGTGTCAACTCTCCATTAAGCATCAGAAAGAAAAGCTAATTCTAAACCTTTAAAAGAAAAAAAATGTTCTGGCTTACAATTAAAAATTTGGTCCTTACCACTTATTTATTAGCACTTACATAAATAAGTGTTAAAGTAGCATAATGTACTTGTAAAAAAAAAAAAACTCTTGTGTATCTGCTCTCAGAAATGTTAAGTACACTCTGAGGCTAAGTCCACACAAATGTCAAGAACACTTTACTGATGTGGTTCACCCGCTTTTTATTGCTGTCTGAGGGCAGAAAGCAGATTATCCTTTACCTCTGCTATCTTTAATGCAGAAAAACCAAGTATCCAGCAATTTATCTGCACTTTCTGGATGATGAAGATTTGACTCACCATCATTAGAGATGGTAGAGTTATCACAGTATTTTATTCTAAGGGTTATGATAGCTAGCATTACATTATGTTACAGACTTTCAGCAGCAGATTCAAAGACAGAGCAAATCAGTCTTTAAATGTCTTGCCTTTGAAGGTGTGATCAATGGAATTCTTTTAAAAAAAAAAGACTTTGAGATTGGTATTAATAGAGCACATTAAGAAGTTTACTATTCTCCTTACTATAGGAAAGGGAAATTCCTCTAAGCTGTACATCTGCAAATACACAACCTCCCTGAGGCAGTTCCCAGAAGACTAGGTCTCCTTTTATTCTTCAGTGCAAAGTATTTTTTCCCTGCCAGTGATCTATTAAAAAAATAATAATAATCAAGAAACCTCACTTTCTTGTTCTTGAACACAGTATCAAGAAGGACAAATCAAGTTTCACGACCATGGGAAAATGCCAGCAAGCAGTTCTGGACACAACAGATTATGAAGCAAAGGGTTGTAATGAGGCTGTTGCAAAAAAAAATGTTCTTTTTCAGCTAGTTTGTATAAAGGACAAGTGCTTCATCTCTGCAACATTCTTCTAATACTTGAAAGAGCAGTGTTCAGTTCTAAATGCAGCTGCTTGCTTTTATAGGCATCTCTTATGCTTGCCTGGATGCATGTTAATCGGACCCAACTGAAAGCTGCTGATGGGCATCTGCCATCACTAAGCACAGTTAATCATGCCTGAGCGATGCACCAGAGCTCGAGCTCTTCTCAATGGCACTTGGCATGGGGAGAGGGAGGGGAAAGATACCATATCTGAGAATAGTTCAGCAAAAAAATAATAGTGTGGCTGTACTTAGTGTTGATAAGAGGGGATTTGCTACTTGGAGTTCAACAGACTCCCTGTAGATCTCACTCATGCTTAATGCAGCATTTATTATTGATTTTATTTGACTCCTGCAACATACCTCAGTTGCCTCAGTTAAAGTTACAGCTTGAAGTCCTCATGCCATAGTTGGCTACAGAAAACCTGCAATGGGACCAGAATGGCTCATCTTTTAGTAGAAAAAAATAGCAGTAGGAGAACACATGACTTGCTCCGTAAGACAGGTGGAAGATGGCACAGTTTGACTTGGTCTGACCTAGTCCAATTGACTTCTGGATGGTATTTTCTAACTAAGAAAGAAATAGATTTAAACCCATCTGTCCTCCTTTTAAGGGCCAGAAAGCCTAGGGTGCCCCATATTTACTCAACTTGGTTACAACATCGTGCCCTAAAAACTTCAGTCAGCTATCCAAGTCTAACTTGCCTAAGGGATGAAGCTGAACTGTTTATGCCGAGCTGTTCGTGGCCTCACAAATGCCTTGAGGCACAGCTAAGGCATACCTGCCCTCTTGCTGCTCTTGTGCTGTTCAGCTCTGCAGCTTTAGAGTTGATGAAATATCACTGTGGACTACATGAGTGACTCTTCTTGGCAAGCAAACGAAACTGGCTTCTCAAAGAAAGTTAATTTGCAAGTATGTTCATGTATATGAATTCATTGCTTGAAATACGGATGCATTTGGACAGAACAATCCTAAAATATTTGCTCGTTTCTGCTTAGGATTATTGTTTCACAAGTGAAAATTATTCACTCTGTCAAAAAAAAGAAAGTACCACTCAGTGAGGGAGCAGAAAGAGAAGAAGCCAACCAAAACACGGAAATAGGGAATGTGCAGAAACATATAGCACAAATAGCATAAAAGAAAATATGCAGAGATCCTGACTAGTCAATAAATCTTATTTTAAAAAGTTGTATTTGCTCGGAATAATTTGACTTCTTCTAATAACACACATCAATATTGCTTGGCAGTCTAGGACTAAGAATGCGGTCTTTTCTTGATCAAAGTTTGTGTGCTTTTGCCAGGACTTTTGCCTTGAAAAGAAGCTATGTAAATAGTTCTGCATACTAAGGAAGCATATCTTTAGTGTTAATGAAAAAGTCAGATAGACCTCTGTAGTGCACAAAAATCCAAGTTCATGTAAGCAAAAACTTAATAAAAGAGTAAACAAATCAACATAGTGCCACAATAGTGTCTGTGGAGCTACCCAAGGTTTTTGTGCACTTGCTCCAGCTTCTCCTTTCAAAGCATATAATAATACAATAACTAACTCAAATTCCAGAATTTGCAGCTTGCTTGCTTGCTTGCTGCCTATGCCTAAATTTATCACATATATCTATGGCCAAATATCCCCAATTTGAAAAAGCTCTCTTTATAATCATAAGAGAATTTCTCAAAGCTTAGTTTTATTTTGTTTATTTCAAGTGCATGTGGGGGGGTTACAGAAATAAAACATTATTTTCAGTGGTAGGAGAACCTGGGATTTCCACATTTCAGATAATCTGCCAGTGATGCACCTGAGTTAACTTCCTCTCGCCTTTGATGTCCTTTATTTCTCACACAAGTCTCCCCTTAGTTATAAGAAAGCAAGTTAGGAGAGATTCTCAATTCTCTTTTATCACAGACCAGAAAAAGAAACTTAAAAGCAGAGCACTACATTTTCTAAACCACCTGCAAGCTCATGAAAAAGCCTCAGACTTAAAAGAAAAAAACTTACAGAGGTGCTTAACCAAAACAGGCTGAGTATGTATTGAAAAACCACAAGAAGAAATTCCCTTCTTATGTGGGAAGATTATTCAGAAAGGCTAAACATTAGTGGAGTTTTGTGGGTTTTATTACAAATATCAAAGAAGTTCACTACATTAAAAAAAGCAAAGGTGACTCAGCTGAGAAGCAAAAGTTTGCAGGATGTTTTTCATTTGTGAAGCTTAATCACGTTTTGAAATTTAACTGCTCTTTTACTTTGCATGCAAGCATTTCACCAGAAAAATAAATAAATAAAACTAGAGATTCATATCAAGTCTTTTTGACATTAAAATCTCACAAAGCACATGCCAATTTGTCTCCATCTCCAAAAGAGACCCTCTTAATTTCCTTCCAAAAAGCAGAGAAGCAGTTCTCATTGAAGATACAGCTGGAAATGATTTTCCCCACGTTTTTGTTTGTATGTTTTTTTTTTAAAAAAAGGACCAATGCACCCCATAATAGTCAATGCCTTGCCCTGGTGTAATAAATTGGAATTCACAGGCATTCTCCACTATGCACAGCCCAGTAAGCATTATCTTAGCTATGTAACTAACAGGATCAACAGGCAAAGGATAATGTATGTTGATTTATTCTTTTTTTTTGTTCAGTTTATCAAAGCTCCTGCTTTGACACTTGCTCCAGACCCCCTTCCTCTCTTCGCCAACTCGATAACTTCTCCGACTGCTTCTCCCACGTCTTAGCAGTTTTCCAGCAGGCACAATTCTGCCGCCTTGCTCTGAGCGATGTTGCTCCCCATCCTCCTCGTCATCAGCACCGACAACTCATCTATACCATGACCCCTGAAATTACTGACAACCAGATGAAGAGAACAGACAAACAGAGGGGCATCCATGGGAAATGTTTGGTTTGCTCTGCATGAGCCCTTAAGTCCTGACGATGATCTTGTCCCATTTTTACAGCTCAGGAATAACTTCTACGCACTTGTGGCTTAAAGCGTTACGCAAGAAGGTAATTAAGCCAAAGATGATAGAAAAAGGGAGGAGAAGGGGATTACAATGAGATATTGAGAAAAAATGATTACAGGAGTGAGAAAAAAATATCTAAGTGAAAGCTATAAAGCACTTTTTCTCTCCAAAAAGATGCCCTGAATTGAGAAGTTGCCATACAGTGTGAACATTATCATCTAGGCTTGTCACCTCTTTGTCAGTTTGACTGATGACCTTGCTACACATTTGTGCAACACTAGCAAAAAGTTAGCTGCAGCAGGGTGACTAATTCATATTCACTAGAGCAGAAGCTAGGAGACAAGTTTAAGTAATTGAGCTACAGCACTGCATCATGGCCTGAAGATTGTACTGTGTGGCAGCAATGGATCCTGCTACTGCCTGCCACCAAGCTTGAGAGAAGTCATTAGCTTGTAAAGAAGCAAGTATTGTTGCTACCACAGTGTGTTTGCTGCATACTTCTATCACATAACGTGTTGTGCAAGGTCTGCTTGTGTCTCTGCAGGGCAGCCACTGCCTGCATCGCCCTCGCTCCTTCTAATGGAGCCTACCACCTCCAAACAACTTTGAGAAGGAGAAAAGGTTTCCTACATCCTTTCACTATATTCCAGCAAAAGAATTACTCTTAAGAGCTGTTTTTCTTAAATACATCCCCAAAAGCAAGCAACAGTGTGTAGGTGGAGGGGGAGGACAACGTTCATGTCCTAACTGTCTGCAGTGATATATAGCAGTCCTCTACTTGGTCTGCTGAATTTAAGACATATCAGGGATAGAAGGTGGCATATGGACCCCAACCTAGCAGCTGAACAAACTTCTTCACCACTATAAATTATTAAAACACACAAAGAGAAAGGTCAGGAGGAAGTGCTTCCTCATCACTGCCAAGTGACAGATTCTCACTCCAAATGTTAGCATTACCCATATGCACTGGCCAGGCAGTTAAGAAAAGCAGCTGGGGAGAGAGAGAGGATGTGGTTACTGCTTGGGGGACTCAGAAGGAAAACAAGCTTTTTTCTTGCTTGTTTTTTTTCTTCTTCTTTTTTTTTTTTTAATAAACGCGTTTCCTTCAAAGCCGTTTCCAGTCCATAAAATTTATCCTCCAAATAGGTTATGTACACTGCCATGTCTTACAGCAGGAACTAGTGCCTCTTAAAGTTTTCTTTTTGTCTTCATTTTTTTTCTCATACTGGCCACACATCCTGTTTGACTTGTGATTAGCACTGCACCTGGAGCAGAGAGGCTTTTCATGACCTTCTCACAGCAGAGGTTACGAGTATCTTGAAACTTGCACCCAGAGGAAACCCTCTCTTTCAATACCTAGTCCCTTCCTGGCTCAAAAGTGACTTTATAACCCACCAGGGCTGACCACTGTTGCTCTTTCTGGGAGGACACTCTCAGGAAACTCAGTTTCTGAGTTTCCACCCACTACGTTACCACCCTGGGTATTCACAGGACTTGTCGTGTGTGAGTATCTGCCTACAGCACTGCTGAGAAGCAAAAGCAAGGCATTTTCCTTTGGGATGCTGGACTTCGGCAGAGCCAAAAGAGCAGGCATGGGCTTCTAGATTTCTGCTCAAGAACAGATTTCTCAATATTAGTAAGCAGAGTAAGGGCAGCATGATGGGAATTTCCTTGAACTACTTGAGAGATAGGAAAATATTACCATGAAAAATGCCATGGAGAATTCTGGAGAGTCATTTGTGGCTTATTATGGTTTCATCCAAATAGCTTTTAGCTAGCTCTGAATAAATATCCTCTGGAATAATAGTCTAATACACTTATTTTTTTTTTTTTAAAAAAAAAAGCTTTTGAACAGCTTACTTAGAACATTGCTATCAACAAATAAATCCATGTTTGTTTTTGGAGTAATCTGGTTTGTTTTTTCTCTTAGTTATGTGTAACATGACAGCTACTGCATGTTTTCAGCTTATATTTGTCCTTAGCTACATTATTTTGATGTAAACAAAGGCGTATATCAGCACTAAGGTTCCTAGAAAGGACGAGCAAGTTAGCTCTTTACCTTCACTAGATTAGATTGGCAGGACATCAAAATTCTCAGTACTCTGAAGAGCAGGAGTTTCTATTAAGCAATAAGGGTTTAATCACTGCACTAAGACAGTGTCTGGATGTTGCAGTAGTTGGTCCTGAACACTGAAGTGATGCACACAGAGGCGGCCCTCAATGAATGCTTAAGGCTATTGGGGTGTCTTATGCTAGAGGCTGCCACCAAAACAAACAAACAAAAAACACTCCCAAAAGGCCCAGCACACAGGACAAAATCCTATCATCTGCAGTGGCTGGACCAATGACATCTCCTTGCCTTTGAAGACTGAGGAGAAAGAATCTGTCTTTCACACATGAAAGAATCTGTCTTTCAACACTGACTGAAGATTGAAGAAAGAAAGAATAAAATCCTCATTTTCTATTAGACTTAATAAAGAATTTCCAGTTTTATATATATATATAAGGACAACATTTATATATATATGTAAATGTTGTCCTTTTCGGTTTGTATAGAAGTTGATCCTTCCCATCTTTCCATATCTTCTAAAAGAGAATCTATTCACAGGCTATTTTTAAACAGAATTTATTTATAATACCATCTAACTTACAGCAGATGGAATATTCTTAATTCCATAGGTAGGAAAAAATAGATAAGTGTAACAGGACAAACACAACCATCCATTCTGATTCCTTTCTTTCCAGCACATTAAGTAATTAATTAATTGTTCTGATTTACAGAAATATTTCTTTAGTCTATTTTACAGAAATGTTTCTTCAGTCCAGTTCCATCTGAATTTGACGGTTTGCCCCATTATAATCTAATTGCACCAAAAATTTATCACAAATAGCAAGTAACCAAGCAATCACAATAAAGTTGCACTTCTGTGAAGAACATGTTCCTGGAACAAAATATTACAGAGAAGTGACATCTTACATTTTCTTTAAAGTTAACAAAAGAAAAAGAAAAATCTTGAGTTATGCTCCTAAATAAAGCAATATTCACACACTGGGAATAAAAAAGAAGTTGGCAACTTAGAGTTTTAGAATTCAAATGATTATTGGTGTTTAAAGGTTTTATAAAAGTTATTTCAATACTGAGGATATTTTTCTGCCATTATCATCAGAGCCATCATACACCTAGCTGACCAGGAGCAATCTAACTTAAATAACTCCAGCTCCAGAAAGTTAAACTAGTACAAAAGTATATTTTTCAGGGGAAAAAAATAAAGATAAAAAAACCCAAAAGGTGTCTTGTTTATTTTGAGAGGGAAGTCAGAATGCTGTTTTTTTGTTTTAGAGTGAAATACCTTAAGCGGTGTTAGCTTTTTTCATAACCTCTCAAACTTCTCAAAATGCAATTATTGCATAGAATTCTAACCACTAGGCACAGTAAAAATTACTATATTATTGCCCCTTCATTGTTTTCATTACTGTCTTATTTAGTGCTGCTATACAGTTAGTAATAGGTAAAACAGAGCTTTGTGATGCATAGTCCAGAGCAAAGGGCTGTGCCTTGTAGTGCTTCAGCACATTTATATTTTATCCTTGTAAAGGGAATTACTACACCAAGTTTTCACAGTACTCCTTATTTAAATTTTATTTTGGCATTGATGGGAATATGATACGCGCATAGATCCTCCCTCTCCCACTTTCCATCCTCCCTGTCGGATGGAAAGAAGAAAGAAAACACAGAAGAAAACCATTTCACCCATGGGAAATGGCTTGATTAATGTGCTTGGAAGAGGACACAGGAAAATGCTTTTCAGTGAATTAAGGCAGATAGGATGACTGCAACTTCACTGTGCAATGCACGCACCAGCGTCTATGTCAACAACTCCGCAGCTTGGGAGCACAGAGTAAGGACACCAGCCTTGCCAGGTGGCAATACGGCCATGGGAAAAAAGCTGGTGGTGCTGGTCACAGAATTAAAACTCCCCCAAACAGCACCCCTTCTTCCAAGCCCCCATTACTACAGTGGCATGGTTGTCATTGATGGGGTTGCAGGAGCCCTGTGCTGCTGAAACATCCCCTGCACTGTGGGGTCCCTGCGTCCCCTCCAGCAGCAAAGGTAATAATAAGAGGTAATAAGAGCCATAAACACTTATCCCAGCATGCTGCTTACATGCAGTCTTTTGGGGGTATTATGAGACAGCTATGCTGCTTTTTCTATGGTGTCACTAGCTAATCAGAGAGCTCTGGCTGAGGATTTCCTGACAGGGAAAAGGGGAGAAAGCAACAGAACCTTCTTGCTCATGCTGCTGACTTATCTCGCCCTTTCGTGGTGGGCTGGGAGGAAAGAGACAGTAACTACCACTATTCTAGTAAGCCAGGTGCGTGAAGGACCGCACTTTGGCATCAAGGATGACAAGACAGAATGGCCTGGATCCATACTATTAGTCTTCTCTTCCCAGAAGGGGATAGCTGGATGCAAATTGCCTCTTGGACAGGGTCCCTGGCCCACACTAACTTCCAAATAAGCGCCTGGCAACTGGCTGCGAGACTGCTACTTGGCAAGGCCAAAATCGCAGGCAAGACTTCATAATTTAAGACCATAGACAGCCAGGTCCCAGTGTCCGGGAACATTTTTGTGCCATATAGCTTACAAATATAGACAAAGCCAGCATGCAAAGATATGTTCTGCCTGTGTTCCCATGTGAGCACACTTTGGCAGACTGGGAAAGGACTAATCAGAGCACTAGGCTACGCTCTGCAAGGCATGGGGCGCCACGGCTTGATCACAGGCCTCGCAGATGATTCACTGCTGATCTTGGTGCCACACATGGCTTGTTTAAAATTTTCTCCCCTGCAAAGAAAGCTGTCAAATGTTCTGCACACAGTAATGCAGAACCAGGAGGATGGCACGGCCACAGTTCCTCTTCTGTCTTGCTTCAATAGGAAACAGCAACACATTAGTTTTCATTTTAGTGCCCCTGGGACACAACCTGGCTTAAGCGTTTAAGATTATGTAAGTGTTTCTAGATGAGCTGCTCAACCTGGGATGTACCATGCAAAAAGTGAAGGGACCTTGGCAAATCAATGAAAAAACTAAAAATGAGTATTCACTATGTATGATTTATTGAATGTCATAATGAGCACTACAAATCATATTGTGAGAGATACCAGGGGCCATAAGCAAATATCACTTGTTTCCCAAAAAGCAGGAAACTAGCTAAAACCATGAGATTTTCAGAAACAGAAAATCAGTTTCCTGCTAGTTTCCCCATCTTGTAACCTCCATCTCAAGAATCCTTTATAGGAACTATCCTTTCTAAACCATTATGTACTGCTAAAAATAGCAACTGAGCGCTGCTAGGAGGGCAGCAAGTCCTCTTCTTCAGAAGGTGAAACGCAAAGCGGGACCAGAGAGGCTCCCTGGCACGTCCCAGGTAGGATCACGTCTCCCTCAGCTCCTTTCACCACTGCAAGCAGGGAGGCTCCTGCAGCATGGGAGGCAGCCTGCAGCAACGCTCCTCCAAAGCAGCAAGGAGCAGGCAACACAGCCTGTCAGATGCCGACAGATCAGAACAGAAGTGGTCCACAGAAATTGAAAAGATCCTGTTTCACTCCGTTCCTGTAGGAAATGAGACTTCTATCTCACTTCTAATGGACCTCCAATAAGAAATATACATATGCATAAATATATAGATAGATAGATATAAAATTTATTCCAAGTCAAGTTTCAGAACATAAAGGAGGCAGGAGGAAAATACATGGATTGAAATCTCAAAAAAAGGGCAAGGGTATAAAGTATCCAGCACCACTAGGACCAACTTTTCCTGTGTAAGATCCATTCCACGTTCAGGAATTGCTGCTGTCCAGTGGGGAGTGGGGTACAACTGATGACTAAAAGCACATGGATTAAATTTCAGGCGTGTTATAAAGTACTTCAAGCTCTAATTCTGCCTAGAGCAAGAACTGCTTTTTAAATAGACATGGCTCTACTTAAGCACAGAAAGAAAAAACGACTACCTTCAAACAAAAAGAAGCAGATGAAATATTATATACAATATCATGTCTGGGGGAAGACTTTAACAAGCCTTGAGTGTTCAGCCAGTTGCAATACCCAACAGAAGAGCTCTGTCTATCCTTCCCCCATTTAAAGGAAATCTCTATAAAACACATTCAGATAATACCAGAAGACTTGCTGTCTCTGCATCAGGTCGTGGTTTTTGCAAAGACTAAATCTTTCATATCCAAGGCTGGTTCCAGATATAATTTTATATTCTTACCTTAGAAAATAAGTTGATGCATTCCCACCAAATTCTCTTCCCTTTTTTGAAATACTGACTAAAGTGATCCCATTGCTAAAGATCATTGTGGCACCAAAAGCAATGTTATCTAGCTAGTGCACTTCACAGCAGCATTTCCCAGTCCAGATTTAGGTATACTCTATGAAAAGAATATTAAAAGACTTTTCTGAAACATAAAACTTTTTACAGCAGGTGGGACACAGGGCTATGGTTGTCATTTAACCACTTAAGAATAATTAATTGCCTTTATCTGACAGCTGGATCCAGTAAAACGTGAGGAAATCTGACAGCTGCCAGAGCTAGAGACCAACTGGCTTCACTATGATACGAGCTCATCTGCTGCTTTGCACAGATAGTGACCGGGGGAAACAAAGGCCGGGTCCACACTGTACATCCGCTTTTGCTGGTACTATGTAGTCAACGAGACGAAGGATTTGTGGTGACATCTCTATGATGGGAAGGGTCCTGGCTCCAGTTCTATTACGTGAAGCCTGCTTGGCGTCTACAAGGGTTTTTTCCACTTTTAAACTATACTGTGTATATGCTTAAAGGTACATTTAGTGGTAAAGGGAGCCTGCAGAAACAGCTATCCTGGCAAATCTTTTCTAGTGCTGAGCTCAGCAAAAGAAGGCAAGCAGCACTTTCAGCAACTATTAATTTCAGACCAAATACCTTCTCAAGAAATGTAAACCAATGTCACTTTGCTGACTATCATGCTGCTGCAAATTAAATCACTGAGAAGCTGCATTTTCTAAGTCAGAAGATGACAGGTAAAGTGGTCTAATAGCACTTGCTAGGCTCCAAGTACTTGGAGAGAAGTTATGCCTAGAAAACATCTGCTTTGATCTCTTGAAATGGCTGAAAAAAATAAGTATTTTTAAAGTGTGATGGGCAAGACAATTTTAGTCAGGATTTAAAAGTTTCTCTTTCATGTCAGGAGCATGCCATTTCATTTAAAAGAAATGTCACTCCAAACAGAAAGCCTCATGTCAGCAGGGAAGTCTAAGCCTCACCAAAAGGGGCTTTAAACACAGCACACCACTGGTAAGTCCTCAGTCCCGGTCCAGCCCTGCTGAGCACAACACGGCCCCTCATGCAGTGAGGCCACATCCAGGTGACAGAGAGGTGCCCTCATCCCCAGGAGAGGTGCCTTGCAGCAGGCAGGGCTACATGTGGCCAGCAAGTAAGAGTCCAACGTTGCTGTACCCAGCCCTGGCTTTGCAGCCCCACACCAGCCACTGCCCGTCCCAACCAGGCTGCCTCTGCCACAGCGGCACCGGCTGCCAGGATGACCACGGCTTGTAGGGATCTCTGGGGATCTTTGAGGGAAATCGTGCAAACCTTGAGACAGGTGTAATGCTCAAGGAAAATAAGCGTTTCTGGCCCAGCTGCGACCAGCACCACCTTGTCCTCTTGCTCAAGGCAGAGCCTGCAAGACTCTCTGTGTGGCCGGCTATGATCTCGTCTTGTCCTTTTGCAGACACACACACCTCTTGCAGACCCACAAGCTCTGCAATATGAGGATGGCTTTGCAGTTGCTGAATATCACTCTGCTCAGAGGGAAAAAGAAACTTGGGATAAGTTATCAGAAGAAGGCATTTTAAAGTTGTTCAAAGTCCAGTACAGGATTGGTGCTTCAACCAACAAGGGAAAAAAAAACCCTAGATATCCACAAATCATTTTTTCTGTATGAATTCACAATACACAGCCCGAATATAAACAGGGCTACAAACAAACATTTACACATTTCATCTGCAAGTACAAATGCTTATTCGTGCGTGCCAAAGGCACTGCATGTCCTGAAAGAAGATCCCCTTCACAGGATGGCTTGTACCAGCTACGTTTTGAAAATGTCGTTAGACCAACTGCTACACCCTAGTGGGAGGGAAAGCCAAAATACTGCTAGGGCTACAACCTACCAGAGATCATAAGGGACCTTAGAAGGCATTTGCACAACTGATCTCCTGATTCTGGAGACAGTGAGCTGTTTCAGACCTGAATCTCTTGAACCAGAAACTAGGTAGGGCAGGAGAAAGAAAATCAGAAGAACAAGTGTTGCCTTACCAATTTGCACAGGTTATATTAAAAATAATAAAGAACTTGAAAGAACGTGAAAAAAACATGCAGCTACTTATTAGTTATGCAAAGTCAAGCATGATAACTATGTGTGTAATGAAGGAAATGAGAGAAACAAGCATACAAGTAGTTTTAGTACATTGTGTTATTTTGCAGTCTCTGATGTCCATAGGAGAATTCGGATTTTTTTGGCTTGCACAAAAAAAAATCTCTTTTTCTGCCCTTTAGACAAGATGTTTGGCTATACAGAGTTTTTATTTGCGTGAACAAGTGAAAGCATTATTTGGTTTACTTAACTGATGAACACCTCTGCCCAATTATTCCTCTGTGATTAGGGCTTGACTGCCTGGTATGTTTTGAAAGATTTTGCAATCTCTACCCTTAAGTTTCAATGTGGAAGAGCAAAAAATACAAGAAAACAAGTGGAACGGACAAGTTATTTACTTGACATTGTATTTGTCTTAACATTTGTTCATGGTTTGAAACTAAATCCAAAAATAAATTCAAAATCAAATGTCATACAAACAGAAGTCATCAGTCTGTACTAAGTCTTTAAGTTAGAAATTCTGTGCAGATTAGCTCTGGTCTAGTATGCATTCTTAATTGAATGGCCCAAACAATATTTTTTTTCTAGTTTTTGCCTCTGTATCTGAGTTTCAATACTCACACATGCGTCAAGCTCTGTATGGGTTTGTGGCTTGTCCCTGATTTTTACCTAAACAAGTCTGGCTGAACAGTAATGTTATATAAGAAAACCAAAATCTATACTTAATGAGTTATATACAGACACTCTGCAATCTCATATTATGTTTTTTTCTTTTTAAAGTTGCCTATTAGCAGAGCAAAGCCTGTGCTGCAAGACTTAACCTGAAACAGAGACCCGTTTGTGCTGCTCTCTGCAGATGGTAGGTGTGTGCAGGGAGGTCACTTATGCAAGGTTTGCATTTTCACTCCCCTCTTGTCTCATCCTCGATAGCATTCACCAAAGTGCGAGTTCAAACACTTGTGCCCTGGCTGGCTTATTCAAGCAAGTTACTATATCCACAGCAAAGGACGCTTTCCTAACAGACGCATGAGCCAAAGGAACTGGTTTTTACAGAACAGAGAAAGGTTACACAAACCTAACATACAGAAATTTTTAGCAAAAGGAGAGAAGGAGAGAGAGAGAGAAGGAGGGAAGGAGAGAAGAAGAAAAAAAAGAAAGAGAGAAGAGCCAAATGCACTTCACAAATCGCGAATAACACAAGTTTCTACCTGCTCCCCACAGGTTATGTCAGCACTCAGCCCAGCAGGGGAAGAGTAAAACACACGGTCTGCAAGCGCAGTGCACTTCTTTGAAACAATGCTTGGGAGATTACGCCAACCCTCAAGCATAGGCAAGCAACCCCGGAAAGATTCAACCTGCTTCTTTCCTTTCACATTTAATCAACACTAACAAAAACAGTACACTTCTCCTTTTCACAGGGGGAATCTCCCAAGCCCACAGAAAGGGTAAAGCAAACCAAACAGATACTACACAGATTAGTATGGCATAAGAAATGCTTCGGTGAGATGTCGTTCCACTTGGTAAAAATGGCAAAAAAAGGGTAGAAAATGACAGATCACCACGTATTCTTATCTCAGTGCACTTTTCTATTGATATCTCTCATCAAGTTTCTAGCAGCACCACTTCCTGCTCTTCTTTGGGCAACAACCTAGAGTTTTTTTCATTTCATGTGTTTCCTTTTGTGTGGGAAATCAGCACTTACGCAAGGGCAAAGTTTGCAAAAGTGGAAACCTAAGTCCTTTTTCCTTACAAGAGGCATTATAGAGGAAAAAAAAATCTCCTTTGGATAGCACAACATATCACAACTACCTCACAGTACACTTGAGTCCTAATACTGCTTTTGCCCTTGGTCTTTGTTGGTGACACTTGCCAGTGATTTTTAGGGCCATGAGACAGCTTGAAAACACTTCTTGCTATAAGTGAGAATAAAGAGCATCTCTTTTTCAGAAGAAAAATGTCAAGTTATCTCCTCTGCAAAGCACCAAACAGCTGAAGTCCACTTGACCTACATGGACTTACTGTATTTGGTTCTTCCTCTATATTTGTTAAAGGAGCTGACTCCAAGATGGCTGTGAGCTTTTTTTGGCCAGATCTTTAGGGCTGATTGCTGTAACTGAAGGTTTGATCAGCTGGGACAATGAGATCTCAGCAGCAGAACAAATCAAAGAAGACAAGAAAAGCTGTCACCTGAAGGGTCATGCATGAAAGGATTTGGGCAAAGGCAGAAAGAGGGTCTGTATCTGCTCTTAGAGAGGATGCACATTTGCTGAGGGAAGGGGGCTCCTCCTCACCCCGCTGCAGCAGGAGGCAGCCACAGGTTGCTGCAGCATCAGCTGCTGGAAGCCCTTCCCACCCAGCAAGTCCTGTGGAGAGCACCCTGGCACTGAGGCCTCCAGGAGGGCAGTGGCAGCTCTCCCATCCTCACCACAGGCCTGGGTCCAGAGCAGAGGGTTTCAACTCCCACCTCCTTTCACCCCAGCAAGGGGGCTCATCACTGCACTAACTTCTGCAGGCAGCCCAGCTGCCTCATCTATTTGTCCCTTTTACAACCTCCTCTGAAGCCAAACAAGCGGTGAGCAAAGACTATCAACCATCCCCATTACATGTCAACTGCTTTCAGCACTCAGTTGTCTCAGGAGGTCTCACTGCTTTTATTTAGTATCTCCCTCGCACTATGAAGTTCAAGTAGCAAAAGTGAAGCTTGGTCTACAGGACATGCAGTGAGAAGGAGTAGGCAGACTAGAGGTTTATTTCAGGAAGCCCATTTTCTTCCCTTGCTTAGTGCCAATATAGAAAAAATATTTTTTTAATTTTATCTTTTTTTTTAAGGATTTGGAACCTTTAAGGATTTGCAACACTTCTCTAGTAAAGCTGACTCAAACCTGCCACACTTTCGGCGCTTAAAAAGATACTTCAGTCGCCGAAGTCATTACCCGTCTCTCTCACAGTGTGGCTGCTAGATATAAATTAACAGGAGCCCTCAATGGTCACCAGTGATCACAGGTGCTTTTCTCTTCAGGACTAATGCATTAACCCAAGCACCACATTCCAGGCCCTGCAGATCTTATCCAAGGTCAAATGCTTCCACCCCTGTGCACCACAAGCTAGTTTTTCAAGCAGGCAGGGACTATTTTGCAACCAACAAGCTGCACCAAATGATGACAGTCTGTGGGGAGGTATTATATTAAAAGTTCTTTACTCCTTTTCTGCAGGGATTCCCATGTGCCAGCAGCTCTCTGCTCTCTTCACATCAGCTTCCCCACCCTTTACTCAAGAAACTGAAGAACACGCCGAAACATCCCTGCATTAGACCATCCCAAGGGTGCCATCATGATGCACTTCCCTGTTAGGGAGTCCCTGCAACCTGCAGAGGCAACTGTGCAGAGGCACCAATCCCGACTGCTGATTTCTGAGCTCACATGCCTGCTGGCATGGATGTGGCCGTGCTGGGACTTGTGCCTGCTTCTGATGGCTTCTGGGGAGCCAGGCTACAAATGTGACTCCCAGCACTTAATGTCTGGCATATATAAAAACAAATTAAGCAGGGATATATTACACACAATGTAAAATCTCACAGACCAGGAATTGTATAGGATCTTAGTTGGAGATCACCAAGCTGTTCTTATTTCTTGAAGCACAACTAGAAGTGGATTGCAAATAAATAAGACAGATACCCATATACAATTCATCTCTGAAAAGAATATATATTCTCATGGAAATGGAGGCTAATAGTGGATACAACAGTGCTTTGGCTGGTCATCTTCGTTCTGCAGCAATACAGGCCAAGCAGAAATCACTCAAAAGCAAGCACAGGTTCAAAGATAAAGTGATCAAAAAAACCTCCAGGACTTACAGCAACTTACAGGATGCTCACTGAGTGACTATTACACATATCCATACATTTCTGCATGAGTATGAAATGTCAAGCATGGAAGACTTAAATGTATATAATTACACTTGTATGAAAGAACTTTGCTGGGATTGCCATTGGGCACCGATCAGAGCAAAGTGGTATTAAAACACTACTACACAACTCCAGTAGTAGTTAATTATTAACCATTACTGAGGATAACTTAGAGTCCTGCCAGGAAAATCTACCATCTCCAACATCATTACTCCACAACTGCAAGAAGAGAAACTATCCCTGAGTCAATATATGTACATGGGATCAAGACAACTGCTGGTGATACAACAGTCATACAACAGGAGCTTCCGTTTGTGACATTATTTAGCTCTTCAGTGGCACCATTAAGCTCCACATCACATCTCAGTCAGTTTCTGAGCATTCAGCCTGCCAGTATCACAGACAAAATCTGAATTCCAAAAGGAGTGTAATCACCAAGATGGCAGAACTTCATTCTAAATGAATGTTCCCATTGATAATCAGCTATTGTAATCTAACATTAGTGTTGTCATTATAATTGTGTATTTATTTTAAACCAATTCTCTAATCAATTAGGGTACCTGTAACTATGAATAAATCCTGAATAAACTCCTGGATCTTCTCAGTCTTAGTATAAATGCACTGAAAGAGTGAAAATAAAACCCAGAATGAATACCTCTGCACCTTACTCTGATGATTTGGGAAGCTTTTTAGAGAGAATTTGGTCACACTGGAGGCACGTGGGAATTTTGCTTCTATAGGATATGTACATTCCCAATGGCTGCAATATGTAAACCCACCAGAGAAAACACTTACAATTTTCTAGTAGAGGCTGTGTCCCACTCTAGAACTTAGGCTTTCCCTTAAAATAGATTAATAAATAAGATAATGCCCTCAGGGCTGCAGAGATAACTGTACAAGAAGAGTTAAGACATAAATCAATACAGCAGAGTGTGGACAAGTCTGCGGACAACCTGAGACAACAGGTTCAGATTCAAAAGACATGTGTTCCTGTGATATGTTTAAGTGAACTCTTATCCAAGCTAATAGCACATGTTCAAAGAAGACTGGGGTTTCATTACTGTCATTTCTCAATTTTCCTCCAAAATTCAAAGTTTAAAAGCATCCTTTTGCAAGCAGGATGCACCTAGTGGATTTTGATATTCCTTTCAATATTTATGTTATTTATTATGAATTCAATTTCAGTTATAACACACAGCACTTGATCACAGCACTTGTACATTGATCATAGTTTCCAAAGAGAAATGCAAATTATTATTCTACATTGATATCCTTCATCACTACAGGATAAGAATGTCCTTTTACAGAAATATTAATTAACCTCTCCAAGTCATCACTCATCTGGGCCTTTTTAGGAACATTTGTGGTGCTGCTTTATGTTGTAGCTATACTTCCCAGATGGGTATGTTTTAAGGTAAGCAGGCATCTTGCACAAAGAGCTCCACATGACCTTTTGCACATCTTGAATATTTTGCATCACTGAACTGAATGCTCTTTAATACTGGAGACAATACTCCAGTGTTGGCCAATGTGGATAAAAAGCTTAGACTCTAACCAGAACCCATAGTTTCCTCTTATTAAAATAATTACATGACAAACTATGTCTTGAAAATCAGCTTTTCACCCGACATTTCCACACTATATGTATCAAGCCATTGCTTGCATAACAGTAAAAGTTTATTTGTGCTATACTAAGTTGACAGGCAACTACGTAAAATATTACCTAAAAATCAAGCATACATACGCCTGCTGTGTTTATTTTTATAGCTTTATTATAAAGAAACAAAGAAGATGAAGACGTACTAGCTTTGAAAAAAAGGTAGGATAACATTGATGAAAAACAATATTTCACCTAAGCAAGCCAGAGAAAATTACAGTGTGTGTTAGAGTTTGATGACAGGGACATTTATTTATTATTATGCTGCTAGTGCTTCCACTTATAACTAATAGCACCCCAGGGTAAGCCTGGATGATGAATGCTCAAGTACTGGAAAGCAGATTTAAACTGGGGTTTAGCTCAGAAATATGCAGAGATGCTCTTGGTGTGCTGTGTTTTGGATGTTTGGTGCGCTGGGCAGAGGAGCCTTCCCTCTTTAATAGAGGTTTCTTCAGCTGACACATGTCCCAGAGTGGGGGCTGATGGCTTGAGAACATAACTAAGTGGCCCACGGGCTGTCAGCTGAGGCAAACGTATCGTAAAGGTTTTTTTCCAACCCGAATGATCCTCTGATTCTATGTGTGTGTGCCCAATACCCGAATCCACCCACGCCTCGGCCCCAGGGAGGGGAGGGTACCACATCCAAGTGGGGCAGGTGCCACCCATGCAGGTGCCCCACGTCCCCATCTCTGGTGGCTCTGATGTCCCCGTCACCTACACTTCCCTATACTTAAGGGTACAGTTGCCATGATGGAGGGGTTTTGCTTTTCCTTTTACCCCCATCTCTGAGCCCTTTTATCTCACAGGACAGCTTTTATCCACCCACAGCCTCCGCCTTCCTCCTATTTGAAGCTCCAGCTTTATGTCCCTGCCCTGGGGGCTCTGCATCTTCCCAATCTCTGGGGGATTGTCCCAGTCCCAGGAAAATACCCCAGGACACCCTCCCACCTCCCTGCGGCTTTCAGCCTTCCGGTGGCCATGGGATGCCTCCCCTTACACAAGAAGGTAATTTTCCATGCCGGACGGATTAGACTTGGAAAACTCCCTTTCTCCAGCCCACGCCACCAGAGCGGCTCCTGCCCTAGCGCCCAGGGCTGGCTTTGAACTTTCACCTCCTTTCGGTGCCGTCTCCTCAGGTGACTAAGAGGAGATGCCAGCGCGTCCTCCCCCACCCACTGCCCAGAAAGGGGCACCCTGCGCAGGCAGATTTGGAAATCCCAGCAGAGACTTACTCATATGCAGAGAGGGCTAGGGAAAAACAAATAATGAAAGAAGAAAAAGGCACATCTTCCAACCTCAAAAAGATGCTGGAATGGGAAAACTGACGTGGTGGTTTCCACCATGGAGCTGGCTTGTCCCCGCTGCCCAGGGGAAGCCCAGCCGGAGGGTCCCATGCGCACAGATCAGCACGGAGCTGCTGGTGTCCCATGCAAGGGAGTCCTGCAGCTCAGGGAGTCCTGCAGCACAGCGGCAGCGTCAACCAGCGCTGCCCCGGGCTCTGCAAGGCACCTCACTCAACTGGACCGTGCCATCGCCCAGCGGGACTTTCAGGTTGTGGAAAAGCACGTGGCTGCTGCAGGGAAGCTCTGGGCAGCTCTGGGGAAAGCAGGATACTCCCAGATATTCCTAAAAGAAACATCTCACTTGAAAGCAAGCGGTCTCCAGTGGTAACTGATGTCACTCACGTTGCTTGACTGCACCACACACTTATCTGGTTGCATTCTGACAGGTGGCTGCAGCACCCATGCCCACTGTTCCCAGGGACAGCACACAGAGCACCTGCAATCTCCATCGCCTCTCTAGAGTTTCTCTTCTTTCATTCCTCCAAAATGCACATAACAATCACAGCCATGACTCAAACACCCACCGTTTCCCCCCACACCAGCCCACATTATCCTTCGCTCCTACACTGCAAAAGGTTATTCCTATTTTATAGACAAGAGTTGGCACCAACACACCGCTGGAGCAAGGCGGCTACCCCCAGCTGCGTAATCCTTCTTGCCTCCAGTTAAATTCGGCAGGAGGTTCCCATATTGCTGCGGAGCAGAAGTGTGTGTCAGCACAGGCCGCAGGCAAGGCACACTGCTGAACCAGGCGGCAGCGGCACCAGAGCTCGGAGCACAGGGAGCTCAGGGCTCAGAGTGCCACATCCACGAGACTGTCCTCATTCCCCCTGCCCCATGGCGGCCTCGGCTCCCCCGCAGGCCCCACGGCCACCCGCGTCGCGGAGGAACCGAGCAGGAGGATACAGGGAGCCCCGCCAGGCCCGGGGGGGTGGCCCATGTGCCACAGAGCAAAGGGACCAACTGCTGTTGTTCCCCCCTGCACTGCCATGTTACAAGGCAGAATACCGCTAGATTGCCAGTCACTTGGGCCCACTGTGAGCGACGCAGCTTGGAAGGAGCCAGGCCGGAGCTGGCACCTCTCCTCCAGCATGTTCCCATCCTGCTCTTACACCTCCATTCGGGCTGCCTGTTTTCCCCCAGTCATGTCTAACTTCTGAAACTTCTGGAAGGCAAAAAAAATGTGGCAAAAAATGTTCCAGCAGGATTGGTAACATGGGAACAAAAATTCTCCTCTGACAAAATCAATAAGGATGGAAATCACATTCCAAGCACCATACTGGTTAGAAGGGCTGTGTACTGGCTCTTCTTCTATACTGTCTCTTCTTTCTTTTTTTTCTCTTGTTTCTGGAGAATCAAAAGCCAGTGTATAGGAAGAAAAATGTTAATCTTGATGATTATGGGGCTACAGGGACATTATTATAAGTTTCAAACCGGGCCATGTAAAATATATCAGATTCCATTCATGAGAATATGCCTATGTACATGTATGTACATATTTATTAGGAAACACACTCAGAAAAAAATAAAAAGAGCCTAGGAGAGCCCCTGGGTTTGGCAGCATCCGCTGGGGATTTGCTTCTTCCCATGGGAAGTCCCTTGAGCCCATCCCAAGTGCACAGGCTAAACCAGGGGATCGAATTCAGCCCAGGATGGAATGGGGAATTTCCAAGAGCTGTATGTGGAGCTACCTCGCTTGCCAGCTGCAGCACACGCTGGTCAGCCGAGGCCTTCCCTCGCTCACACTCGCAAGCAGATGGATCCTCGCATGTGGAGGATGTGGGACATGAAAAGTCCCTTTCTCCAGCACAAGGGAGTGATGAGTGAGCTCTCCAGCATTTCCCAATATATTTTATGCACATTTGAGAGTTGTCACCTGGATGATTGGTTTTTTATCCTCACTGTAAACTTTCGTCTACCTCCTCTTAAAACTAGTACTAAAATTTTTCATTCTAGAAACATTAGCAGTGCAGCCCAGCGGTGTCTCTCACATGAAACCTTTATGTAATGCAAAGGTACCCTTGTAAAGGTGGGACACGTGAATTTGGTATAGATTTTGGTAATCAAGCTGAGAGTCAACCTGATTCATAATTAGCCTTATGTGACCAAAGCCTGTTATTTTTTTTCAAGTCAGCCTCACAACATTCACAGCAATGCAAGGTTCAATAGCGCAATAGTAAGCACTTTGGGACAGGAGGTTAGGCACCACTGAAAAAAAATCTCTGTCTTTTACAGGAGAGTAAAATGTGGGTCAAGTCAGGCAGGAAAAAAAGTCACTGACAGCTGCAAACAGATGCATATGGCCTGTCACGTGTCTTAATGGTACCCTTTAACCATGATATTATTTAAGATTAAGGTGCAAATATTATTTGTTAACTATCTTGTACTAAATAATATGCATCTTATTTACAGAGTTTAGCATAGATAACTTTTTTGCAGGGCAACTTTCTTCCAAGAATTCTTCTATCAGCGTTTGAGTTTCTAGAGCTCTCCTTAAATCCTTCTGCCTTCCCTATCTCCAAGATGGGCTTTTAGGGTTGATGATTTCCCACCACAGCCTGGAGGTCACTCCTCACAGTTGGGTGTCTATAAATTCACCCCAAGGACCATGGTACCTGGGGCCTCCCTGGTCTGGGCCCCAGTCAAAATACAAGTGGAGGAGGCCAGTATAACTACTTGAAAAGCCATTTAGTGCTCATTGCTCCCAGCAGGATAGCACAGCTTATCACCCAAAGAGCTTGTCTGGAGGAGTCTAGTCCCCATGTCTAAGGTGTCTGTGGAGCTCTGGAATAATTCATGCACACAACTATTTAAAGAAGTTACCTCTCCTTGTTGAAAATGTGAGGAATCTCTAAATGTTTTTTGCATACTTTCAGTTCTTTTACAAAGACGTTTCACAAATGCCACCTGAGTGGCTGCTAGTGTCCTCAAGCAATGCTCATTTGCCATGTTTGGAACAAAGCACTAAGTCCATCCAGAGTTCATTGTTTTCACTTGGGAAGGTCAGAGTGCCCAGACATTATGCTGACAGTGCCATAAAACATATTAATCTATGCTTTATGGTTCAGAAGGAGAAAATTTAGTTCACTTAATTCATGATATCAAGCACAGGGGTTTCAGGGGTTTTCTTTTTTTTCCTGCGAGCAAACAGCAACAATGTGTTTTTTTTCTGCATAGAAAGCTTAATACATGCTTAATTCAAAATGATTTATCACCTCCACATACAGTAGATGTGCATAGAGTATCACTGGCATTTGGCTTTTACAAGCTACCCATGATTGAGCAGAGGTGGTTACTTCTACCTGTGGCAAGTTCAAGCAGATGCTACACATGCAAGATGCTTATCGCAGTTACACCAGCTAGTTAGTTAGTTTCCACCGAAACTGAGTCAGCAGCGTTTCTGTGGAATCACTGAAAAAGAATTTAACGGTGACGGGCGTGTAAATGACAGGACCCCATCCTGCACAAGCGGAAGCGCTCGGCCAAACTGGCCATTTACGGGAGCAGGGTGACAGGGACCTGGGTCTCCTCCGCCTGCTCCGCATCCACGCCTTCCTTCTCAGAGCCAGGCTCTGGCAGGAAGCACCATGCCCTGGGGCTCTGATCCCACATCAAACTTCAGGCATTTAAGGGAAGAGGCCATGGATGTTAAAGCAGGCAAGAGCGCTCTGTGTGCAGCAAGGAATGGCAGGACGCCCGTCACAGCTCCTGCGCCCCTCCTGTTCCCGTTCCCGTTCCCCCGCACACAGGCGAGGTCTCCAGGCTGCTGCCTTTCCCAGAGGCCCAGGACGTGCAGAGGGAGCACGTGGGGTCCCTGCGGAGCTGCTGCAGTATGGGCTTCCCACACGTGCCCCTCACCATTCCCAGCTCCTGTCCTGAGGACAAGTCCTGCAGGGCAACTCGACAGCCCTCGCCAGCGCCAAGGGCAGCTGAGGAACAGGGCAACCCTCACTGCCTGCAGCACGCACACATTTCCAGCTCCCAGTCACACAGACAATGTTGCCTTCCGACCTTCCAAGCCATCCCCCAAGCCCGGGAAGGACACGGTTCACACACAGCCCTCTTCATGGACGTGGCCAATATAAATGCCCACACGGTGCCTGGGGAAACCCACATAGCGATGCACACTGCCACTTTCAAGATGCTTATTAAGATGCAAAAGCCAGGGAACATCACCCATTAAGTAGCTACCACTGTCTTGGCAGACATGGTTGACAGATACACTGTTTATGGCCCCAGTCCTAACAAACACTCAGCCCAGCAATGCAAACATTTGCAAGCATGAAACACACAAGCTGGAATGGACAGGACTCCCTTGTGCATGTGGGTACAACTATTTTCCTTGAGCCTTGTTCTCTCTTTATATTAATTGCTTTTTTCCTATCTTGGGGATTGTCTCCATAGGGGATTTCTGCCACTAATGACCAGTTGGATATAAAGCTGGGGGTATTCAACTGCCTTGTGCACAATCACTGTGATCCTCTAATCACTATAATTTGCACGAGCACAATTTATCCATTGCTTGGAGTTGGGATATTCTGCAAAGTGAAGCAAGCTGAGGCTCTATGTACTAGTAATACAGAACAGAGCCCGTTACCTCCAGAGAAGCAAGGACAGTAAGGCCTTCGTGTTTCTTGTTTTATATTTTGTGTTTCTTGTTTTATATTTTGTTTTACATATTTTTGCATACATGCACATGCCTTTAAGACATTGGTTATTTGGCCAACATGCTTTGGACTGTGAGGATTAGGAATATGCAAGACTGCTTGATCTCTCCAGAAGCTTTGGAGCAAGAAAATAGTAGGTGAGGAACGTCAGCCTCCAGGCTAAGTCCAGTCAAAGCAGCAGGGCAAACAAGGGGGTGGTTGCCCCGCTCCCCCAGGACCGAGCAGAGGCCGAGCAGATTGAGCCAGCTGATAGTCACCTGCTGCCCAAAGGGGACTGCGAGCGGCCGGCAGAAAACAAACGGGGCCCGTGGCTGCCGAGCTGATGTTATCTGCGGGCAGCTGTGCCTTTTGTGCGCACAGCTCCACAGCTTGCAAATGTCACTAATGAATTGCTGCTGTGTCTGCAGCGCAGGGTGGAAAGCTGCCTGCTCTTAATTACCAGGACTTGCCTTTTTTTTTTTTTTTTTTAGCAGTAATGCAGTATGACTAAATCTATTCCCCAGGACAATTAACTTTGCATTAAACAGAGCCTTCTCCACCTTTTCCACATAGTAGCATACAGAGGGAAAATTGCAAGTGGGTTGCAGTTTTCGGTTCACATTTTTCAAGCTTGAGGCTAATAATAGGCATGGTGTGTGTGGAAATGCTGAGAGGTAGAAAAATTTTAATTAGGGTCCAGATTCAGTGGTAAATCTGGAGATAGTGGGAGAGTCTAAGACGGAGGTTCTGTTTCAGACTGGCATAGGAACATGGTCAGACACAGAATCAAAGCAAAACAGGCCTTCAGGGATTTAAGACTCACGTATTTCAAGGAGAGTTAAATAGCTAAGCTCACTCCTGGAGCAGAGCCACAAAGCCTGCCTGCACAAGGCACATATCATTTGCAGTTCCAGTCCTGAAAATTGTTATCTTGGACACCCTTCTTGACAAAAGCAGAAATAAAAGTAACTCATTCTAAAGGATTCACGAATTAATTTCCATTTTGTACTTCTCAACTGCTATCCCTCTGCATGCAAGATACCTGTATTGAGGACACTAACTCAATCAGTTAGATGTAGATATCTCCTAAGCACAACAGTCACTCTAGTTCCAGTTTCAGAAATAAATTGTTCTGGAGGTTTTGGCTCTGGGCTTAAATTTCAAGCCCTACCACATTGTACAAAAGGAGCAGTTTGAAACTGCAGCATGAATGATGTTGTGCCATAAAATCCAGTAAGCGAGCAGTGAAGAGAGCTGCCTTATGATGTGATACCACCATTTATTCTCCTTGCTCAGAGACAGCCACATTACCATTTTTTCCCCTCTAAATGGCAAGAGACCTCACAAATGCCAGGAATGTCTGCTATTCCTCATAGTATTCACAGAAAATTCTTCACTTGTTTTTTTTCTTTTTTTTTTTTTCACACAAGAGAGATTATATGTCTGGGGGACAAGATACCAGACAGGAGTCCTGCTTCACATCAAAACAAGCCATCAGGTGAACTGCATTTTTGACATTTGCCACTAAACCACACCATCATCTCAAGGCACCGTGGTGATTCCAGTCATCCTGTACTTTTCTGTAGCTCACAGTGCTTTTCCATGTCTTTTGCTCCTGCTGAAGCTTAGCTCTGGCCCTGGAGAAGCTCCCTGCCTGTACTTTGGAACCACCAAGCCCATGAACACCGTGTCAACACTGGCCAGGGCCCAGCACCGCTCCAGCCGAGCTGGCTGCACAGTGCACTGCAACTACTACTAAGTGCACTATCATCTTCCTCATTTATCATCACAAAGATTAACCTCTTCAGTTCTTGAACTACTGAGACTTCTGAAACCACTTCTTTTTGATGTAAAACTATACATTATGTTCCTCTATGCCCCATAAAGCCAATCTGACACCCCTGTGATTCAGTAACTGTCAAGGATTAATTTGGCATCTGCACTGTTTTCCCAAGAGTTGAGTGATTCAAGTTTGCCTACACAGTAAGTATGGCCCAGATTCTCATTTTACACCTGTTTTACATTGGATTCTTTCCACCAGCATCAGTGCTGTCATGCTGGCTGTACATGCCCATAACTTTTTAGCTAAAGAGAAGGCTATCCTACATGATTATCAAAGGATATTCATACACCTCCAGTTGAGATAAGATCAAAATGCATGTGCAGAAATTAATAGTGTTTTCCAGTGCATTGTTTTTTTCATCTTCAGAATAACTTACTTCTGCAATATATTCCAATTTCCAGATAGCCTCCTATGTGGTTTCATCATGCAAACTTTCTGTCCTCCCCCTGTTTTGGGGCAGACTGCACAGTGCCTACACAGAGTACATTCCTTTTGGTATTTTAGCACACAGTAAACTTTTTAATCATGAACAAATTCAAAATCAGTCAGAATACACTGACACAACATGTGTAAAAACATATTTATTTGAACTTGTCTCTGTTCAACCTCATCACAGAAAACTGTGGAAAAATCCAAGTGCAGCTACACTGGCATAAATGTACACTGTAAATAAAATGAATCATTCTATTTAGTAAGAAAAATATGTTGTTAATCCCATGTAATAAAATATTTTTCTTCTTCATGTAGTACACAGGATTCTTATTCCTATGACAGTATTTCATGTACCTTCCAATGAAGACTGGAACTCAAAAAAGCTGGCCTGGAAGCTACTGCAATGTATCCCACTCATGATACTCTGATGTCCACCACAAAAGGGGCATGTAAACCCACCCATGTCTAGCCTGTGTCTTCTTCCCCAGTGCAGAAAGTGACTGCTGAGACTGCTCAGTGTGTTTAAATGCACCAAAACCTTCTCCTGTTGCTGGTATATGATCCCAAACCAAGGAGATGCCCTGACAGCAACCAGACCAGGAACAGGGGCCACAAGCTGGAATCAGCCCCGTTCAGCCACTCTTTAGTACAGACTGCATTGCAGACTGCTTTGGTTAAACTACCACTTTTATACAAAGCTGCATCAGTGATTAAAGCAGCCGCTTTATGCCAATTATATTTTCTTGTCACTCTGCCAAGTCACCTTAAAGACATATAATTTCCCTGTCCTTCTGCCATTTGCCCAGCATTCTTCAGATTCCTCAGCCCCGTGAACAGCTTGATCTGCTCCAGTTGCTTCTTTGCTCAACCACAGCATGTGCTGTCCCAAAGCCGACCGCAGCACGTAACAGGTTTGCCCCCGAGCTGTGCAATCCCTGCTGGCTGCACAGCAGAAGGCTGCGAAGTCACTGAGCAGATTTCCCCCAAAAGAGGCACCGCAGTCCACAGGGGAATTCAGAAAACATATGCCAGCAGGTTTCAAAGGGGCACGCCAACTGCAGCTCGCCCCAAGGAGCACAGGGAGGCGGGTGGCGATGCTAAACCTCTCTGTGTGTGCGACAGCCAGTTTCTATTAAGCAGCCGGGAAAAGCTCTGCACACACAGCTAGTTGTTGCTTACTAATCTCTAATATTGTGTGTCTATGCCCTGCTCCTGCAAAGGGACAGGGAGGACACTCCATGAACGAATCCCCCATCATGTTTCCACGTTTTCTTTGAGGGAAGCGTTGCGAGGGCAGACCACGCAGGGGGGATTTTCGGCGCGTGCCGCTGGGCCGAGCACGTGCAGGGGTGGCCGCCCGGGTTGACGTGAGGGAGGCTCCAGCACTGGCGCGAGCAGGTGCAGCCACCGCGGCCGCGACCGAGCGCCTTGCCCTGCCGCCGCTGCCACTGCCACGTCCCTCCGCACGCGCAGGCATATGCAGGGGGCTGCTTTTGTGCCGCTCATTGTGCAAAATAATCGTTGCATAAACTTTTAATAGCAGCGCGGGGATTTCCTTCGCCCGCCAGCCCGCGGCACGCTTTTCTCCTGTTCCGCCATGTACTTTGACTAATCATTTTTTAAGTTCGCGAGGTGCAGGCCTTTAAGAGGCCCTAGGAGCTCTCGGCGCCCCTTTTCAGCTGCAAGCAATTCATGGGGCTGGGGCGGGGGGCGAAGTGTGGCCTCCCTATTCTTCCTGGGACCCCGTTGTGTTTGTGAAAGGACCGTCTCAAATTTCTTGTGCGGCAGCAGCTGTTGCTGCGCCCGCCGCCGCCGGGGCGGCCTTTTCAGAGCTGCCCGGGCTGCTTTTCAGCTCCCCTCCTCCTCTGCCTCCTCGGGGCCTTTTGTGCGCCTCAAAGCAGGGCCCCCCCTGACCCCTCGCGGGGCTCCAGCCGGCCCCTTTGTGCGGCGGCAGATGAGCGAGCGGCGGCGGCACGGGCGGGCGGTGCTTTGTCCCCACTCGGCCGCCCGCACGTGCCCCGTGCCCCGGCCCCGCGGCAGGGCAGCTGCCGGCGACACGCTCGGCACAGCTGCCGACCGGCCCGTGCGGCCACCCCTACCCACGACGGCCTCTGCACAGGGCAACCAACAGTTGGCAGCAGGCGCTCTGCAACGCGCCCGCCGCCCCACAACGCACCCACCACCCCAAAACGAGCCCACCACCCCACAACATGCCCACTGCCCCACGGGCACCAGCTTCGGCTTGGGCTCCTTTGGGAGTGAAATGCATGGCCACCAAGGGCAGGTGTCCCCCGATCGGCGCCTAAGGGAAACAGGCCTTGCACGCCTGGTTCTTATACAGCACTCATCCTGCAACATTATCCAGGCAGGAGAACAAGCTGGAATGGGTGAACAAGCCGGAGGGCATTCTGTTTTTAGCCATCCTTTGCAGGGTGATGGCAAAGGGGGGCTTTGTGCTTTAAAGAGGAGTGAGCACTTGCAGAAAAACACAGGCTGTGATCCCCTGGTGTTAATGTGCAAGCCTTTCACAGCCAGGTGAAGGGAAAAGACAGTTATTTAGGACCACAGAAATGAAAGGCATAATTGCACCTGTGCAAACACACGCACATTGGCATGCCAGATCCGTACCTGCACTAATGACGTGTGCATGCACAAAACACTACACTGCACAAGGCTGCAGCCATGGCCTGCTGCCACTAGTGAGCCCAAGCAGAGTGGCTACAGGCTGCAAATAGTCGTGCAAATGTGTGTGCCGCTTCCCTTGCACCAGGGAGCAGGCACCCTTCCCCAGCTCCTGCCCGCCCGCTCCGCGCCCGCCTCTGTGGGAACACACAGGAGAAGGTTCCTAAGGAAATTCACTTTGCAGACGCATGCCTTTGTGGCCAGGACATGTAAAAACCTCACACGTTGAAAACTGTTTCACTTCCTTTTCCCATGCAGATTTCTTATTTAAGGCATGCATCTCTCCCAGCCTCCTGGCTAATCACCCGGTGGGAATTACATTGATTCCTATGTGCAGCAGTTCCCAAAGACTAAGCATTTTGGAAGCAGCTGCCTCATCTGCTGCTTTTGCAGGGATCTGCTGCATATCTTCCTCTCCAGGCAGTGGAGGCAAGCTCAGCTTCCCCTGAGCCCTTTACGCCCATAACCTTTTTGCAGTGAAGCAGGCACCCCAGGGCTTTGCTTTGCTCTGTACCATACGCGGTGACTTGTGTGTTATTTGTGCCTGCTGCCCACACGCCCGCCACCTTGCTCGTGTTTTCACTTGCTTTATTTCACCTGGCCTGTAATTTGAAGGGCTTTGAAGACCCATGCGCTGCGCAGACCATATGGCGGGTGGCAGGGCCGCCCCGTGCTGAGCACCTGCCGAGGGGAGCACGTTGCGGGCGCCGAAGGCAGGAGCTTCCCACACGTCTGCAAGCTGCACAGCAGCCATGCACCTCAGCTGTGCGCACAACGAGGTTAGCACATCTGTGGAAAAGATGTGCATTTCACTGGAGAAGCCGGGGACACCTCACAGAGCCTGCAGGCATGGGGGCATCGGGGACCCACCATCACCACAGGCCACTCCAGGAGGACAACCCAGGATGGAGGCAGAGTGACTGCGGCACCTGGGAGACTGCACAGGGGCATCCCAACACCCGCTGGCCCCATCTGCTGTCCTCGTGCAGGGTCACGGATGGGGCTGCTGGCAGGGGCCATGTGGCCACGCGGCGGCCACACCGGCAGCGCGGTGAAATATAGTGACAGGGCCCGGCATCCAGGGTCCAGGCAGGCGGGCGCAGCTGCCACCACGGCCTGCAGAGGAACAATTGTCCTCGAGGAACAATGGGCTCCAGGGGGCTGGACCAGGAGTGGGGCAGCCCGTGCAGGCCCTGCCTCAGCAGCAGATGGAGCCTGGACGTGTTGCCGGGCAGAGTCACCGGCGCCACAGCCTGTCCTGGCCTGCGGCCAGCGTGGGCACAAGCAGCCCCCGCACCACCACACAGACCCCAAAATCCGATTTTTTGTGTCCATTTGGGCCCTGCAGCACGCATGCCTCCTGTTTGGGGCTGCCTCGGCCTCCCGTAGCATGGAGTCGCTTCCACCGGAGTCCTGCTTGGCCACACAAGAAAGCCGAGGTGGGAGTGAGGCAGGAGGATGAACGGCATGAAAACTCGTCTCTCCATTCTCCAGCATGTCCCCTCTACACAGAAAAGGAAGGGTGGCATAGGCAGGATTTGCACACACAAAAAATGAAAAATAAAGAAAAAATAAAAAAGAAAGAAAAAGAAGCCTGAATCTTGGAAAAGAAGCAGCTTTATTTTCTTTACGGAATTAGCAAAAATACCAGTTATTCTTCCAACTTCGTCATTGTTTCTAGCTTCCTCCAAAGCAGCAAATTCAGCAAGCGGGGCTGCTGGCGGAGGTGCTGGCGGCCGCCTTGGGCCCTCCTCTCCAAAGCGGCCCCAGGGGCAGCGGGGTGGACAAACCTGTTGAGATGAGACACAGCAGCTCCCCAGACACCCTGGGACAGGTCGGTCAGCAGACCTCGGTGAACATCCCAACAAGAATCCTGTTTTCTTAGAGCAGGAGTCATTTTGTGGCTACATTTCTCAACCCCTTTGCAGGGCTTTTGTGCAATTAATTCTAAACCATTCCCTCCTTGGAAAAGAAATGCCCACAATCTGAAAGCAGGCTCATGGGCTGATAGTCTTGGCATAGTCACAAGAGATTGCAGGTTACCTAAACTAGGCACTATGCCTTAAACAAGATAACATCCCATGTCTTTATTTTCTGTTTTCCCTGCAGTTCACAGTCACACAGGTAACTGCTGATCAAAAAGCAACTGCAATTGCTTCCACTGGAAAAAATAATATTAGGAAACTAAAGAGTATTTTTAGTTACAGAGGTGGAAACAAGCAGCAGGAGCCAGCATGTTGTGATCAGTTCACTTTGTGCAGACCATAATCAAGCACTCTTTGAACCAGTGACCATCCACAAAGCACTTTTCAGGAGCTGCAGGAGTTGTAAAGTTTGCAACTGTAAAGTGGGGTGCATCAGAAGATCTTGATATTCAGAGCAACACTGTGTATGCCTTCTTCAAACAGCTTTTTATTCTCTGCACCATAGAACTTGCACTTTCTTAAACACCTTTGAACCTCCATCTGATATGGATTCTTTTGTTTGTTTATTATTCACACATTCTTATTTACACCTATCATGATCCACAATTTCAGATTTATTCTTGGCATGACTCAACACATTAGGCATGCATTGGGGGTGAATCTGGAAATTCATCCCACTCCTTTTATCTCTCTGCTGCCCCTGATGGGCTATGGTTTTTATTCTTTTTTTTTTCTTTTTTGGCATGGTTTTGTTTTTAAGCTCCCACACAGATCAGTTCAGACCTGCTGCATACAATACATTTGTAGCCAGCTGCATGGGCACAGCTGATGGTGGGATGCGACACAAGGCATAACTGGGTGGCCACTATTAAAAACGGTGAGGATACAGATTGCTGTTGTCTTGCATTGGCTTTGCAAATCTTGTACCGGCTTGCAAGAACCACAAATGAATGAGGCTCACAAACAGGTTAAGTCACAAATGCCATCTGGAGCCTAAACTTACACTTCACCATAAAACAAACTTCTGAATCAGGGACATATGGGCAGATATAGGAATGGTTATTTCTAACCCTCAATTCCCAAAGTTATTCTTCACCTCTAGCAGCAGATGGTAAGGCAAATTCCTTGCTAACCTAATGCAAACTTCTGAGAGCTAGGAGACCTGATCTTGTATGCAGTTGTTGAAAGGCATGCTATATCTTCCAAGAAAAACAATCCCCTCCCCTTCTAGTTAGCTATACAAAAGTAGCAAATTTTGAGCTAATCTTCAGGTATTATGGTAATTAATTTTTTTTTAAAAAAGTGTATATAGCTGTGCAAATAGGCTTTGCAAAAAATAGCACAAGCAGGCAGCTTTGATTACAGAAATGGACACAGTGTGGGAACATAGCAAAGCTCTCATGCATGGATCTGCAAAGGGTTTGCCCTCTGCCAAGATCAGTAGCATTCTCCTGTCTCCATTTGAAATGTTACTTGCCATTTGCAAAGTCTATCAGAAAATCAAAAGAAAAAGAAAAAAGGAAAAGTAGTAAGAAGGTTTGCTCTGCAACCAGCTGCCACATCAAACACAGCAATTCCAATTTTTTGAAAAAAATCCAAACTTTTACAAGTATCTAGCTTGGTGAAGGAGATGAAATCTGCTGCAGAAAGTCAGTCACTTTGGTAAGAAGAGATTCAGAAATCGCTGTGCTCTTTTCACAGGAATGTTTTTCCTGCACGTTTGCAGCAAACCACTTGGTGAGTTTCCAGCGCTTTGGAGCAGGCTCCCCCAGAGTCCTTCCGTGTTTCCCTTGTGCAACCAGAATGTTTGCTGCTGCCCCTGGTAACTTGGAGGCAGGAGCCACTGCCACCAGGAGCTGCAGGCTCCTTAAACCGGACACTTCATAACAGCCTTGTACCCACATTCCCCCATCTTATCGTTTCCTGTCAACATTAATTCCCTGAATAGCACAACTGGAAAGGTCCAAAAAGCAAACACTCCTTCTGCCAGTGGAAACTTGCAGCACATGGGGAATAGTGAAAAAATAACCGGCTGACTCTAACACCATGTTCTCGGAGCAGGGCTCGCTGTCCTTCACTGCAGATGAGTTCATGACTCAGATGACAACAGCTTGGCTCTCTGACCCCACAGCAAATTCCCCAAAGCCAGCAAACATGCAAGAGGTAGGGCAAAGTCAAAGCACACACAAGTGGTGTCAGTGCAGAGGCACTCTTCAAGGAGGAGATGGGGCCGTGGGGCCACAGCCTGTGTCCCTGTGCAGGTGATAGGTGGAAGACTTTCTGAGGTCATGCAGTAGGCTGGAAAAATTCCAGCAAGCTTTAGCAAGCTGTGTGTTTGTCAATGTACAGAAATTAATCTAAGTCCTATGGAGAGCTGCCCACCCAAGCTGCCATGATTCTACCAGTAAATAAAGCATTTTTACATACAGATGCGCATTTGCAGAACCAATTATTCGTTTGCGTGTGTGAAGGATTTGCATTTGTCGCTCCCCTGGCTGGCTAAGGATGAAAGCATGCTTTTCACCAGGGCTCTTGTTTACGGGCCCCAGCCACCAGTTTTGAAACTGGAGCCCTTGGTCACTGGGACAAAGGAAAACAACCTCTGCGCAGGGCCCTAAAACCTGCCTTGTAAAGGGGTTATCTTGACCCACTCCGGCGGTAACAGGGCAGTGGGATCAAGGTGAGCATCAGCCCTGCGGTGCTTGTTCGTGAGGCTCCTTGTGGGGGAAATAAAGTCCCCTTCATTTCCAGGAGCAGCAGGGGAAGCGTGAAGGGGTGGCCTCCAAGCACCTCCCCGCCATTGGAGAGCCCGGCTGAGGAGGCTGTGGCGGTGCCTTTGTTTTTCAGCCCTTTTAAGTGAGATGAGAGGAAAGGATATGCATACATTCTTACCCTAGTTTCCAAATGACATGTAGTTCTCCAGTTGTCTTCCTGGAGCAGAAGTCACACTCACCCTCGACCCATTTCCAGGATTAGACTGCCCATTTCCTAGAAAAGAGGTTCATACAAATCTAAGCAGTTTGCAGGAATCCAGCCACTTTCGAAAGCGTAAGCGCTTGTGCTCTTTTCTTTTGGACAGTCTGTGGATCAGGAAGTACTCTGCATTTCCTGCTCTGTAACTGAGAAAAGGGTCTGACCCAGGAGGCCAGTGTGATTTCCATGTAACCATGCGCTATTAACAACCCTTCCCGTGTGTGCATGTGAAGAAAATCACTGCATGCGTACTTGTCCCTTTTTGCAATAAGTGCACATGCCTGCAGGCTGCCTTTAAATAACTGTACACCTACAGGTAGGCCTGTGGGTGCAGCCATAAAATCAACATATATGCACCTGCACTCTCCTGAATATTGATCCAGGATAGTGAAACCCTAAGCAGAGCTAATGAACAGGTTGTACAGGCAAAAGATTAACACTGGTAAGGCCGTAAGGACTTCATAGATCACCTACCCAGGCTTGTTACTCCTTGGCTTAAATTTAGTGTCAGCTTACACTCTGAATTTTCTTCCGTTTGTGTGTATTCAGTAAATGTAAATGTACTCAGCAGGAGCAGATCCTTGCCCCCATGAAGCTCACTGAAGAGCTGCAGGGGGCAAAGCGGCAGCTTCACGGCCAGGATTGCAAACCCAGGAGCAGCGTGTGACTGTGCATGCTGCAGGATTAACTGCAAAATTCCCTTTTGCAAAAAAGCTCACTGGCACATGGCAATTACATAGCCCATGGATTCAGCCACTTCTCAACAGGACTAAAAGCAGAGCTGAGGAGTTTCTGGAGCAGAAAACCCATGCTCAGAAACACTCCTCCATGGTGTAGATTTTAGCATTTGCAATGCATTTTGTGCTTGTAGGCCAGCATTTGGGAACAGCATGGTAAGGTGAGTGGGGATGGTTATATTGCCACAGGACCCGGAGCTGTGCAGGTGCTGTGTCCAGCTCCTTATGTAATTGCAGAAGCTTGCTCTGCACAGAGCGTGTTACAAAACAAACTCCAGCTTCCTCGGGTGCCTGCAGTAAAGGGAAGCCAAGTTTTATTTCCCTCCCCTCATGATCATCAGCAGACGCTGTTTTCCCAGGGATCTCGAGCAAAGGAACAAACAACGGTGCAAATTGTGCAATTTTCACAGTATTCCTCCTGCAGTTCCCCCCAAGCTGCCTGAAACCCCTTTCGCTCCAAAGCGAAAGCAGCAGCCCAGGACAGTTTGTCCACAAACAGGGCTGTGCAGTTCTGGATGAGCAAAAGCCGGGCTGAATTTCATAACTAGATGCCGTCCCAGTCAGTGATTAGCGTGGGAGTTGGGAAGCTGTTTTCCCTCTGCGAGCAGTGTTGCTGTTGCAGGTTTATTTATAAGCACGTCGTGCCAAGGAGTAAGCGGGAGCTCTGGGACTGGACGGTGGCTGTCCTGAAGCCATCGGGACACTTTCCCAACTTAGCCCCGCTCCCTGCACGCCGCTTCCCTGCAGCACAGCCTGGTGCCTCGAGCGCTTCTTGGCACTGACTACTAAGAGCCTATTTCAGACTGCCCCACAATACAGGGCACCCAAGTAACCCCTCGTATGCCAGCAGATAAATTCTGCTGCAAAGCTTTCCCAAATGAGTCCAGACCTTTCCTAAGTGCAAATGTGGTTCCTCAAGGCCTTTCGCAAATACCGAGCATGCTCCGATTAAGTGCTAAGAGTAATGTGAGAGCCTCAGCGCTGGATCTACTGCCACTGTCACCTAATGCTCTGCAAAGTACCGTGCCAGGGGAGTTGGAAGAAAGTGGGAAGGGGGAAAAAAAATGCCTGCCTTGTCTTTTAAGCTTTGCCCCAAGCATTGCACAGTGAGCATCCCCTCGGCTCAAGGGGCCTCATCTTGGCCTTACTAATCCTGCTGCATCTATCTAATAGCGTAAAGTTTTCCCCCTTTTTTACCGGAATCCTTTCCAAAGGCGCATGGAGAGGAGAAGGGACGGGACGAGGCATGGCAGGAGAGGACGAGCCGCACTGGACTCCGTGGACAACGTGCTCACGAGCAGCTCCTCGAAGCAGGTGGCGCCTCTGCCAGCCTGCATGTCCCCAGGCACACAGCAATGTCCATGGGAGAGGCTGCCAGCAGCAGCTTCCCGCTCCCATGCCCCCTGCAAGGCCCATGTGCTGCCCTGGGCATGGATGGGGACAGTAATGTTGTGCTGGGAGAGCTCCCATGGCACCGGGATATTTGTGCTGCGATCTGCACACTCATGCCTCACTTCGCTAGAGTAAACACGGACCTTTTCTTATTTGGATTAGCTCTGCTTGCTGAAACCACATCCACTTTTTTTTCCCTCAATGCTTATATTATAAACTAACCCGAAGAGGATGTCTAATAAGACACTTGGAGGCCCTTTATTCAAACTCATTCAAAATGATTTCTAAGTCAGGGATACCCTCACCACCATAGCTGATCCCAGTTTTGCACAGTTGTAAGTGATGAAACAAGAAGAAAGGTCAGAAGAGTCCAAAAGGTGGAGGTGGTAGCCAGGTGGGAACAGCAACATTATAGCATCTAAAGTGCCAAAAAAAAAAAAAAAAAAAAAAAAAAAAAAAAAAAAAAAAAAGTAATCCTATGCTGGAAAGGAATCCTGGTCTAATTTTGCTAAACAATGGGGGATTTCATGACCTTTAAAAAAATACTTACTTAGGCAGCACATGCTGCTGCATCTCTTCAAAGCGGGCATGGCTAACAGGCTTTCTTTGCCCAAAGGGCAGGTGAGCTGGCTTATCTTTCCCTTGCTTAAAAACATGGCTTAATCATCAAAAATGTAAGTTTCAACAATGGTAAGTAAGTTCCTCAGCAACAACCAGAGAGGCCATAAGAGTAAGTTCCTTCCAGCAAAATTGGTCACACCACTATTTATCAGATGTATCAGAGGACAAACTGTGCATGTAACAAATGCTCAACTGCCTCCCTAAATAGTCAGGTAACAGCTGTGGACACCACAGGAAAAGTCACATGAGGGTAAAATCAGCCTTTGCCCCAAGCCCCACAGAACAGAGATTGTAAATGAGTTTTTTACACATGCCCACAGAGCTGGTGTGTGGAAGAGAGGGGTGTTTTCCCTACCAGGCATGCAGGGATGGTGAGCAGAAGGGGAATTCTCTTGCCTGTGCAGTGTTTCCCCCTAAGTGCTGGGCTTTGCTGATAACTTCATCACTTCTGAGGCTCCCTCGCAAACTCAGAACAAGCGCTTTGCACGATAGAGATCGACATGCAGCTTCAACGTGGGCGGGTTTGTGGCAAAGGCTGTTAGCGATCAAAGGCTGTTAGCGAGGTAGGTTCCTGCAACAGTAACAAGAAGCAGGACATCCTTTGGGGAAGGAAAGGATCTGTTTTGCCCTCAGACTGGGTAAATAATTCACCCTACCATTAATGGGGTTATACATAGAGGGTAAAGGAGAATTGCACCTGCACAGTTTTAGTCATTGATGGCATCAAATAAAAGGAACCCAACTCTCCCCTTGCCACACTATGTTAAATAATGAGAAATCATGGAGAGGAAATTGAGGAAGGAGGTGGAAAGCGCAATACATCCACAAACAACTGTCCTTACCTCAAATAAATACAGATATTTTCTTTGGAAGAGAGCAGTGCCTTTTCAACTCAGCTTGTTACTTACCATCATTTCTGGAGAGAACCAACAATTGCCCAAAAGACACCATATAAGAAATTTATGGGCAGCCCTGTTCGCACAGTGCAAAAGCTCTTGAAGACTGACAGGCCCATCCGAAGTAGAGCTTATGTCCCCTATCACATATTGAACTAACACATCGCACATCTTCAAATACCAATTTCCATTGGATAGGTATTTCACTAAAATCCTAATAGACTATTGTGGTAATCCAACAGAGAAGATGAAGAGTTCCAAGACCCCCCCCCATATAAAAGCTATATACCATCCATAAATGCTTATACAGGAGGCACAGCACATAGTTGCTATAGGCTCTAGCAAGCTCTACCATGGGTAGCAAAGGAAGGCATGAATGACTATTGCTTAAAAATAAAGACGTTATGTATTTCAAATATACATATGCATATATACCTGCATGTAAACATTATATAGCAGTTGTAAACGGCAAACCAATTGCAGACTTGTTCATCTGTTGATTCCTGGCAACCTGAGGGGTTTTAAATTGTTATTGTGATAAATAATGATGTAAATCTCAGGTGATATTAGGCATTGAAAGGTTGCAAGAGCATACTAGATTCTTCAAAACTCCTGACTGCTTTCACCTCACAGTTGTGCTACACTTTTTTTCATACACCGATGGGTCTTTAGTGCTCTCCACTTCAGAACAGAAAATTATAAAAGCTACATTTAGTACTAAGTGAGGAGGAAAGAAAGAAAATGTTAAAGCTAATACATTTTACCCAATCTGAATAGCAATTAGGCAATGTCAGGTATGCAGCTACAGCCTCTTCATTTCAGACTTGTACAAGCACGATGATTACAGAACAAAATTACAATTGCTGCTAGATTATGTTTATGTCAGTTCACAAAAGTGCTCCTTCAGCAAGAACACAGATTCATATCTTTGGGTTCCCTTCTGTATGAAATGGATTTTGGAAAACCCCCTTGTAGTAAACTTCAATGCATGGGGGTGTGCTCTCTTCTGTGTCTCAGTATCTCAGATTAAGTCAGCTTAATTTCCATATATGCTAGATAAAGGCTATATACTAACGAAGGCATCGCCTGATTCTGGTAATTGAGATATGAGAGGAAAAAGGGATCTGTTAGTTTCGACCAAAGCTAGATAGGAGGAAATGAATGAATGTTATCTTACATTATCTGTTTGACCTGTGAAGAGATCACTTTGCATGAATCCAGCTAAGAAAAAAAATAGAACGTCTTCACTAAGGTGAAAAACAGAATGTCTTCACCCCACTCAACCTCTCTATCTAAGTTCAGCAGAGATAAGCACCTCTGGAAGGAGATTCAGCTGAGATGTGAATTGCACTGTGGAAGCAAGTTTTGCCACGAGCAAAGAAGGAGCCTAAAGTAACCCAGATGAGACCCCTGCACTGGTATTTGAGGCCAGGTGGAGGGTTCCCAACTCAGTGCTCCCAAACCTGCAAGCAGTGAGCAACCCCCACCAGTACTATGGGGAGGAAGAGACGGCCTCTTCCCTATGGAAAGCTCCATGGGCACAAAAACAGACAAACAGACACTGCAGTGAGTCTAGAGTGGAAAACATTGGAAGATCCGGCCCTTATTTTGGCAAATGGAGACCAGGAAACCTGAATGGGGACACTGATAGCAGAAAAGTGAAGCTGGTAGCACCAGTTCATCGTAGGAGCTGGGGAATGACTCCCACAGTACTCACTGGAGCAAGGGATTGAGTTCCTCTCTCCTCCTGTGTCCGGGGCCCTTTGGTGTCCTGTTTCTCCAGGCTGTTCCAGCGGCCTGCTGGCCTGAAAGGGTTTCCAGAATCTATGAATTTAAGTCTTGGAGGACAATGCTAGAGAAATGTATACATGTAGATAATACACATTTCCAGATAAACAAATTGTGAGACAGACCAGCTCTATTGATACAAAGTGGAGGTAATATTAGCCTGGTCAGAAATAGAATATACAGCTTTGTAACCCATAAGTGATCAGCATAGTAAGGATCATTCTTTAATAAATATAGATTATGACACAACTATCATCTACTGCACTTTTACAAAGAAAGTCTTTGACTTTAGAAATAACTATGCATGTATTTGACTACTCTCAGCTTGGACAAAGGGAGTCAGTGGGGTCTGTGACCATGCCTAAGCCTGGCATGTACAGTACTAGGATGGGGTTTGAAGTCTTAACCCAGTGAATGCTTCCCTATGTGTGCAGCTGCTACAAGGCTAAGGAGGCTCCTCATGCTCTCACTAAGCACACAAGCAGCACAAACTCTGATAAAGAAACACATCTTTGCTGCAGACCAGCATGGCAGAAGGTGCAGCCTACATTGCCTGCATGTGGACACAGATGCATGGTTTGCTGCACTGATTTGCCTGCCTAAATCCAGCTTTGGGTTTGTTCCTCCCCCACTTGACTCAGCTTTGCAGACTGACCTGTTGATCTGCATTTGCTGCCAGCAAGTGGCTATGGTAATGTCAGCCTTTTACTGTAATATCTTTCCTAAATTCTTCTCATAATTATTGGGTCAAATGGGTAATCAGAAGTACACAGTGAGGGATGAAGACTCTTGGTTTCTATCCAGCGTGGTACTGTGATCCTGTAACACCATGTATTTTAATGACTAAGTCTTTAAATGTTAGCAAATAAAGCATGCATTTAAGAGTGCTATACTAGTACTAGACAAAATGAGGTTCAACAGGAGAAACTAACAATTCCCCATAATGAAATGAGTAGAGATTTCACTGGTAGCATGGGAGATGCATGTGCATGCTGTTTATGTGAATGATACCTAAGTCTAGATATTAATTTGCATGCCTTCATTATAAAGTCCCAAAGTAAGGATAGCACATTTCTTTAAGGTCAAAACTTCTTTTTTTTTTCTTTAACTCAAAAGAGTCACATTCTGAGTTTTACTTTCTGCAAGAAAAGCAAAAATTAATTTCATTAAGAAACAGGTGTTTTTTCTTCCGGCAGTTTGATGGCCAAAGTAAAACAACAAATATTCAGATGCATGGGCTGTTAGAAAACTCCCTCCAATCCCCAATAGACAGAAAATAAATGATAACAATAACTGCTTTAATACAGTTGACGGAATAACTATTTAGTATTTAGTTATCATTATATTCATATAAAGTCTCTAGCTCATTCTTTGTTTATATTCCCACATAATATGCAGAACTCAGATGCTTGCAGTTCCCAGCAGAAGAAAGTCTCATGTCCAGGAAGTTAATAGTTAAGCATCTGCAAAACAAAAGACTGAGCAGCCATTTATGTACCATATTTACTTATGGAGTACCGGACTTATTCATTGTTCATACTGCAAGGAAAATAAAGTGTATGCTCTCCCTCTCTTTTTTTTTTTTTAATTTATTGTCTTTATTTTTAACTAAACCTGACTTGTCAAGACCACTTTCACAGCCCACGGGCCAAGCTGACCTTTTCTATGACCCAAACTCCGGTGGCCAGTTGGCACTCCATGAGTTGTTTTCACCCCCTGCTGCACCCGCGCACACAATAGAGGTGGAAATCTGAAAAATTAACCCTCCCTCTCAGAGAGGAGTCCAGGATCCTGCTCCTGGCGATTGTCTTCACACCCACTCAGATGGATGCAGCATCCCCTTTGACGAGGACATCCTTTGGTGGGCTTGCAGCCTTTGCAAGATCCGGCATCCATGAGGTGCACGTGTGTGCCTGGAAGAGGATGTGACTATAAGGATGATTCAGCACCTGCTACAGTCACCCAGAGTTTTTCCAAGTTGACTTTGCCGGGGTTGGGAATGTGGGAGACACAATTGCATGCTTGCTGCTGCAAGCCAGTCTTGCAGGGTGTTAGGGCTCCCCAGTGGGCTAGTGGGCAAGCTCCTGTGAATACCAAGCACTCGGTGCTGGATGGGCAGCATGCATCCTGTTCCCCTGCAGCACACTGTAGGGAACATAAAGGCTTGCTGCAAACCTTTGCCTGCATCATCTGCAACCACTGCTGTGCTATGTGGAAATCCAGGCTGCAAGCTCCTCTCAGTAGCCCATCAGAGGCTGCAGAGAGCTGCTTTGCACTGGCCAGGCTGGGTACAAGTGCAGCCTTCACCCTGCTGTGGCTGCAGCAGTATGTGCTGCACTTGGGAGGCATGGGGAGCTGTAAGGAGGTCAGATGTGTCATGCTCTTTGGGCTTGAAATAAAGGTACTAATTAATGCTTGGGATACATATAAGACCTTAAATTTAGCAGAAGCTAGTTCAGTAGCACTGCTGCTCCTTTGTCAAGAAGTGGCAGGCTGTGCTGGAGAAGACAGGGCTGCGCATTGAAGCACAGTGACATGAGCCTTCCCAAGACACCAGGAGAACCGGGGCAGTGCAAGGAGCTGAGGGAGGAGCAGAGAAAGGCACGAGTTACTACGAGGCCAATCCTAGCCCCTGTGCCCTCCACGGGAGGCCGTGGGTGGCCTGCAAGCCTCAGGAGTAATGGGACATGGGTCCTGTGGGAGCTTCTCATGCCCATCACATATGGAAGGAACTAGGAGGCTTCTGCAAATAAGACTCTCTTAATAAGATGAGGTTTCAGCCCAGAGATGTCTGTACTGGGCCTTGTGGAGCAGTGTTTCAGAGCCACACAACCGGCGTCCACATTGCTTCACCTGTCTCAGTGACAGCCTTTGATAGGCTTCCCTGGGCTTGGACATGGCTGTCTGGGTTTCTTTTTCTTTACAGAAAGCTAAACAATCTTTCACTTTCCATCTGCAAGGTAAGAGGGTTGCTGTGAAATGTAAGCACCATGTGTGTGGAAATATCAGATCACATTTAGGGTTTTAACAAATGCTTTTTGAAACACAGTTTTGAGACGCAGGAGCTACAGAAGGTTTTGCTTACAACCATTGCCAAGGAAATCACTAAGCAAGATGAAACAATATGATAGAAGATACAGTTACCTCATGAAAGCAAATTCAGTAATGAGAAAGAGGAAGATTGCTGTCTTGACACTTGAAATCTAAGCAGGAAACGAGTGGTAAATATTTACTCTGTACCTCTGTCTCAGATGCCCTCTGGACACCAGTGACTGCAAACCTGTATATGTGCTTTGCTGCTGAAACATCTGGCTGTCATGTCCCAGAGTGCGTTTGAAGAGAAAACTCCTAAGTAAATGCAGCCAAGGCTGGAATAACAACTAGGAGGAGAAATTGGCTGCTGTCCATGAAGTTTGCTCCAGCTTACCACTAGTTCCAAGAAACCAGCCCAATGATTGATGGTGGGAATGCCGAGAACGCTCACTCCAAGCCGAGCCGCCACCAGCTCCGCGGCCGAGGCACGGGAAAAATAACCGAGCTACCACTCCTGCTTCGTGCTAATGGATATTTATGCCCAGCTATGGGAAAGGCAGTGAGCTAGATAGTTGCAGAACTTTTTTACGTGTTGCTGTCTTCATGTGACCGCTCGGTGAGGGCCCCTGTGTTCCTGCAAGTGAGGGAGTTGCTGGGCTGCACGCCGGCGCGTGCCCCTGCTCCAAGGCACCGCTGTTGGGAGCTGAAGGCAGGGCCCGGATCTGGGGAAGCTCCCTCAGGCTGCAGGGCGCAGCAGGATTGGGCTCCCAGCAAGCTGCGAGCACCCAGGAGGCAGCCCGGGTGGGGAAGCGTGTTCCTGCTTGTCCCGCAGAACATCCCAGCCGGAAGCAGGAAAAAGGAGGGAGTCTCCGGCAGAGTATCGCTTTCCACATCCCACAGCCTCTCACTTCCGACCCAAAGATGGGTCAGTGCTGACACATCAGTGGTGCACGAGAGCCAGCGCCACGTGGCACCAGGAATCCTCCTCTTGACCTCTGCTCCCTGCAGCTTACTGCCTGCAAAGCAGCAGTTCAGTGTCTGTGCACCTCTTTAACGAGAGTTAAACACTTTTTCCTTGAGGGATATAGGTAGAATTCAAGTCATGAAGGGGCTTCTGGGCTGGAGCAAACCTCACTTTTAGGACATGCACCATGATTTTTCTGTAAGCTTCACAGCCTCTACATCGCAGGAGCTACTTACATCACCGGCTAGAGCCAAGGCGCGTAAAGCAGCACCCAGTGCGAGCAGATCAGAGCTGCACGTCTCTCTTGGTGTCCCACCTTTCCACTAGCATGGGAGCATTGTCATCTCATATTCCCGTGTGCGCTCATCTCTCACTCAGCCTAGGAACAGGAACAGAAAGGAAGCTGTAAGCAGGGCCGGAGAAGCAGGCATTGGAGCTCCACATTGTCCAGCACGACAGGCTGTTCTGGAAACCTGAGGAACTCATTGATAGAACAGAAACAGTGCTATGGAAAGTGGGAATGGAAATATGGAAGTGGGGAATCATATGAAGAACCATAAATAGCAGATGAATCTGTAGAGCTGCAGCAGCTGTGAGCAAAGTGCAGGAAGCTATCTCAGAGAATAACCACAGAGACTTTGCTGAGTTTCTGCTCTTCCATATAGATATATCCTTCACAGAACTGGCGCATGTCACGCCCCTAAATGTATGTTGTAATTTTCCCTATTCATGAATTGGACCTGCAATATCTTGCAACATCTTAGTAACTCATAAGCATTTGCCAAAGACTTCACGTGACCAAGTCTTGGCCTGTCACCTGCTCACAGGCTGTTTCCATCAGCTACCCATTTCAGCAAGTAACCACCTCAGGTGCATGAGTTATCTCTGCTCGGTGATAGCATCATTGTCATTTTTTAAGGAAGAGGAATGCAGTCAATGAGAAAAAAAGAGATGTGTGGCTAAGGAATCCCAGGCTGAGAGTATCCACTAAGAAACATATACCATTCATGCTAACCCTAGAGAATTACAGATACTTTTGTAAATTATATCCAAAAGTATATGGACAAATAACATGACCATGACTTCAGTCACAAAAAAAAAACGAAGCACTTACTTCAGATTTGTTCAGTTCTGTCACAACTCAGAGGGTCCTGCTGCCAAAAAAAGCAAATGATCTGAACTCATTTACTGGCAATTACTTATAGATTAGTATATATTATTACAACTAGATTTATGATTATCATGACTCAAAGAAAAGACTGCCATCAGAGACCAGTAGGGTTTGAAGAAGGGAATTCTTGTTTCCCTGTAGAAGGCAATATATGGAGAAACCTTTTAAGCTTGTATTGAAAAGACACTGTCTGTAGGATGTAGCACTGAAATCACAGCACTGTCTGGGACCGATAGCATCAGGCAAAAGTCATAATCAGGGAAAATCATCAGGGAAAATTCGTAAGAAGTAAAGCATGACTTTCTGCTTTGTGCAAGAGCGGAAAGAGAAAGAAAGGAGGAGCCAGGGAGTTGCTAACACTGTCTGAGCTGGTAGGATCTCTGCCAAGTAAAATGGGTCCTGGAGCAGGACAAGCATTGGCAGGAGCCAACACCAGGAAACAGTGGTGAGGGAGCGAGGAGAAAGCTCTGACCAAAACCATGTCAAGTGGATATGGATTTCAAGTAAGGCCAAGAGGTCTTTAATCAGCCAGGAAAGCTCAAGACAAACAGGCTTTTGGTTTTCCTCTGTTAATGGCTTTTGCATACACACTCCCAATCACTGGCAGTGGCTGGAGACGGAGCAGGAGAAATGCCCTCCAGACACCAAGAGGATGAGAAAGCCATATAATAGACAGGAGAATCATATTTTTCATGAGGAAAAATGTAACTAAAATCAGCATTGAAATGCATAGCCAGCTGCCACCACAATGAGCTCATGCTAATATACTTAGGGACACTGAAAGCTGATTTCTTTTTCTCCGAAATTAAATCAGTCCTTACAAGCCAGCTGCAAACTAAGATGTGAAGATTCTTAAAATTCACCCAAGGGCTGAATTGACTCATGGCAATCCTAGAAAATTGGGGAAGGAATATGTGACTTAAGACATTTTCCTGCTTTATCTAATCTAAGAAGTAGTGCACAGGCAGCTTATTCTCCCTTCAAGATCAAGGCCTGTAAATAAGCAGGGCCTGCAAGTACCCATAGGAAAGAATCAGAGAACAATTTAGATTGGAAAAGATACCTGGAAGTTATCTAGTCCGCTCTCCTGCTCAAAAAAAAGGCTAACTCCAAGGTTAGATCAAGGTCATGTCCAGCTGTGTCTTGAGCATCTCTAGGGATGATTTTTGATCACCCCTCTGGCAACCTGCTCTAGAATTTGACTGTCCTCAAGTGAAAAAAAAAAAAAGAAAGAAAAAAAAAAGAAGAAACCACCTTATATCTAATTTCAAATCTCTTGTTGCAATTTGTGACCGTTGCCTCTTTTGCTTTGCATCTCTGAGAAGAGCTTGGCTCTTCCACGACCACCCACTAGGCAGTTGAAGAGAGCAGTAAACCAAGTGCTCCAGCCCTCTGACCACCTTGGACTTGATCCAGTTCATGAGCCTCTTCCTTGTGCCGAACACAGAACATGAGCTGCAGCCTCAGCAGTGCAGAGGAGGGCTGGTCCTATTCCCTGCAGTGCTCCTGCGAGTGCAGCCCGGGATGCATCTCCCCTCATCCCTGTCAGAGCACAAGGAGAGCTCTTGTTCAGCTATTGTCCACCAGCATCCACCACCATTCCTGCAAAGCTGCTGTTTCCTCCAAGCAACCTCCATCCCATTTGGTCACCCAAGTTCATGTTCAAACTTGATGAGGATGTGCTTGTGCCCAGCATCCAGCAAGCTAACAGAAATGGCACAGATGGCCAAGTCCTCTGATGATGCAAACTGGACCAAAATCACTCGTCCCATTGGCTTTGTGTGTACATAGCAAATGGCTGAAGCCACTGAGACAGGAGGTTTTGCCCATTAAAGTTAGTTGTGCACTAACAGGAAATGTTTAATGGGATATATATTACTAGATATATTTTTTTTCAAGTGGACATTTTTGGACATATTTGCTCTCAGTTTTATAAACTGACTTTTTATTCCCTGAGGATTTGTGCTGCACATAGAATGAAAATATCCTTAAAACAGTTCTTCAACAACAATTAAGTGTTTGCCACTTCTTTCCTCTCAAGCAAAGTGCTCTGACAGCAGAAGTGTTCTTTCTTTTCCCTTTTTTTTCTGATTTGGCCCCAGAGATGAAAAAATACAGCAAGATCCAGATCTTGACCTGAAAGCAACCAAGCGGTAAGCAGCCAGTGCAGTAAGACAGGAAGAAAGGTCACCTTGGCTTTGGCTTCGGTTTAGTGTGAAGAGAATATTGCCAATATTTTTGGCCTTCAAAACTACCGTTCTACAGAAAAGGTTGCAGTGACCCAGGGATTTGTCAGGGCTGGTCACACAGCCAAAGTCAACCTGTATGCAGAAGAGCTCTCATTGCCTCCACACCCGCAGAGCTACACAGATACAAGTGTCGTTAGATGCCATTCCCTTACAAGGCACTAGAGAAATAAATCATATCAAGGCTTACAGGGAATAAAAAAATACAGAAATATCCCTAGGAAAACACAGTGTTGGAATTAAAATTATCGACATTTTATTCACACTTGCCAAGGCATTGCCATCTTGCCAGATCCTAAAAAGCCTATGGAGAACAAAGTCCTTTCTGTGTAGAAGGAATATCCCTCCTTCCTTAGGTGTGCAGCTAACAAGTAACACTATGGCTGCATCCTGGACAAAGGTGAAAATAACATTCAACCTCTTTGCCACAATTTTAAGAGAAAAGCAAGAGATTTGCACAAAGGACCTTCATATCCCAGCTCAGGGGCCATGCTCATGCCTCTTGATAGCTGAGGACTATCATGCATGCTGGCTGCTCTTAGCAAGTCATTGCTGCTGCTGCTATTGCCCTGCTGAGCCCTCTGACCTGCCATGGCAAAGAGGACACAGGCCAGGTCTATGCCAGAAGCATCTGCAGCACCAAAGCAATGGTCCCAGGTTCTCTTAGGAATGTCCTCTGAGACACCCCAGTGCCGTTGTGCTTCTATTAGTGCTTACAAACTTTACCCTACAAACTTTTTACAAGATGTTTCCCAACATCTTATATAAATAAATAAATAAGAGTTAAAGATATTTCTGCTTAGACACAGACATCATCTATTCCTAGTTATTAATCTATATCTGTACCCTGCAGTGCAGGTAAGGCAATAGACATCTTCAAGGGTAAGTTGTACAAGTTTTTTAAAATGCTGAGCTCTAGGCTATGTCTAGAGCATCGTTTAAACCCAAGTGATCTGTCACAAATTTGTCAGCGGCTAACCCCCTATTGACTTTTATTTTCTGAGCCAACACAGACCTGCTTTGTAAACATAGGTATGTGGATTTTTAGAAATTCACATAATTCTGAAAGAGACCTACCTACTTCTGCTGTCACTGTTACTTGCAGGTTGCATTTGCCTTCGCGAGCCAGACACCAAGCCTAAATTCTGTGTCCTCTGGATATGGAAGCAGAAGTTATGACAGGAGTCCAACTCTGGCAAGCTAGTTTATGAATGCCTTGGGGGTAATCCAGGACATTTTTATAGTGGGAAACAACTGCAGAATGCAGAATGCAAACACAAAGTTTAGTTCTACTATGTTAATGAGTTTGTTTTCAGTTCTTTTGCCCATTAAGCATAAAGGCACTGCGTTTTACATGTGTTTTCCATCTGCCACAATCACACGGCATTCTCGGGACGGAAAGAAAGAGAGCCATGGGAGACTCGTGCTCTGGGTCATGCTCTCAAAAGTCCTTACTTGGTCTGGAATACACTGAGCAGATCCACCAGCTCACGGAGCCCTGCATACATGAGGCCATCTCATTTCGCAGAGCTTTCATGGCTGTGCCTCCATGGGACGAACGAGGCATTTTTGCGCATGGTCCCAATTTCATTTAAATTTGTCTTTATGTACTTTCCCACATGCTATTCTTCATTTGTGAGTATGATGTTGAGATTTGTCCTCGCCTGAAATACTGAAATGGGTAAAGGAGACAAACTGTGACTATTCTTATTTGGCCTTCAGAAGAAATCTGAACAATCTGCTTCACTGAAGAGAATTAAAAAGCCTGTGCTCCATATTTCTGAAGTTATTTCCCTTCCCTAAGCCCCCAGCTCAGTTGTTGGATGTAGGAATGAGAATGGCATTGGGAACATGCACAGGGAAGTAAATATGTCTTTCCTCCATACCTCTCTGCATAGCATGCTCCACTTTCTTACAGTAACCACCAGGGACTGATCCTAGCAAAGGCACAACGTGTGGCCTTTCCATTCAAGACATGAAAAATCACACCCCCTTTGCTTCATCTCCATATGTCCCTCCAGCAATTCCTCTTTTCCACCAGCAAAACAGCACCAAGCCCCAGCTGCAACAGGCAGCTCCTTCCTCCCCTGGGCCACTGGAGGAGGAGGAGGAGGAGGAATCTGCATCTACAGGATGCAGCCTCCTACCTGCCTTAACACGCAGGCTGGCGTCAAAGCCGCTAGCGCTGTTGCAACAAACCCTGCCATAGGCAGGCACTTCCACGAAAAGGATACGAAGAGGTAGGAGCTGTTTATTTACTGCAAGGCTGCAAGGCCTAGCAGCTCAGCAGAGCAACTTTCTCTGAAAACCTTCTTTGAGGGTTTTTGTTTGCTTGTGTCTATGTGTGAGGAGTGTTTGTTAAGCTTACAGATATCTAACTTCCCAAATGTGGTGGTTATTTTAGCAGCAGTGGGCTTTTCAGAGGGCCACACTTACTAGAAAGCATGCAAGTCCTTTGAAGACATCCATGGATCAGGATGATGAATGCAACAGCTGCCTTCTGGCTTTGTCTCTTAAGCTGCCTTCTTCTTTCCTTATGTATTTATTTATTTATTTAAATTTTGGCTGCATTACTGCTACACTAGTGAAAAACAAACAAACAAACAAATAATAATGTTGTTAATGTCTTTGTCCTCCCCAGGCGGCATGACTCCATGTGTGGCTCAGCATCCATAGCTGGAGCCGCTGGAGCTGCTGCTCACCAGCTTAGGAGCTGGATGCCCCGTTGGCCTCCTGTCCTCCCGAGGAGGGAGCGAGGGCGGCAGTGAGGCCGCCGCGTCGGGATATGGAGCTGCCGGCACCGGCGCCGCGCTCAGCTGAGGGCCTGGACACGGACATGGACCCAGGAGGAGCAGCAAGGTGCCACTGCAGACAGCCAAACCATGGGACTGGTTCAGCATTCCTGCTGCCTGCAGACAGCCAAACCATGGGACTGGTTCAGCATTCCTGCTGCTCCACTGCTTCTGTGCTCCCTCTTTCCCACTCTGCCTGCGCAACCTCCCAGCCCCACTAAAGTAAGGTCAAGTAAAGTAAACAAAAATCTCTCCAAGGTGCTGTGGGAGATAAATTTCCCAGGGCTGTGAAGCATCTGTGGGCTCTTCCCACAGTCCCATAGAAACAGTCACAAACAGCCAAATTTACCCCTTGTCCATTTCCTCTTGATGAGCAGAGTTACACCCGTGTTGGCCAAAGGTTTATTCCTACTAAAGCTACTAAGTAACCCTGTTACTCAGGCTTTTCCTGCAAATGGAGGCAGCTTGTGGTCAGACGCTGCTGCTCTTTCCCAAGTTTGCACCCCATAGGAACACCCTGCTCTGCATTAATGTATCCATGCAGGAATTTCTGACCAAGGCCTCACATTCCCCTTGGCTTCTGCAAAATTAAGTATTTCTCCAATGTCAGTGCATGGCCTGGGTAATTAGCAGCACCACATGTGAGGAGATGAATTTCTGATCCTTCCTGGGTTTCCTGCACCTTTCAGGGCAGTGCAAAGGGCAGCAGTGGCAAATATGGTTTAGGTGGTGTAAAACCTCCATCCTCGGGGCTATGTAGCTAGAGCAACCTCGAGCAAGCCTCCAGCAGGAGAAGGCAGAGCAGGAAGCCTCTGAACTGGCAGCGGAAGGGAGAAAGAGGGAAGCTGGGGAGCACTGTGCCAAAAGCAGACCATGAACCTCATCATCGGCATTCCCCAGAGCCCTGCAGTTCCTATTCTTTCCCAGGTTTCCAAACTGCAGTGGATTTTGGCCTCTCTGAACATGTCCACATCCTGGTCATGGTACACTGCCTTTTACACAGGGCTGTTCCCACTACCGGGAGCACTTGTCTCTGCTCTGTTGCCCAATGACACCACGAACTGTCCCTTTCTGACCACATAGACATCTCCGCATGTATCTGTGAATGTTTTCTCTTAATTTTCACTTTAACAGAAGAGGTTCCTCCAAATAAAGTTGGTCTCTCATACCATCTTTTAAGTTAAAATGAACTGGGCATGTGCTAATGAGATAGTGCTGAGCATTATTACTCAACATTGGCAGTAATAAGGCTGCTACATGTAGCTTTGGGGGACTCAGTGGCAATTACAGGCATTAAATAATGATCAGAGTACTACTATGAACTGCATACATTGAACTGAAATCATTGTTACTGAGTGAGCAATTCTCTGTATTCTCAAATATCCAGAATAAAAATGATTTATTTTCAGACAATTATAAAGTAGAGTTTTGCAGTATACTCACACTGTGCTCATTCGGCCTTTGCAACATCTCTGCCTTTAAAAGCAAGGAGAAAATAGAGCTTTCCCTTCCACGTTTTTTGTTGGCATGAGGACCTGTGGAACCAGATGCAGCATTAGCCCTGTCTCAGGCTCCGAGATGCTTTTAACCTGCCTGTTCCTTTTGCCTGCACCCACTGCCTGCAGCTCCATCTTAAAAACACAGCCTGTAAACTTGTAAGTACAGCACATGCTGAAAATGTCCTGGAAGTCCCAGAACTGCTCAGTTCCCAAAGGTTTCCTGTAGGACAAGAAGGATCCCTATATGCTTGCTCCTCTCTGCTGAACTTCACTAGACATCTACTCTTGGCTACTGCCAGAAACAAGAAGTTAAAACCTTTGATTTGGCCCAGTATGCTTAGATAGTTAGAAATAACTAGTTAGTTAGATAGATAGATAGATAGACAGACAGATTAGTTAGATAGAACATGCTCCAAAATCAAAGGCTTTGACTCACCATTTCACTTACACAAATGCTGCAAATCATGATTTGTCTGATTATATCCTGTTACAAGATTATCTGCTAGGGAGAAGCCTAGTATCTAAACAAAAGCACAGAAAGAAGCAGAGGCAAAGATGTGCTGTATTAGCTAATTCATCTTGCCAATGTACTGCACACCCTGTGACATTACTGTAATTTATCTAAACTACCCTTAGCTTAAAATATTGCTGTATCACAGCATAGGAAATGCTAGCATCATTACCTCTAGCTGGCATCTGAAATATAAAAGGTAAGATGAAAAACATTAAAAAACAGAAATACATCAAAACCAAGTGTAGGCAGCTGGGAGGACATTGAAGCTTTAAAGAATAGGTCACACTTTAGAACTAACTTTATCTCCCTTTTCTAAGGGCTTTCCTTGCAAACTAACAGTGTAGGCACCAGTAACAGCATCAAAGAAGGTACTCAGATGATCAAATGACATCTTGTTCAACATCGCTAGTGTTTTTCCAGTCGTGTGAAGCCCGTAGCTGCTACTTGGAGGCAGAAAGTTGGTAAGGAGACACTGTCTTCAAAAAGGAGAAGTGCTGGCAGCAGCACACTTCTAACAGGGATGATTATTACAGGCAATTAGGCTGCATAATTGCCCTAAGAGAGGAAATCATCTGCTGCTAAGAAACAAAGAAACCTTAGTTTCTAGTAGCAGCCCTACCAGCTGAGGTACATTGCCCTGAAAAGCTTTCCCCATCATTTATTTAAGTGTATTTGGTAACCTCAATTGCAGGCTATATTCAGTTTTCATTTCAGTAAACAATGTGCCCATAGCAGATTAAAATATTACTGCAAAAACTGAATCAAGTGGCTGCTTTCTACTGCACTTACCAGAAAAGAAAAATGTATCTACAACTCCAGGAAAAAAAAAAGAAGAAATGCAGCTTCTTAATTTTTCCCCTTGTAGCCTGGATCTCCCTGCAGCTCTGGCTTCTTGGAAATCTACCCGGCAACAATGTCAGCAGACAAATGACTTGCTTGGTTTAGAGAATTTGACTGGAAATGGGGAGCTTTCACTTCACTGGCTTTGTGCTGGTAGAGACCAAGCACTAGGCAGATCCCTGAGAGGTCTACAGCAGCTTGCCTGGATATTCCTGATCCTATAGGAACACCAGATGTGGGCTGAAGGGGGAGAAATGCAGATTTGCCATAGGAGGAACCAGTTCTTGCAAAATAACCTCAACCAGTCAAAGCTTGAGGGCAGTATCAGCTCTCCCGGGAGCAGGGAGCGCTCCAGCATCTCTCCACGTGGTCCTCCTGGACCTCTTCTGCATGGACTTATTACCGTAATTAGTACTGTGCCGCTTGCTGCATGACACACTGCGAGTTATTAGTAACTGAGGGGAAGGCAGAGCGAAGCCAGGCAAGTGTTTGCCTTGCAAACACAGCACCACGCTGGGTTTCGGCTGCACGTATCTAACTGATCATCTCGGCCAAACCTGCTGCCCACGAGGCTGCCCACGAGCCCTGGAGCTGCTGCGCCCAGGCATGAGCCCTGTGGCTGCTGAGACTGCTCCCCAGCCTCTCAAAAGGGAAAGCCTCCTGCAAAAGAGTTTTAAGTGCAAAAACTCAAAACCTGCAGCTGCACCTGACTTGTGTGCGCTCAGAGCGCTGAGGTCCTCCAGTTTACTAGCCACCTATCTTCATGGATCTTACAGGGTTTAGTTATCTTCAAGAGCTCTGGTCCCATGGAAAATCTGGGCAGAAGTTAGACACCTGGATCACAAATTGTGCCCAGAAATCTGTGCAGGGGTCCAGCGTTGTAACAGCAGGTGTGGGACATCTGCTTCTGCATCAAGGCTGCCTCTGTGGCTCTGCCTCTTTGGCAGGAGGTTTGTACCCTGTCCGCATTTGGCCCAGTTAAGGCACTGTTCAGCTCCTCCAGCAAAACAAGTAGAGAGCACCACATCCTTCTCCTTCTTTAGATATGAGATAATTAGATGTCAAAACTATGTTACCCCATTGCTTTAGAGCACACCTCGCCACGTTGCCTTTGGGTGCTCTGCAAGCACCCAGCTCTTGCCCAACTCCTGCTCCTTCCGGGCTTGAGCAAATCCTGTGTCACCTCATCTGCTCCCTACCTCAGGTGCAAGCCAAGAGCCCTCCATGCCAGCGAGCAGCAGCTCTTGAGGAGAGGGGCACAGGATAAGCCTGTGCTCCATGGGCTATCCTGGGGTAAACGAGGTAGGAGAATTTCCAAGTGTCTTGTCATTAAACTACCTGTCCAAGTAGGACTGTGCAAAAAAGCCACATCTTCATAGCACAGTGTCAAGATTTTCTTTCCAGGGAATTCCCCCCTGTAGCAGCTTCTCGGTGGTAATTTGTCTTCTGACAAAAGATGGAGATCTTTATGTGCAAGATCTGAATCATCTTGCATCTCCTTGCATCTCACAGTGCTGTGCACTATGCATCTCCACTCTGGAAGACCTTTTATGGGGGACATATTAAGTCATATATGCACTATTGGGACAGAGACCCTCCAATTAGGTAAGTACCTTGTATATCTGATGTATTACAGCTCTTCTAAATATGTACCTCAACTATTTTATTAGTAACACCTAAAAAAATTCATTGCTAATATTTTTTATTTATTTAGATGTTTTACTAAACATGTGTTTAGCTCCAAATCAGGAATTTTTCACCTCCTGCACATTAAGCTTGAAACTTGAGAAACTCATGTCTTGAAGTGAAAGGGAAACAAGACTTTATAAAATCAAAACGTGCGTTAGCATCGGCATAAATACACGATATCCTTTCCAATTAAACAACATTTGCACATGTGTTACAGGCCGTACTGAGCAACAAGACACTTTGGAAATGATACAAGCAATAAAAAACAGCATCCTCTCCATTTATCAGGAAACCAGATTCTGGACTGGGAAATGACCTTTTTCCCTCTTCTTTTTTTAATTTTTACCCATTCTCCCCACGAGCCGTGCAGTCGGCCCACCTTTGTTGTATGTCAGGCCTGTGGGCCAGGTGGCCGGGAGAGCCGAGCGGGATTTGTCCGGCACTGAGCAGCCAGCCGGGGGGCTCCTGTTACACAGGACAATCGGGCGCCTGTTTGCGGCCCCGTGGGACTTGTCCCAGCTTCATGGTCGTGAGGACACGGCCGGAGCCAGCCAGGGGCAGCGTGCCCGGCACGGAGCAGGAAGATAATGCACTGGTGCAGCATCCTTTGGGAAAACAGTGGATACCTGGCTTTCTGGATGCATCCATGCAGTTTCCACTGTACTGCTAACTTTGAACAAAAGTCTGACCTGGGGTGGGCTGTAACGATCGATAATGATGGTATGCACCTTGCTCCTTAATGCATGGACATTTAAATGTTATAAAACAGCCTACAGGAATGAATTTGCTTTTCTCGTAACATTGCTAAACCAGGGCAAAGACATTCAGAAATGCTGCTCATTGCAGACATTGCTGATGTCAGATTTACAGCCTCTCTTTCAGCAGCTATCATCTCCCACTATGCCAGAAGATACATCACCAAGCACTTACTGTACTAAAACATGCTTTGTGACATTGCCACTATTTACCCAGGTGATTCAGCACGCTCTGTAATGTCTTCTCCTGAGCCTCAGTCCTACTCATCCTTATGTCATCTGGAAATCATCCCCAAACACCACGTGCCATCAGGTCTATGGGGGGGGCGGGGGGGCAGGCTGTAGACCTAGTTCCATCCACACTGAGATGGGAGCCGAGGGAGATGGGATCTGCTCTCTCAGTGGCTCCCTGCTCTCTCAGTGTTCCCAGCACCCTAAGTTATAACCTGAGGAAGGCCATCTAAGAAAGCAGAAGAGCTTTTCTTCAAGAAAAAAAAAGGGGAATAGAAGGGGTAGAGCATGAGTCGTAGCATGCAGGTCACACTAACTCACTGAGCAGGTCACCTGCTATACTGCTATTATCTTATGTCCAAAATGTAGAAAAAAGTCAGTTGTACACTTTATCATCAGAGTGCATTCATAGTAGCTATTCAGACTCATGATCTTGGAGTAATGATGATTCCACAGAGAGGGCTGGGTACATAGAAGAGATTAATTTTGTGTTCTTCTCATGCATAAAAATCTGCACATAAGCACAGCAAGTCATTTGTATGCCAGAACAGCAGGAGACTGGAAGAGCACTTAGTGGATCTTACTACACACTTAAAGACACCAATGCATCCAATAAATGCTTCACATGCACTCTAACATTTTGAAAGTTGCATGCACAGTTATCTTGCTGCAGGACACTTCAGAATAATGGCAGTATTCACTCTCCCAGTGTTACATATCAGGCATTCATTCAGCTTTTGCAGCATCCCATCCTGGCTTGCTCAGGCTTGACAAAGTGACCAAGTCACACTAGCTGCTGTGCACTGAGTGAGGAAGGAGCAGGGATCCAAGGCCACCTGCACAGAGGCCATGGGGAGCCCTGGCTCCTGCCAGGCACGCTCGCCACATGGCTGCACCTTCCACCAAGCTCTCCTTTCACTGCTGCTGCTGCTGCTTAAATAGACGCAATGAATTTGAGATGCTGCAGACACATAGCCCTGAACATAGCTGACCTCCACACACACGTGCCCCTATAAGGAGTACAATATTCACACGTCCTTCTCCATACATCCCTCTTGACCATACACGTGATGACACTTGCTTCCAGTGCCAATATATTTTCCCTGCACTTGACACTGTGTAACCTGCGCTCCCTCTGCTCCTTACTTTCGATGACAGGAGATCTGGGAGCTGGGAGGTAATAGATTGCTGACATGAATCAGAGCTCCTTTACATACCTGACAGTGCTGCAATGGCCTGTTTCTGCTGCCAGCAGCAAAGGCTGCTCCTTGCAGAACATGGGTTAATTCAATGATTAAAGCTCCAAAAGTTTTACAAAATTTTAAGCCTGCGAGAGCTTTCTTTTCCCAAGCATCCAACACTGTAAGTGCTTTTGGAGCCAGTCTTCTAGCAGATGCACAAATTTTATGTCCACCTGATTCCATGCAGCAGTTTGCTTGCCTCTAATACACTTTTTATTAGCTTCCTTCTCGTACTTCTGACTTAAGAGTAAAGAGAAAGCTTTGTTTCCAGAAACTGTGTCCTATGTGCCAATGGGCATTTATAGTCTGATAGGAAGATAAGGCAGTCAGCTCAATATAGTGTATGCTAAAAGAATCGGGCATGTAAGGCAGAGATCAGCATTTGTAGCTGAGGAAAAGAGAGGAAAAGTAGTTCATGTGCAAAAGTGCAACAGGATGAAAACAGAATTAAGGGAAAGAAACAGACCACATACGAGGGGAAATTCCTGTCAGTCAGCATTGGTAGATGGGGTAACAGATACCCAGACAAAGAAATGTAAACCCGAGAAATCTAAATTGCTCAGTTGCTGGAGAAATCTAATATGAAACTATATACATTGCTAAGCACAAAACTGCACCCACAGAAGTGTAGATATAACAAGCTAAGTAGCTTAATTGCCTGTGGCTGTAACATTAAAATACACAGTTTGGATCCCTCAGTGGTTCAGAAGTGCAGGGCTTTGGGCATGGACCTCCTTGACTACAAGGGTCCTCCTGGTTAACACCTGCATCCAGGTGAGGACCCATCCAGCCCTTCCTTCCCAGGCTCCTCTGAAGTCATCTGCACTGTGAGTTCCTCCCCTAAAGACCTTTTTCCCAATTTTAGAAAAACCTCATTTTTCCCTCCTGTCTCAACACAAGATTGGCACATCTGCCGTGGCTCCAGCACCTCTCCCTCTGCTCGTCACTCCCAGTCCAGCATGGGAAGCAGAGCTTCATGAGCACAGCCTGCCCCCCTCATCTCAGGCAGCCAGCACTGGGATCCTGCCCCTCCTGCCTCTGGCTCCACTGGCTCCTGTCCTGGGAATCCCTTAGCATTAACCATGAGGAACCTCAGTTCCCCTCCCAGAGCTTGCCTGATGTGGCCACCAGGCTACAGTAATTGAAGATGCCCCAGGATGGAGGACATGAGCCCTGTGCAAGACCCCAGAGCGGGGTCTGATGGTGCCATGTGCCTCAGCGGCCCTGGATGAGCATGGAGGGACAACGGCTGCCTGTATCAGTAGAAACCAGCTGCCAAATGTTTGCTGCATTAAGTAGTGTTGATGGCTGGAAATACTTGCAGCAGTACATAGCTTGCAAGTTATAGCTGTCTTTGTTTGCAAAGCTGTATTAATAACATTTCCTGGCTGACTTGGGTTTAATACTATTTGTGCTACGCTGCATCTGCACTGAGCCAGAAGGCATTTCAGCAGAACTGCATGGTTGCTTAAATAAGAAATTGAGAACCTCTTGTAAGGCTCCAGCTTCCTAGGACTATCGGAGAGGCCAAGGTCACCCTGCCATCCTCCAAGGAGCCGGAGGCAGCCTCCTCACACGGGTGTTTTGTCCTTGCTCCAGCAGTTTCATGGCTTGCTCTGTGGTGTATTGACCTCGTGCAGGCTGCAAGGGTGAAGCTGCTGCTGGGTGCAAGCGCCTGTCCCTGCAGCCTCAACCACCGAGCTTGCCACACACCTCTCTGCTGGAACTGCTCTAGCTGCCTGGGAGCTTCCTTCACTCTTATCTGCTCAGCTGCGGTTGTTTGAACAACTCAAGGCTGCAACGCACTGCTCTGACTTAGCTGGAAAGTTGAATTCAGGACGCTTCTTTTTAATTTGTTTCTGGCTCAGCATTCTGAGTGCAAAGAGCAGAGTTCTCTTTCCTAGCTGCAAAACCACTATAAAATAAAGGAGGCTGTACTAGCCCATGCAAAAACATAAAACATCTAATAATGCATCCAGACTTGATATTTTCTGCATAAGGCAGAAATTTTTCCTTCTCTGAGCATGATTTTCTCAAAATTCAGTGCATAGCCAGTGTGTGAGCACGGGAGCTCTGCAGAGAAGCGGGTTGTGCAGCGAGCGCTCCACTGCAAGCACAAGGAGCAGCAGGAGCCGGGGCGAGCTCCACACACCGCTCCTTGCAGGAACACAGCTGTGTCGCAAGGCAGGAGGGAATGCATCCCAACACGGCAGCACTGGCTCCAAGGAGCCGCTTCCCAGCCCGTGGAGCTGGGATGAGGTGCCAGCCTCTAATGTTCCATGAGAGCACAGCAGAGCGCCGGGGAAGGGGGAAGCCCGCTTCCGGGGAGGGTGTTTCCCCTTGTAGTGCAGGGCAAGATCCATCCAC